>CM039462.1:185134983-185179983 GCA_022414725.1 Microglena sp. YARC
GTAAACCAATAGGTAGGATTAGATTTACAAGTTATGTACTAGTTATATATATATGTATGTTAAAATGAAGTAGACATATCATTCGGTATAACACACTCTATAGTAAGGAAGTTAAGTACCATCATGTACTCTACGTGTAACCTCACTCCGCTCCTGCAATCAATTGTAACGGTAATGTAATGTAAATGTAATGTTCTGCTACGACAAACCTAACGCCTTCTGCCAACGATAAGTCCCGTTCGTGGGTGTCGTTGGTCGTCACTCAACTCGTAACGAGAGCCCACCTTAATTGTCTTATGAAAGAGAGAGGTTTCAGGGGCAGCTGATATTACCGTAGAACCATAAGGGTAGTGCATTAGATTACAAAGTTAGGTATAGTTATATATAATAAGATTGTATTGTAAAAATGAAGTAGACCATATAATACGTTATAATTAGCATTATATAGGAGTGTTCCAAAGTACCCATCAAGCCTGTCAACTCTACAACAGTGTAACCATCCTCCCTCCCGCGCAGATTCAAGTGTAAATGTATGTAATGATAAGTGTAATGTTTTTCTAGCACAATACCACTACGCCTCCTCCAACAAAGTTGCCTGTGTGGGTTCTTGGTCGTCGTAGCACTCGATTAGCTCCCGTAACGAGAGCCCCCCGAATTGTCTTATATCCAGCGTCGGCTTGTCCTTTCCGCTCCCAGCCCTCCGTTCTCTATGGCTCTTGCGCATGCTTGCAAATTTGTGCTATTACCCCCGAGTATCAGAGAATAGCTGGACTAGTACATATGGATTGACACAGTATATAGTATAGTACTACTGATTATTATACGATCATGTTTGAGCTCAAGTAAAATGAAGTAGATATATATCCGGTACATAATTACATTATATAGGGAGGGGTTCCAGAGTGACCCATCACCATGTCAACCTCCTGACACAGTGTACCTCCTCCGCTCCGGCAATCAATGCTAATGTATGTAAGCTACAATGTACCATACGCCTTGACTGCCAACGGAAAGTCCGTTGTGGGTTCGTTGTCGTACACTTTCAACTCGTAACGAAGATCCCCCTTAATTGTTTAAGGGTTCACAGCTGATATTACCTCACGTAATACCATATATTGGTATCGATCTCGATTAACAAGTATGTATAGTTTAATATATATAAGTTGTATGTAAAATGAAGTAGATATATATCGGTCAATACATACATTATATATGGGAGGGGTTCCAAAGTATCCTCATCACCTGTCGAACTCTACACCAGTGTCCCTCCTCCGCTCCTGCATCATGTAGATGTACTTTTTCTCGCGCGTGCGAGAGACAGGAACAGATCCCCGCCCCACACTCAGGTGCATGATGATGAAACCACCCCGTCCTCGACCCCAAACGCTGGCTGGGCAAAACAGACACGCGCCGCACGTGTGTCCAGCAGCGCAGCACCCACGCGCACCCAATGCCCACCAACAGCACCCGCATAAGCATACAGCTCTATGGCGCGCTTTGGATATGAATCTAACTAAGTGAGTCAATTCCTGGCCTGCGGTATATTCTTGACTGAAGACGCGTCCACGAGAGAGAGTCACGATATACGAACGAAGTTGTCACAGATCCAAGTGTTGTTTCCTCTTTCATGTGAATGTTGTTGAGATGCGGTATCCAGGACGAAAGTCTAACTCAAAGCCACGATAGTGGCCTGCTGTATGAGCTTTTTCTAACAAGCGGAGTCCAGTTTTGGGCAGGGCTTTGAACGAATTTTTCAACCACCGGGAGAGAGAGGAGAGCAATGTGAAGAAAATCACAAGGGCGTCCTGCCGGTACGTGGCTGCGCTGAAGCATTCCGTCATCGAAGGACGTACTGCCACAGCGACGAGGAAACAGAAGCGCGTGACGATGGGGATGTTGGTTGTTTTTTGTTTTATGTAAGGTGGTGCAATGCCGTTATCACCCGCGCCAATACGCTGGATTCGCCGAAGTGCGGGGGAATGACTCCGCAGTGCATTGAGATCGGCTGACATTCCGGCTGTGGAGAGGCCGAATCAAGAATTGGCGTGTGTTCCGATACTGAATCGGTCCGAGCGCCCTTCAAGTTTGGCGGACTGGCGAGAGGGCTGACAAGGTTGTGTCGGCATCATGCGTTCCGATATGAGACTCTTTTTCTTTCGCCGCATGACGTGGATGTGGCAATGACTCCATCTCGAAAAGAGAGGCTTTACATATCCCGTCTGTGTGGCGTGTTGGAAAGAGAGAAGAGAGGATGATGAGGAGAAGAAAAGAATAATAATCATTCTCGGGTTCGAGGAAGTCCTTTTATGATTGCCCGGTCTATTCGGTACCTCCAGCAATACACCAATGATTGGGCCAGTGCCTGTGTGACGCAAAGAGCGCCGGTCCTTTAATCTGAGTGAGTGATTGAGTTGATTGATCGATGAAAGAGGAGTGTCGTCTACGAATGTGATTCCGCCGTTTGCGTGTGTCAAATGAAGTGTCCTGCTGTGCCATCGGGTCCGTCCTATACATCGGGGCACGGAGAAAACGAGATCACCAGTGTTCCGCCGTGCGCGTGTGTCCCTCCTCTCGATGACAAGGTCAGATCCTAGGACACGTGTTTCCGCGAGTCCGCAATAGCTTAATTCCCCTCGCCCCACTTCGCGTGAGGTCCCGACGCGATTCCTCTTTCATGATCCCGCGACTAGTTTGTTAAGCAGGACGTCTGCTTGAGACGTACACGTGTCCCCATGCGCTCATGAAAGAGGAAATCGCGGAATCGAGGGCATGAACTCCTGAGTGTTGGGGAGGGGATTTCGTATTGTTTGCAAAAAGACCTCAATTGAGACAGGCCTTCATGATCGTTCAGGAAGCTCCAATTGCTCGGGCAGTGCATGCTTGACAGTTTCGTACCTCAGTTGCTTCTCAAGTGCTTCTGCGCGGCATCAAGTAGCTCAAATCTTCGAGTCCAGCAACATATGCCTTATTATCGAAGCGCGCTCAGATCTCAAAGCTCATTCTCACAGTCTAGTTCGACGTCGAGAAGTGCATCTGCCTTCTTTAGAGAGTGCTCAAGTCTCACAGCTCAAAGCTCTAAGCTCAATCTCAGTCGAGCAGAATCCTGCCTTGTTTCTAGCGCGCTCAGTCTCAATGCTCAATCTTCAGTCGAGCTATTGTAAATGAAATAAGCCCGAAAGGTAGCGATGCAGATAGGTATAGTAGAGAAAAAACACTTTTGTCATCATATTGATTGATTGTTTTATAAAGTATATCTTTCCCACTTGTGTCCAGAATAAGCGCAAATATTACGTTTCAACTTCCCAATTACGTAACATTTACATATACATGATTGCCCGGAGCGGAGGTACAATATAAGTTGATATACTTACTCTTGGCCTTGAGCTACGGCCCGTAAGAACGACTTGCCTCACTAACCTGCTCCCGGTCATAGCGGCGTATGAAGACAAGAGATGACAACCCGCGTTGTGAAATTAGGCTGCGCTCGCTCCCAAACCCGGTGCGCAATAGCGAGCGAGGAGCGTACGTACTCTTTGCAGCACCGGGGTGTGTGATGACAAATGGTTGACTAACTTCAGCATCTCAAAGACGACTTTTTCGTTGTTTTGCGTGTATAAATTGATCGACCGTTGGGTAAATGTAGGCCATATGAGAACATAACTGCGTTGCAGCTCTGCCACATCGTCATCGAATGTGATTTTACATGGTCATCGTACAAGCGCAAAGTTGAGAGCGTAGAGATGTTAGCACACCAAAGTATCGGGCTCCCGGCCCAACCTTTATATCCATCGTAGACGCGGCATTGCTTGCGCCACAAAAAAAAAAAAAAAAAAAATAGAGGGAAGGCGGGGCGTGGAGGGCGAGCGGAGGCGCACCTGAGCGCGCGGAGAGTCTAAGGAGAGCAGCGTGGGGTCTTGCAACGAGTTGTCTTCGAGCTTCGATGACGTACTGGTTAATGCGTGGGCCAAGGCCGCCCTTAAAATTATTGAGTGTAAATTGTAACGGCTGTAATCTTCGGATTTTTCGTTTCTTACACTCGTTTTTTTGAGGCGCACACGAAAACCTCTTGTTCCGTCAACTAAGAGCAGCATGATGTAAGCGCGCAACCAACTCTTCTATCAGCATCCGCTATTGCCGCTCAAGGCGTAACCAGGTGTTTTCGCGCGCACTCGAAGCACAACGAGTCCGCACTGAATTCCCCGCCCAACTCACACACACCAGAGAGTTTCCCTCGATTCATCTTTCATACTTCCCAGAGACAAGAGTTGTCAAATAAAGTCTGCTTGAGACGACACGTGTCCCATGCGCCTCGAACCGTGTGTAAACAAGTCATTATCCACACATGTCCCATGCGCCTCGAAAAAATACAGAACCCTTACTTTGACGCACCCAGGGCCAAGCCCCACCCAGTTTTTCCATGGTTCAATCTAACCAGAGTACCTGTGAGAGTACTCCCAATTTCTTTCGCTCACCGGAACTCAGTTGTGTAGGGAGTATCCTTCCAGCGAAGCTAATTCCGTAGGGTGAGTTCAATAGTAAGCAGTTCATGCCAGACTTTACTTTCATTTGCTTGCTAGTATTTGCGAAAAATTGCGCTGGCTGCTATCTCTCAATGGCTTCCACCTGCGACCAGGCATTATCAGCAGGTCAGGTTCTTTTCATTGCCTGCTAGTATTATGCGAAGTTCGCGTTTGGATTGACGCTGTGCTGCTATCGAGATGGTCCACCTGTGGAAAGCATTATCCAGTGGTTACTTTCCATTGCTGCTAGTATTGCGCTGGCTTGCTAGCTCAATGGCTGCCACCTGCGAAAGTCATTATTCAGTCATGTTACTTTCATTGCTGCTAGTATTGTGCGAAGTTCGCGGTTTGGAAAGAAGCTTGCTAGGATCTATGGCTCCACCTGCGAAAAAGCATTATCCAGTAATTTGCGAAGAATTGCGAAGATTGTGCCTGGCTGCGAACGCATGTAGCTGACCAACTATCACACGACCATGTTCGCAGGCACTGAAGTATGGCTATGAAGAAGAAAGGGTCCTGAGAGATTCAGCTCCGAACTGCAATGTGTATGGATTTTCGAGTAATGTAGGAAGTTTTGCCGTACATAAAAGGCAACTTTTTGCATCATCGACGAGGATGTCAACAGAGAAGGGGTTCGACTGCGAGATTTGAAGCACTCGTCATCTCCCAGATTTTCGTGTCCTAAATTATGATATGTTTGGTATGCCTCTCCTTTGCTGGTGAATTGCAGGGATTGTCCCTGCAAATGCAGTTTTGACAGTCGATCACTCGATCTACATTCGAATCCTGTAACTGTGTGGCTCGTAAAAATGGCTGGACAGTTGATGCGGTGGGGGATTGAGGATTGAGATCTATTTGTGTATTGAGATGCGAGATATATTGATTGATCTATTGTAACCAGTTGCATCCGGCCACTCCTTGTCCCACTCCTTGTCCCACTCCTTGTTGTGACAAAAGGGAGTGTCTTTTTTGAATTTGTATAGCGGAACCACCAAGCCGCAGCTGGGTTGTTGCTTGGCTGATGGTGCACATGGGATCAGTCAGTGATGTCAGAAGCTCAATTCCATTGTCCTCTCCCCTCAGGGACCCGGATACGCGCCCCTTCATCGCAAATTTCCTAATAGTGTTGTCAAGCAGAAGCCTGCTTACGACACGTTTTTTTCTTACAGAGTCCTCATCTATCAATGAGCTTCCTAGCAGGCTCTGCCAGGCGGCCCATGCGATGACTGCTTGCGTTCAACACTGAGATCTCCGGACTAAAAAAATGTACAGAATGTTATATATACAAGCAAACGATCGATGAACAAGAGCACAAGAACGAACAGCACGGTATCCGTGTATGCAATGAATGGTGTCACAAACGCGTTCTATATATATAATGGCGATGACGGCTCAGTCCTTCATTAAAGGAAGGGTATAAAGTGGTCGCGGTGCATTGATGTTCGTTCCGTTCACCAAACAAAAAAGAGAAAAATCAGAATGGGAGGTTGGGGTATGTGCAGAAAGGCCAATGTCATAATACAACACAACCACAACCAAGAGACTGGATCCCAAAATTCTGAAGGGACGATACATGTAAATGTGAGGATTAGGGTTCGATTCCGGAAGGGAGCCTGAGAAACGGCTACAACATCCAATGGAAGGCAAAGCAGGCGCGCAAAATTACCCAATCCCGACACGGGGGAGGTAGTGACAATAAAAACATATACGGGCATTTAATGTCTGGTAATTGGAATGAGTAGTGTGTGAATGATCACGATAAATCGTCTTCCCATCACCCACTTGTACCGAACTACTTTAGAGTGACCAGTACTTTATGTTCATATGTCCCAAGTCCGTGATGCTTCGTAGCAAGAATAATGACGTTAGTCTGCTTATACTTCCTAGCACAGACTTTGTCAATCCCCACCAGATCATACTTCATCATCCATGTTCTCGTATTGTTGTGCAACTGGGCACTGGAGCTCGTTAGGAATGTATCGTTCGATGTATCACTACCCCATTCAGGCACTAGGCCTCTCATGAGGCGGGCCAATTCCAATGTTTTTTGCTTTTCAATTGTATCAAGATGAACATCTTGGACCCCAGTGCAATCAAAGGTCGGGACGTACCCGACACAGTGATGTCCCGAAAGCGTAATCTGTCATTCTATACAGTTATTCTCAAATAAGTGGGACACCCTTTATAATCAACTTGCAGATCGTTGCTTTTTGGCACAAACGTTGTGTGGAGTTTGTCACTGGGTGGTGGTGTGTACGGACTGAAAAGAGGAAGACGAATTAGAAGATCTTCTGTATGCAAGTTGGGGGTAAAAACAACACATCACAAGGACTATAAATGAACAAACAGAGTAAAAACATTGTCTAAAAAAAGATCCCTATATAATGCTTGTGTGAAGCGTGGCTGGCGGCATGCGTGAGTGAGTGAGTGAGTGAGTGTCAACACTGAGATCTCCGACTAAAAAATGTACAGAATGTATATATACAACAAACGATCGATGAACAAGAAGAAGACGAACACGCACGTATCCGCTGTATGCAATGATGGTGTCAAACGCGTTCTATATAATGGCGATGACGGCTCAGTCTTCATTAAAAGGAAGGGTAATGACGGTCGCATGATGTTCGTTCCGTTCAACCAAACCAAAAAAATGTAAAAAAATTCAGAATGGAGGTTGGGGTATGTTGCAGAGATGGATCATGTAATGCCAATGCCCACAAGGTCATTCACCAATGCCACATCCAATGCCAGATCCAATGCATGGATAAAGGCCGATAAAGAAATGGATGCCAGATCCAATGCAAATGCAAAAGCTCAGTACAGAAAATTTATGATCCGGACCTACCATCGCTCCAAATTCCCCACATTCCCCAATTGCACAGAAGTGGCCCACAAAGGTGTACACAATTATGATGATTACCGGTCGGGTCATCAAGGTCTCGGCCGCCTAATGAACACGACGGACTTTAGAAAGAGGAAAACGAATTAGAAGATCATCGTATGGCAAGTTGGGGTAAAAAATACAATCACAGGACTATAAGAAAAATGAACAAAAAAAGAGTAAAAAACATTGTCTAAAAATAGATCCCTATATATTCCCTATTAGAAATCCTAATAGATAATCGAATATCCGACACGTGTGTTCCTCGCGCCATCGAAATACAAGTGTACTCTTCTTCTTCAAACACCAGTTTCAAGTTTTACAAAGTTAGATTCTCAACATATATTATCTCACATAATTTCAGACAAACATGGCAGCTCGGGAAGATCCCCTTGGCCGACATCCTCACATCTGCAATCGCCCACATCAAGCGAATGCTTCCAGATTGGTCACACACCAGACCTCGGGCACCCATATGCTACCCATGACGCCGTACAAGAAGCGGGCTATGCTATGCTCGCAAGCTTAAGCCTGGCGCCCAGATCATTGGTCAAAGACGCATTCCGGTTAGCAGGCACCATGGCATCTTTGTCGGGCAGCAAGTTGTGGAACCAGGGGATATCGAAGTCCCCGACAGTCGTTGATGTGTGGGAATTTCGAAGGAGCAGGCCAACGTCTCCTTGCGATCCTACGAAGACTTCGTTGCCAACGGCTCTATCTTTGCGGAGGCTTTGTACCGCAGAAGGGGCTTCTCTGGATCAGACCTCTCGGCAAGCCTTGCCCTCGCTCTGGTCAAAGATGCTGAGCAACCCCATTTGTCTACAACGCCGCATTCAACAACTGCGAGCACTTTGCAACGATGTGTCGCTGAGCTCAGGTGTGCATGGAATTTATCGATGCAAGGGCATGCCATCTCATCATTGACGCACAGTTTTGCTGAACTGAATACATTCCCTGCATCACATCTGCCTCCCCGCGGTTTTGTAGGTATTCTGAATGTTTTTTTCTATTTTGCCAGTCGTGTTCATAAAGTATTTGTGCAGGTTGACATCACACACTGACATGGATACTACCGGATTTCACAAGCAAAACACTCGAAATCTACAATAAATTGCTGAAAATTTTCAAAACTTTGAAACAGGTAAGGGGTGATGATACCACGATCAGACATGCAAATGTGTGAAGGCAATGTGACCCCCAGGACAATTCGCGGATAATTATTTTTTTATATTTGAATTACTACACAGAATAATCATGTTGCGACAACCTTGCACCGGGCCATTTAAAGAAATTTACTACGTTTTTGAATGCCAAAAGCACCGGGTACAGAACTCGGGACTTTTTCAAAAGTCATCCTTAATGAAAAAGCCGGGAATTGGGTGCTAGGCAAAAGATTCACATTTTTTCAAGTTTCGTGTAAGTCGAAGAAAAGAAGTCGATGTCTTTGAGGGGTCGTGGCAGAAGTCATTCGGGACAGGAATTCCCGAGCTTTCCCCTTAATAAAACCAAAAAGGGGTGTCCAAGCAGAATCCTGGCTTGATACCAGCATCTGAATTCCACTGCTCCCGCTACGCGGGGCCCGCGATCCCCCCCTTCGAAGCCTGCTTGAGAACATACCTTATTGTTTTTCAAAATGGTCATTGGTACTCTTCCTCATCCGGTAGGAAAGTGGTGCATTTAAGTTTATGTAATAGGGTGTATTATTCACCCTTTTGTTGTTAAGATGGGTCTTTTTGAATTCGTATACGGAACAGCCAAGCCGCAGCTGGGTTGTTGCTTGCTTGATGGTGCCACATGGGATTCAGTCAGTGAGTCAGCCAGCTCAATTCACTGTCCCGCTCCGCGGGACCCGCGATTCCCCTTCAGAATTCCCATAGTGTTGTCAAGCAGAAGCCTGCTTGAGACCATACTGTTTCTTTGGAGGAACGGACCACCGTGAATGCGGTTGCGTAAGACTCAATGCGGCTTTAATCGACGACAAGTGTTTCGTGTGCGCTTCGAAAAAACGAGTGTAAACCACGCAAATCCATACAGATTACAGCCATACAAACTCGAATCTCTCTCTGTCGAACTGCGACTCATTCAATGCGCGCTAACAAACCAGAATTCGCCCCCGTACAGACAGTTTTAGGATAGATCCGAATTAGATTTGTGTTAGATGTAACATCGGATTTGTGTTTAGATACGCGTCGGTATCAACACCGTGCGCGACACCCGATGCGGTGAGATGACATTTTAGAAATTCAGGCCAAAATACACGGTGTGATGGAACGGTGCGATAAACGTCCAAGACAAAAACACGGGGTGATAAACACGAGAACGGGGTGATAAAACTGGGTACAGATAGCATTATGTAATTAATCCAAAATATAAACAAAAAAATATGGGTTCTATGGATAAAAATAGAATTACATTTAATCGCGGATTAATGTAATTCTATTTTTATCCATAGAACCATATTTTTGGTTTATATTTGGATTTAATTACATAATGCTATCTGTACCCAGTTTATCACCCCGTTCTCGTGTTTATCACCCCGTGTTTTTGCCCGGGACGTTTATCGCACCGTTCCATCACACCGTGTAGAGCTACTAGACGTAGACAGGGAAGAGGCAGCAAGGCTTTTATCTATAAGGCACGGAGATGCTCATGTAAGAAGACGTGGTCCCCTGCCGCCCCTGCCTCATCATCGGAAACCTCCATGCTATTATATTACCGTCCCGGTAACCACCTGCTTGTATTACCTCAATGACTCCCCAGGTCATCACCAGCCTCATACACCTCACCATCCTCACTAGCCTAATTACACCTCAACCCGCTTGCCTGCCCCCTCACCCCACCTGTAGAGGAAGGGGTCAGACTTCGCCCCCACTCCATACCCCCTACCCCCGCCCCACCCCTCATACTGGGAACTCAAGTATTCGACCTCTGCCAGGCCCACTCAATGAATAGCCAACTTGGGGGGTCCCCAGGCCACCAACAGCCTCCCCCACCCAGCCATCCCCCCACAGCCTAAACACATCCAGATCTAACTGCCCACCCCCCCACCCACGTGTAGAGGAGAGAGACAACCCCTCTCCCCCTCCCTCTTCTCCCCTCCCAACCCACCTCCCATACTGGAACCCCAAGCATATAATTTCTGCCAGTCCCACGCCATAAATACCTACCTAGGAGGTCCGTACATAGAACCCCTAGCTATCCTCGCATACGCTGATCACCTCCACACCAGCCGCCGTAGAATTAGGGACGAGCACTACACAACTGGACACGGCCAGGGCAACTTCTCAGTCCCCCTGCTTAGCTCCTTCCTGCATCTACACCACCCCATTGTGGGCATCCTCACCCGTTGTATAACCCCCCTTACACCCCTGCTCAGCTTCCCTTCCTAACCATGGACACCGAGAGACATACCCAAGGGCATCATGCCGGGCAGCACAAAGGAACAGATATTAGAGCGCCTCCACCCCCACCAGGCATGCATACTCAACTTCAGCACGGTATTTGGCCATGCAGCCACAATCAAACACTTCCAGGGTGAGTGGTACTTGATAGACTCTCTCAAACACCAACCCATTCTCCTGAACACCCTCGTAAATGGGCGAGCATCCAGGGCCACACCTATACACTACAACCAGGACAACCCAATGAAGCATGGCTAGATCACAACCCCATCAACCCTATGGAGGAGGACCTCTCGGAGGACCCCATGGAGGAGGACCAAGCCACCACCTTTACCCACCCCGCCGTACAAACAACCCAGACCACCCACCGCACCAATCTCCCATATTGGGAACCCCAAATCGACTCCAACTGCCAAATACACTCCATCAACATTTACCTGGGGTACAAAGCTCTTGATCTTGACGAAATCCTAGACTTTTCTGTAAATTAGACACTCATGTGCGCAACTATACGTGCCAACAATGGACCTAAGAAGGGCACTATGACAGTCTCACTGGTAATATTCTAGCAATCTTATTAATTTCTACCTTTCTTCCAAAAAAATCTCACCTTGGCCTCCTTCCTAAGCACACCAACCCAAGATACATTCCCACCATGTTACCCCACACAGAAATCGCAGGGACTTCACTGACCTACTCTGAAGGTATCATGCTGGGCAGCTCACAGATGCAGATCCTACAACGCATCCCTACCAACTGCTCTTGCTTCCTCCTACATTATCACTCTGGATATGGACATGCTAAGGCCATTAAGCAACTGGACGGTGAGTGGTGGGATATGAACTCTGAAGGCCCCTATCCCTGAAGCCTCCTGACTGGCAACATCTTCAAGGGCACATTTACACCCTTACAGACACATCTGGACTACCTACCCTCAACTTTTCCAGCCTGAAATTTACTATGAACCAAACAACCCAACTCAAACTATCATTATAGACCTACCTACACTCTTACTCCACAAATGCTACCGACTCCTCAGACCAGATAGTTCTTACAGACCAGATGGATCTTACAGACTCTCACAACTTCAACAACTTCTCTCAGACCTTCCACACCTACAGATCATATTCACCCTGCAGATCCTACAGAGCCCCCAGCTCCTACAGAAACTGTAGACCTTGTCTCTGATGATGAGGAGCCTCCCAAATCTAAGAAACCTAAAAGAACCTCTACCCGTTGCAACCCCCACTTCCTCCACTCAAACTCTACACATAAATCACCGACTCACCAAAAAAAACACCCAGGGATACAACTCAACCTCCCAAGACTAACCTTCCTATCCCTACTAGACCTGCCATAGTCCCGACAGCAACAAGATGCGCCAGAGCAGGATCTTTGGAGCAGAACCTCCTACCAAAGAACCTACTCCCCCCAGACTCACCACAAAAACCCTTCCAACGAAAAGAATTAAAATAACCCACACTACCTCATATCCTGTTCAACAGCAGCAAACTGCACTCTATCTCACTAACATTATCACTTCCAACTGCAGAGGCATCTTCTCATCCTGGGAAACACTCTAACGACCATATTCGAACTAATGAGCCAGACAATGCTATTCTCACCGAAAACAAAACTCACCTCTAACAACACAGGTATAATTAATATGATCAAAACAAGACCTATCTGACTACCACTTTCATCACAGCAGCAAAACCATTAAGCAAGCTACCAATGCAGACTAACATTGTAACCCGCTCAGCTGGAGTTATCACACTTATAAAAAAAGACTCTTACTACACATCCAATTAAACATGAAGTCCCCACTGACATAGCTGGTCATCTCACTCATCAACTATTAACAACACTACCCACATTTTAGGCGTCTACATGCCCTGCAATGACCCTGCCAAAAGAGCCCGAATTTATGAACACATTCACTACATTATATCCCGAAACCCCTCTCACTATATTGCAGGGGGAGACTGGAATGCAGCCTACTACCTTACTGATAGAAGCACCACAATCAAGCACCTGGAGGACCAGCCCCACTATCAAACACCTTAATAAATATCCAATTCACATTCAAACCGTCACCACGTCCCACACTTACTCAGACAACACTTCCTACAGTAGCAGGATAGATGACATCATTCTCATCAACCCCCAACTGCAACCACGGTGACAGAAACTGCACACCAAATGGGAGACACACTGGACCACTTGACCCTGGAACAACACATTACCTCCTCTCTCTTTCCCCCTCCTAACCTTGACATACCACCTCACAATCCAACACCTCAACTGCAGCTTCCTCTCAAGCAACAAGACATGGCCAAAGCTAAAGAAGCCATCTCTAATCAATTTCTCCATCAATTCCAGCACAGCCACATTAACATAGATAAAGCCTGGACTATAGCACAAAACTTTACTGGGAGAAGATAAACATCTGCACACATTCAATCTATTAGACAAGAACTCAAAGCCACCATACCAGAAGACCTTAACAGCATGACAAATCATCTCATGGTCACTCTTCACCAAGCTCTCTCCATCATGACTGACACCTGCCCTACCAAGCCTAGTACACCAGGCACCTTCCTGCCAAGACAAACTGCCAAAACCTACAGAAGACTTAACTACCAATATTAAACACATTAAAGCACTCCGAACAGCTTCCAACCACCTTGACCAACAACAATACATGGAACTTAGAAGCACACCTCACACGGCAGGCACATACTCACCTACCACTAAAATTAAAATACAACAGCACTTTCAAAATTTACTCCTCTCTGACTATTGTCTCTCCTTAACTGCTGATATTAAACAAAGTATTACAGAATTACGTCACATGCAGGTTGCACTCAAAGAGGAGAGAGCAACCGCCTCCATTAAGAAATTCCGACGCCGCCTCAGTACACACAAGCACGACAAAACTCACAGGTATATTTTCTCTCCTGAAAATCACACACACACCCACTGCTCTACTGGACGCATCCACACACACACTCAGCACTAGCACCCAGGGTCTCCTGGAAGTTATGACTAAACATATGGGAAAACTCATGTCACCTCCCACTCCACCCATCTCAGATGACTATACACGACACGCCACCCCCCCTCCATGGGAAATACACACAGACAAATACCACTTGGAAACTCCAGCCAACTCCATACAAAACACTGCCTCTCCCTACACCTTTCTCTCCTCCTCAACCACCTATGCTGACTGTATTAGGAAACTCTCTACCAACAAAGCCACTGGCCCAGACGGCATACCTAATGAATTACTTATGTGCCTCCCACAGGAAATGCACCTCATCATACACAAACTCATGCAGCTAGTATGGATCCTGGGAGAAACACCAGACTGCTGGAAAACCTCACACACAGTCATGCTCTACAAAAAATCAGATCCTTGCTTACCTCAAAACTGCAGGCCAATAGGCCTTAACAATGCTGTAGCCAAACTCTGGACCTCCCTTGTTACTAACACTATTACTACCTACTCTGAAACCAACCACATTCTTAGCGCCTGCCAAGAAGGTTTCAGAAAAGACAAAAGTACCTATAGACAACTCTTGAACCTACTCCACAACATTGAGGACGCTGACCTCTTCCACCAGGACCTCTATGCTGCCTACTTCGACTTTAGCTCTGCTTTTTAACATGATTGATCACCAAAAACTTCTCTGCATCATGCACAGCTTGGATTACACCCACGACACTATAGACACTATTAAAGGAATCTACACAAACTCTACTACACATATTCTCCTTAACAATACACCTGGCTCCCCATCCCCATCACTAGGGGCACCATCCAGGGGGATACTCTCTCCCCCCTACTCTTCATTATATTTCTAGAACCCCTACACAGATGGCTCCGTTCTGGGGGACGAGGATACAGAGCAGCATCCCTACCCTCCAAAACAGCAGATGAACACACCACACCAGCAGCTTGGGGTATGCTGACGACACTGCTGTCCTAACCGGCAGCTCAGAGGACCTTCGCATCCAATGTGGTAAAGTTCAAACTTTTAGCATCTGGTCGGGCATTCCTCTTAACGCCACCAATTGTGTGGTCAGTGGCATACTCCACAAATCACACCCCTCTCAACCTACTCACAACAACACTCTCAAACAAAGGCTAGATAAAATTCCACTAGGAAACTCCTATGCTACCTACCAGCCGCCTGACCAAGCCTACAAATACTTGGGGGTTCACATCTCACTTACCTTAAATTGGAAAACTCAACTCCACTCTACTATTGAAACCATTCACAATAAAGGGCTGAGTATCCTCACCAAAGCTAAAAACAGGGCAACCCCCACCCAATGCTTACGAATAATTTCACAATGTGTCAGAGCAGCTATTAAATACCCCATGATAGTAGCTCCCTTCTCACTAACCGACATTCACGTCATTGACAGAGCAGTATTAAAAACAGTTAAACTCTGTTGCTCCCTTCCCAGATCTTTTCCGACAAGAGCACTCCACCTCCCTAAAACAGAGGCAGGACTAGGGGTGCCCTCCCTACTCACTGAATACACCCAGATTACTGCAACAGCCCTCACCCAGTCCATGAACGACCAAGGTCACCTGGGAATCCTCACTAGAGCTCTCCTTAATAAATCAACTTCCACCAGGACCCCTCTAGATCCTCTCTCTCTATCCCGCAAGCAACTTAAGTATATGTCCCTAGCCCGCCAGCTGGAAATTATTAAAAAATCTGACAACAATTTCTTGGAATGACACAGAACTTCTTGACAAACTTAACATACACTCTCTTCCTCTCCCTCCACAGGCAATCCCTGTATCACTCATGACTCCATTCCATGACCTGGCCATCTATTCATACCATGACCTGGTCACCCCCATGGGAACTCACCTTGTCAGCACTACAGATCTCTCTCTTATCACCTTACACAAAGTTACTAAACACCACAAACGGTCCCTGAACCGCCTCACCGCTCACCTCTCCTCCCTCCAAACTGTCGCCTCCCCAATACACTCTGACCCACTTCCCCTCTCACACCGACAACTTGCGCCCGGTTAAGCAATTGCGCAGAACACAACCGATAACGTTAAATCTCCTGCTTCTATTGAACCCTCCACCCCACCCACCCAGCGTTACCAACCTCACGCCACTGTTACTGACGCAGACTACGAGGCGGATTCCATTGGGGACCTGGAAGGAAACCAATGGTGGGCGTGGCCCACGCAGACCGAAGGCAGTCACGCGCACCAAGCATGGGGCTGCCCTAGCATTGATGCCACCTGGGCAGCACGCCACTACTTGTGCAAATCCTGGATCCGTCACTCCTCCACCTCTAAATTTTACCGTGCATATAGAATAACTCCCACCTCACACCCTGACAGGATCCGCGAGGGCCATGACATCCCCCGACAGCAGCGCACCTGCACCACCCGGCGCGCCTGCTCCACCTTACCTACGGATCCCAATACAAAGCCCTGCACATCACGAGCTGGCGGGGCAAGCGTTCCTACAACGACGACAAACTAGTCACTTCCACTGTTGTCCACGTTCAATGGGCCCCCAACCATCATGCACAACGAACATATCAACTCCTACACACACATGGGATACAGCATCCACCACAGCACATCTCTTACCTCCATTACCTCCACCATACATTGGAAACCCCAATCTCACAATGCGTCTCACCTTGGTGAACTTTTGGGACAACCAGCATACGACCAATTAACCCACACTTTTAAAACTACTCCCCCATTAACCACACACCTCAACCCTAGGAAGGACACCCACCTTACTAACCTTCAACAACAAGGCCAATGGGCCACCTCCCCAGGATTTAATGCTGACAACCACAACCTTGTTCACAAACTTCTGAAAATTGACACACACGACAGGCACCCAGACTGGGACATTCAACCACCCTCAGCCTACATTATACAAACAGGCATCCTCACCACTCTGGATGACCAATCCACACACACACACACCAACGTTTCATATCTTTATAACCCCACTGGTCACTGTCTTGGGCACATTCCCAACGACAGACTAACCTCTCTCAAACAAAACTATGACCACTTCAAAAATCACCACCCTACCAAATGGAACCAACTGACCCAAGGAGGAACATACCACACTGACTTAGCTGCCCTCTTCACCAGATACAGAGCTGCTCCTGCTGCTACCAACACTCTTTTTCCTTTTCTCTACCAAGCAGCAGCTGCTCTGGGCATTACTCACCATCGTACTTCTAACCCCCTTAGCTACGACCAAAGCCTCACCAGCTTCTCTTCTACCAGCCCTGCTGATCAGCTCTTTGGCTCCAACCAAGACCCCTTTCTTACCATCTGGACTGGGGGCTCACTGGTGGACATTCCTAACTCCACGACACAAGCACACCAAGCTCTAAGGTGGGCCCTAGCCAGTGCTGACCATGCTGAAAATACTCTCAGCCCTACCGGCACCCTGATGCTCCTCCCTGACGACCTTGCTGCCCCTTACAAAACCCTCCTCCACCACTCCTGGATTCACTATATTGACTCCAGACCGCAGTCTGAATTTTATACTACCTCTGAAATTTGGCTTGGCAGCAAATCTCACACTCCACCCTCCACCCACAAACTACACCTCATCCTTATATGCAACCCCCACAGCCAAGATACCTATTTTCCTAAACTCCCAGATTTTATTGACCAATGGACATACTACATGCAAAGCCTCTCCTCATCCTGGGAGCCCTCTACTATCACTCCACCTCCCACTCTTACCTTCTCTGACACTGTCATTACTTACCCCCGGAAACTCAAATCTCTTGCCAAAAATCCTTGGCAAACTCCACTCCACCAACACCCTCCTCCCTCTCTTCTTACCACTACTCACCCTTGTCTTCACCTAGCTACCCCTCCTCAGGCCTCCAGGCCTACACAGATGGTAGCCTAATAAAAGGTAAACCAGGGCACCCTAGTAAAATAGGTGCTGCAGTATATGTCCCGGCTGCAGGACAAAGCTACACCATCAACCCTGGGGGAATAGGGGCCACCAAAACTAACAACAGGGCAGAACTGGTAGCCATCCACCAAGCCCTTCTCAACATTGACTACGACAAATCCCTTACACTCCATACAGACAGCCTCTGCTCTCTTCAACTTATTAAAAAAATGATTCATGACCCTACCACAACAACCCGTTCCATTCATACTGAACTTCTGCAATCAATTCAAAAACACCTCATTCAACGCATCCTGCATGGCTCACACACCACTCTTTGTAAAGTCCGTTCCCACACAGGTATCCTTGGAAATGACAGGGCAGACATTCTGGCACGCAAGGCAGCTGAGCACCCTGCCTCCACCAATTTTACTGACAACACTGGGGAAATCCCCCGCCACAATGTCTACTGGCCCACAGTTCAACCTCCTCGCACACCCATGGGAGATATTCCCCCACGCATCCTAGCACCTAACCTTACACAAGGTATCACCTCTAACCTACCCACTAGCTGCCACCTTGGCCAACACCCTCTTAAAGGGATTTATGCAACCACCTGGGCTGATAACACTCCCCACCAACTTCCTCATGCAAGTTACAAATTTTGGACCTCAACCCTTATCCAACATAAAACTAAATTCCACATCCTTAAAGCCCGCTGGGGTAGACTGTGGAACCGTAAACTTGCATTCCGCTGGAAACTCCCTTATATTACAAGCACTCACCCACCCACGAACTCCCTATGCCCCATTTGCCACACCTGTGAGGACGGAGCGGGCCACATCCTGGCGGGCTGCACACACCGGACTTTCAAGGGGCTCTATATCAAGTGACATGACGCCGCAGTGCGACTCATCCACAAGGCCATTTGCACCGGAGCCCTGGGATCCCGCAGAATGATCATGGACGCTGGCAAGGAAGAGGACCTCCCCAGGGGGGTCCTGGGCAAACGTCTCCCTGACTGGTTACGCCCCTCCACTATTACTGTAGCGGACTGGAAGAGAATGAGACCTGATCTTGCCGTCCTACCTGACATAGACTCTCCTACCTGTATGTCTGATAAAGAACTCTGGGGTCTTGAGCTTGGATACTGCTCTGATACCAACCATGCTACTAAGTTTATCACTAAACACGCCCAGCATGTTGAATTAGTAAATGGCCTTAGATCGGCTGGATACCTCGTTCACTATGAAGTTATCACCGTTGGAACAACTGGTACTATTCGAACCTCTTTTTTGACTTCTATGACCACTCTTGGACTTCAGAGATCATGTGCCCTCAAACTGGCGGACACAGTCCACTCCCACACCATCACTAGCTTTCAGAGTATTTTACAGTGCAGACGTTTTATGGAAGCACACCCCGGGTCGATACCCGGGGACTAGCACACAGACCGTCCCCCCTCTCAGGTTTTGTCTTGCCAGCTGCATTGTGTCGGTGCTTCCCAACCGGGGTGAAAACCCCCCGTATTAAGCTGCACTGGCATGATGTGGCTACGGTGCCTGCCGGTCAGGCATCGGTGGTAATATTTTTTACTGAGATGGCCCTACGGTGACTATAGCTAGCTCCGGCTTACGCTATGGTGTCCTTAACTTCACGTCCTGTGAGTAACGGTTCTACACGGATGTAACAATTTCAATTTCAATTTCAATTTCTTACTTGCCCCCTTGCTCGGGCTTCTTCCTCGGCTCCTGGCACTCGCAGCAGGAGTGCCCGATTGAATACGATTTTGCAGACTAGACCGGCCTCTCGCAGGGCTCTGCAGACATCTACCTCGGTCCATTCCTGAAACAGCTGCTCAGTCATGCTGGCAGCGATAACTGTGAGAAATGCAGAGAGTGGGCAAAGGGAGGGAGAGAGGGAGCGCGAGCGATGGGGGGGGGGGGGGGGGGGGGGGGGGGGGGGGGGGGGGCGAGGAGGAGAACAATGGACATCAGCACTTCCCAGGCCAACCCGTCGCACTTCCTGGTATCATGCAATATGCCCTTGCGCCCTTCCAGGCGCATCACAATGCCGTTTTTTTATAGTCAGAGACGATTCGGCGTGCAGTCTTTGGACAGGGATGATTGTCAAACTGCGCAGCGATGTGTGTACAATTAAGACCTGAGAGGACGGACATGTGGACAATTCGCTCACGAAGGTCAATCGAGTACGGGCTACGTTGCTTACACAAGGAAGTCATTTATGCGCACAATTTTCGTATTCAGGGCGCAGCGCGGAAGAAGAAACTGGGTTGAGGCCGGGAAAGAAGTCGTATTTGAAAATGAGCTACATAGCTACACAGCTACACAGCTGTTTTCGGGGGTCGGGACAACATAAGTGAAAACCGCAATAATCAAACATCTGACCCATCCTTGATGCTCTCTCCGTGCATCACAGGCAACCAGCTGTCTGCTGAACAACTGGCGGACCGCGTCTTCGGCTCGTTCGGGGGCTCGTTCACCAATCGCCTTCTTGCGCGCAACAAGCTCAGCCTGAGCAAGTTTCATGACGCTATTTCTCGCCTCTTGCGCCTGGCTGCAGTGGACCCCTTGGAGTTTATCCACCTGCACAGGGTAAGTGTTTACTGATAGAGAGCCCTCCCTCCTGGGGGCATCACTGTTAGGCTCGTGTCAGTCTAGCTGTCCACATGCTTGTTTGCCTTTCTGTCTGCCTGCCTGTCAGTCTGGAGAACGGTGTAGCACAATTAAGGTAGCACAATTAAGGTACGGCCCAGCTGCTCAGTTGACGGAGACACCACAGAAAGTACTTATGTCCCTTATAACGTGTCCCTTTCGCTCTGCAGACTGGCTGCTTCAAGGCTATGGAGGCGTCCCGCACCACAGCTTCAACTCTCAGCGCGTTCAACTCTCAAGACGGCCCCGGGACAAGCAGCCAAATAGACACAAGCACAAGCAGTCAAATGGAGACAAGCACAAGCAGCCCAATGGGCACTGAGTTCATGGAAGATGAAGACTTCCTCGTCTGCACGGCTGATGAGTACGAGAGTAGCCCAGATCATATCCTGTTCGAGGTGTCGGTTCAGTATCCGGAGAGAGACCTCACCATCTCTGCCCCTCGAGTTCAGTTTGAGGTGGCGCACTCTACCCCGTCCTTCTTGAAGGCCCAGGCCTGTGACATGATCAGGAATCTCATGTCTGCCCAGTTCCCCACCACCTCGGCAAACTAAATGCCACCCTGTACAAGGCATCTGGGATATAACACCCCTAAATACTGGCATGTATCCTTACATGCAACCCACAATCCGCAACTGCCGAGATTCCCAGTTATATATTCTTGCCAGCAACCCGCCACCCGCCAGGATTCCCAGTCATGTATTATTTTTAGCAACCCGCAACCTGCCAAGATGCTCAGTCATGCATTAATGTCAGCAAGTTACAACCTGCTAGGATTCCCAGTCATGTGTTATTGTCAGCAACCCGCAACCCGCTGTGAGTCCCAGTCATGTATTCTTGCATGCAACCAGCTGTGAGTCCCAGTCATGTATTCTTGCATGCAACCCGCCAGGAGTCCCAGTCATGTATTCTTGCATGCAATCCGGAACCCGCCAGTAGTCCCAGTCATGTATTATTGTCAGCAACCCGCAACCCGCTCCCGCTAATTACTCAATCGAGCTGCTTTTGCATATTTGCAACCAAGCTTTTAAATGTGGCCTTGCCCCATTTGCAAGTTTGCTTGTTGTATTTAAAATAATTAGCGCACGCTAGTGTGTATCGCTACACTCATCAGCTTCTTGTCAGCCCCTTGAGCCAGAAACTTGGCCAGGTCCCAAAATATTGGCAGGGCTGGGCAGCCGATGCTTACTTTCAGCTTCCTCGTGCACTGACTTCCCTCGCGAGCCAGATTTTTGGCTAGGCTCCATTAGTTTGGTTGTGCTGGGGATCTGTTGCTTTCAGCTTCCACATTCATCAACTTACCCCGTGCGTTGGCTAAATAGCCAACCTAGGAAGCTATTTAGGAGCTGTACAATGCAGCAGATAATAACTGTGCAACCAATGATTTGCTGCAGTGGCAGGATGGGTTCCAAGTGCAATTTCTTCTGTTGTCCAGCGTTGTCACTTGGTTGCATAGGCGTAATTTGTGTGGTTGCCCCCTCAACCTCGCGCCTCGAAATAAGTCGATACTAAGTATCTATTCTAGACCCTAAACCTTAAACCGGTCATTTAGTGTAGAGTTGTAGACACAGTACAGCCGTCTGCATTGCTGTGAGGTGATTAGTCTATTTTGTTTAGTCAGCATGTGGATAGCCCTCTTTGCTGCTTAGGAAAATGTAGCTAAGACTGGTCATCAGGATTTTTCTTTTTGTCTTTTCATAGCTGCTTCTGTGTAGCTCCCTGATCCGACCATTGGGCTGGACTGAACTCTTTCAGCAGTTATGGAAAGCCGATTGTGTCAATAAGGAGCTCTAGGTTGTGCCAAATTTGGCTGAACAGCCAGGCAAGGGAGCTGCCTAGAAGCTGGTACTCACAGCCGAAAATAAAAACAGTAGGACCCTTGGTGGGAGGGCATCATCCAGGGTCATAGTCGATATTTCCCTCGCACACATTTATGTGAATGTCTCCCTTATGGGAGCAACATTGGTTAACAGATTGGTTCCGAACCCTGAACCCTTAACCTTTAGGGTTCAGGGTTTGTTACCAATGTGTTAAGCATTCGGTTTAGGGATTAAGAGGTTAGTTTTGTTACCAAATTCTGTATCAACATCTTCCGGCCAGTGAATTGTTCTGCATATTTACTGCACTGAAAAGGCATTGACAGCTCAGTACAAAGAGAGGGCTTTATACATAATTAAGTTGTATCATTCCAAGGATAGTTAGGTTTATAATTTAGTTGTACAGCTTTATGTTTCCGAGGATTGTTAAGCTTCATTATTCCGAGGGTCAATATAAATTATTTGCCATTTATATCAGTTTCATCAGCCTTGGGGTAACGAATTGAGCTGGTTTATCTGTTCATTAGTGAGGCTGTTTTTCCACAGCTACTTCTGCTTTGGCAGTTTTTTCATTATTTCCCCAAATCATGTAACGTTAGCCATTTATAGCAGCGCTTTTGCCCAAGCCCCCCCCCCCCCCCCCCCCCCCCTCCTCCCTATATGCTAAACAGATTTGATGTTTTGGTCTACACGGATACCTCTGGGGGCCACTGAAGGTGGGCAGTCAACCAGGGTTGTTCAGGGCGTTAAGTAACGGTAACTTGGCAAAGGCCAACCACCTGGAGTGGTCTCAAGCTGCATCCCTAATCCGGTTTGGCAAAGGTTCGTTTGCCAATACTAAGGCGCATACGGTATTATATTTACTAATTTATCAGATTAGTAAATAGGGTGTCGAATAGTCGCTAATCTGACCGACTCTTGACTGCTGAAAACGACCATTGATAGATCTGAGTTATTTATAGATGTCATAGACAAGAATATTGAGAATATTCAATTCGGCTAGCTTGCAGATACTGTACTTAGGCTTGGGCTCTAGAACGCAGCCAACCCGGCCACCACCACCATCAACAGCAGTCTGACTGTCCCTCGAACTGCTCACAAGGGGGAGCTAATCAAACCCTTATTGGGACCTGGCTACCGTAAGTCTCAAGAAGGGATTAATAATATTGCAGTCCAATCCATTAAAGTGCCCAAGCAGGAGCAGTTAAGAATACAACCACATTAGAGAAACTAGATCACTGTAGCATGAACTCAGGGCCCCCGTCGGTAAAACGAATGTTTTAGGTTCTGTTCATGAGTTTTTATTTATTTTAAAGCCCTTTCTATCACTGTTGGGCAAGTCCCTTTAGCCTATTTGGTTTACCCCTGGACTGTAACGCACATAGATACATACATACATACCCCTGAAGTCTTCCCCTACACGCACCAGGACCGACCATGAGGGGCAGCAAGGCTATATTTGCAGACAAGAGGGACCTTGTAAGGCTGGTACCGTGCCTACCACGTCTGAAGGTGCGTACTGACATCCTAATGGGTACAGGTGGTTATAGTACGATAAGGTTCCTACATACTCACGCCTTGTGGCAAGGCGTAACATTTTCATTTGTTGTGTGCAGGTGAAGATGGTTGCCCCCCCCCCCCCCCCCTCTCCAACTTCCACCCAGCTCCCCCCCCCCCCCCCCCCCCCCCCCCCCCCCTCCCCCAAAAGCGAACCATGAAGTATGCTCCTGTGGGTATCGCACGGGGAGGGACGGATGATGCAGGTGGTTGGCATAACTATTTACCCCATTCCTAGTACTCTAGGGGCTATAATCAATCATGGTCAGCAGAAAAGAGAGAGCAAGAGGTACCAATGTTCACGAGGGCAGAGAATGGTAATCTTGGAGGCTGTACATGGAGCAGTACAGGATTTATTCCTAAGGAGTCGTAGTAGACAAGATGTCTGTGCTAGTCCCCCCATAATTTGGGAGTGAAGGCTCAGTACTGAAAAACTAAATTAGAATCAAGCAGGCATCTTGTTGCCAGCATGGAGACATCTAACGGGTAGAAACTTGAACTGCACGTGGGTCAGTACATGTGGCAGTACATGGGGCAGAACAAGAATTAAATCCTAGAGTGTTCATTGCTAAGTCGTCACAAATGCTGGGACTATGTAAGGCGGTAGGGACTAGACAATTACAGTGTATGTACGATGGTGCAAATACATCTGTGCACATACGACAGTGTATGGGCATCAGTGCATGTACATCTGTACATCAGTACATCAGTGCATATATAACAACATCAATGCATGTACACTAAACGCAGAGAAAAGGTAGCATCATACAGATCGTGGTGCTCGGACGGACAGCTGTACATGTGTAAGTACATTAGTGCTCATACAATTTAATCAGAGCATGTCAAGTGCACATACAATCAGTGGTACTACTAGTCATACAGATCCTGATGCAGATCAGTATGTATTCTCCCATTCTGTCCTTACAGTCAATTTATGCATGACGTTGAGAATGACGCTGAAAGTGTAGTGATGAAGTGCATGTGAGTCATAAAGATCTGCTCATTTTCTGCACAGCATGTACATACATTGTGATTGATCAATGCATGTCAAATGTACATACAGATCAGCAAATATGCACATCATGCAGATTAGTGCATCAATCATGCACGTCATAATCTGCTCATCAGATCAGGTTATAAGATCTTGACATCATGCATGAGAGGGTACATGGGGCAGTACATACATTCATGCAAGTTACTCATGGACCATTCCCCCCATGTTCTATCAGTCCCCATGAGTAATGAACACACAGATCTGCACCTTAGTGCATGAGTTGATCTTGAAATCATGCATGAGTGGGTACATGGGGCAATGCATACATTCATGCAAGTCATTCATGGACCATTCCCCCCATACATGTCCTATCAGTACCCCACGAGAAATCTCAAGGGCAGGTTGTCCCAGATTTGTCCCAGATTTCCCTTCTCACAAAAGCTAAGGTAATGCGAAGTATGGCTTTAGAACTTGTCAGAAAGGTAATCGGCTCGGCTCCAGGTGGTTTACCGGAAGTCACAGTGACGGAAGTCGCAGCGACGGAATGTCTGGACATCTTTGAGCGTAACGCAATAATTATAAGGAAAGGAACTGGGAGGTACAGCAGGTGGGGGCGGGGTGTGGAAAGGAGCAGAGAATAATGCGCGACCAAAAGAGGTGGTTTGATGTGCAAGATGAAAGGGGTAGGGAAGAGATCGAAAAGGGTCGATGTGCTAGGAAATGGATAGGCTTTCCCTGAGCGCCCTGGAGAGCAGAAGTAAGCAAGCGGGCAGGATGCAAAATACCCCCCCTTTACCCCAAAATTACCGAGGTCATCAACCAATACCAATGCGTCGCAGGCGGTGGGTCCTGTGGCATCGGCAACGCGGGTTGATGAGAAGTGCTAGTGTGGGGGCACTGCGAGTAGGCAGAATGATGCTAGGGATGAGGGAGAATAATGCATGTACTGCATGGGGGGGCAGCGCAGGTACAGTGGTATCCTGCGTGGGTGTGGGGAGGTGCAAGTCAGCAGCACCATGAGAGATAGGGGAGACTAGCGCAGGGACAGAGGTAACCTGCGCGGGTGTGGGGAGATGCAAGACAGCAGCAGCATGGGAGATAGGGGAGACCAGCGCAGGGACAGAGGTAACCTGCGCGTGTGTGGGGAGGTGCAAGTCAGCAGCAGCATGAGAGACAGGGGAGACCAGCGCAGGTACAGAGGTAACCTGCGCGGGTGTGGGAAGTTGCAAGGCAGGACGGGGTGTGCGTGCTGTAGAACGGGCGGAATCAGGTGACCTATAACCGCACCTAGTGGTTTTCGACATATCTACAACCCGATATCTAGCAAGTGAGGAGATGGCTCGTGGTCGAGGATCACTAGTACATTTGCTTTTGAAGTGACCGACACCACCACAGTTGTGGCAGGTGGCCTTCGACTTATCTACAAATCGAAACTTAGCAGGAATAGTCAAATCAGAAGGGTGATGCTTCCAAATGTAGGTCCCCAACTGTGTCTCGTGAGGAATCCACATGGACGGATGACGGCGTCTTAGTCTCAGAAGTCTAGCAGGAATTGTGGTGTATGAGGAAAACGTGTTGTCCGATTGTCCGATTGGGGAATCTAATAGTTATATCCGCGTGATACACCACAGGAATCCAGTTGGCGCGTCCGCGGGGGGTGAATCCAGCGGACAAATGAAGCGGGCAAATCCAGCGGGAGGGGGGGGGGGGGGGGGGGGGGGAGGGAGAGAGAGGCGAAGGAAGGGGAGGAGAGTCTTGGTAGTGAGAATACGGGAAGAAGCGATAAGAGATCGCACAGGGGCCTGTTCTTCAAAATTTGGAGTACGCACAAATCTTGGGGGTCTTCAGGTTGGAATGCGCTCAAGCCTGCAAGACTGGGGCTCGGCTCGTGTGATGAGAGCTGTGAGCAATAAGAGATCGCACAGGGATCAGATTCTTGTCTTCAAGATTTGGAGTGCGCACAAATCTTGGGGGTCTTCAGGGTGGAATGCGCACACGCCTGCAAGAATGGGGCTCGGCTCGTGTGATGAGAGCTGTGAGCAATAAGAGATCGCACAGGGATCTAGTCTTCAAGATTTGGAGTGCGCACAAATCTTGGGGGTCTTCAGGGTGGAATGCGCACACGCCTGCAAGAATGGTGCTCGGCTCGTGTTATGAGAGCTGTCGAGCGCTACGAGACTCGTGAGAGTGTACGCAGGAACGTGATGAATCCAAACCTGTTATTGGGTATTAGAATAGCATTACATGTTGGGCCGATTACCCTTGTAGTCGTCTGCGTGTATAGCAGGGCGTAGGTTAGGTTCTATGCCCCGGCACTGCCTGGCAGCAACCCAGCTCCTGGACCTGGCTGGAAGCCGTCCTGGCCGGTTGGCCGGTCCAGGCAGTTGGGTATGATACACCTATATATCATATCATAACAGGATTCGGGCCACCTGGGCGACAGGTCGGCAAGATATGGAGAATCGAGATCGGGATACCCTGAAAAACCTCGACGCCTACTATCGCTCTACTTTATATAATAAGATAGATGGGATAACTGTTACGGTTTATTTGGCACTGGTATATTTGTGTCTATAACAGTGAGTCAGCGAGTATAACAGTGAGTCAGCGAGTATATCAGCGAGTATAACAGTGAGTCAGCGAGTATACCAGCGAGTCAGCGAGTATACCAGCGAGTCACGCGCGCAGATAAATAAATATCCTGTTGACCGCGCATCTCTCCTCCCGCCTAAATCTTAAATATTTTCGTCCGCATAATTCTTGACGTCCGCATTAAAAAAAAGGGTCCGGTTAAGCGCGGTTAAATTCGTTATTTTCGGCGCTAACTGGTGTTTGGTCGGAAACACAAAAAGTTGAGGTCCGGTTAGCGCATTTGCCACGTTGACCCGTTTTGAACTGACCTGGCCAGATGCAAAAGGCTGCTTAACTGGTGGAATGTTTCCAACCAGTTAAGGGTCCGGTCAGAGGTCGAGTCTGAACCCTCCAAAACACAATCCTTAATTGGACCCGACCGGACCTCCAACCAGTTAAGGGTGCTGTGACCCTTGGGGCATTGCCAAGTACTCTTGGATTCTCAGGCCTAGACCACTCCTATTAAAGGTAGCAGCATCCCCTGCACCCCCTGCCTCACCCAGTCGCAAGTACGTGAATAGTCCAGCTGCATCAACACATGCAAACAGAAGGATGGCGTGATATTTTTTGTAGCAATAGTATGCATCACCAAATTCTGTAGGACTTTCTATCCTAACAAAGGTCCCATCGATGGCGCCCGCACACATGGGCAGGCCACACAGTTTCTCAAAACCGTCCATACATTTATTCAATGACAGCATCCCCGGTAGGGAAGCTCACTTTGTCTGAAAAAAATGCACCTAATAAGACGCTAATAGCGTCATGGATGATATAAGTCACAACTGTTTTGCTTACATCATACAAGCGAGCTAGCGAGTGATGTGGTTGAGGTGATGTGGTTTCCTATGTAGCAAGATTTGAGAGGTTGAATTTAAAGTGGTACATTATTCCTACTTGGTACTTCATTAGTTGTTCCCAGCAAGCGAATTGTTACATTATTCCCCAATTGAACTTGGCTACATCCCTCTAGCAAGCAACTTGGATTTCTGTTCTTACTATTATTAATGGACGACTTGGTCATATAATTTAAACCGAGGTTGTAACAGAGGTCCCCAAATCTGCATTGTTTCCACTATCCAGTCTCCCTACTTGCAGCTCCCTGTAGCTCCGTCCCTGCTGCGAGCAGCTCCCAGCTCCCTGCAGGTCCTCCAGGTCCCAGCACCTTGCAGGTCATGCAGCTCCTGCAAAAAAAAAAAGCGCACCAATTAAAAAACTGGTGCGAGCGCACTTTTTCAAAGGCAAGTGCGCTTTTTTGACAGCGCACATTTTTTGAAGGCATCGGCACTTTGGTGGCTGTCAAAAAATTGTCATCAGTTCAAAAACATTACAGCTTTTAGACTTGAAAACAATCGGCTATACTACTGTATTTTAGTACCTGACCAAAAGCAAAATCGAAAGCAAAATCGGATCAATAAATTGTCTCAAAAACCAGATTTCGCTTTCGATTTAGCTTTTGGTCCGCTTTTGGTCCGATTTTTGTCGCTTTTGGTCCCCACCAAAATCGGGCCAAAATCGGACCAAAATCGGACCAAAAGCAAAAGCTAAATCGACCAAAAGCAAGAGCAGTGTGACCTACCCCTAACCGGACCTCAACTTTTTGTGTTTCCGACCAAACACCGGTTAGCGCCGAAAATAACGAATTTAACCGCCGCATAACCAGACCCTTTTTTTTTAATGCGGACGTCAAGAATTATGCGGACGAAAATATTTAAGATTTAGGCGGGAGGAGAGATGCGCGGTCAACAGGATATGTATTTATCTGCGCGCGTGACTCGCTGGTATACTCGCTGTCTCACTGTTATACTCGCTGGTATTCTCACTGACTCACTGTTATACTCGCTGACTCACTGTTATAGACACAAATATACCAGTGCCAAATATACCGTAACAGTTATCCCATATATACCTATAATATACCAGTCAGTTCCTATAATAGAAACAAGCTGTAAAAGGCGAATCGCGTCAGCTCCCGAATCTTAGGCGAATTGTTGGGGATTCTCCTGCTCCTGGACGGATCGAACCGTATTCAAATATTCGCTATGATATTCGTGCAACGAGTGAACTTACTTGAGATCAGACAAAACAAAGCTCACCATCCCATACCCTACCCTGGTGATAGGACTATTGATACGCGAGTTTCAACCGCTCTTCTGTGAACTCCCTGTTATATAACTATTCAAGAGTCCCTATTTTATTTGATAACGTCTTCAAGTTGCCACCTGACGCCACTTTTCATCAAACCTTCCGAAAGAATCAAGCTGTTTCCCAAGTTAGGTGAGTCCGCAACCTATCTCCTGAAGCCACTGCCCTTACGCGCATGAGAAAAAGGGGTGGGGGGATCAAATTGCGCAACTTCGCTTGGGCTAGAGGGGGCAATGCGCTTGCGCTGTTGCTTGTGTACGTCGTCGTTCTGCCCCGACTCCTCTGACCGTGTCCCTGACGCTGTGATGCCACCCACAGGAGCCAAGCCCAATGTTTACCCAATTTCACTACGCTGCTACTGCTTCTGCGCTGGAGGAATGCTCAAGGGAGCTATTTACTCAGTGTAGCACAGCGAGCAAGCCGACGCTGCTTAAGCGTGGCGCGGGAGGTGGTGTTGTCCGCAGGGAGGCTTTCGTCCAACTCGTAGCCCGCGTCAAGAGTTTTTCCAATATAGAAGGTGCGTGAGATCCAAGAGCACTGGACCGTACACTTTGTGTCACCCATACATTGAAGACCGTCGTTGCATAATTTGTCTGCCAAATCCAAGCCCCCCTTGCGATTCCCACCCACGGAAACCAGTGAGCAGGCTAAGCGGATTGGAACCCATGGCATGACGCCATGACGGTGCATGTTTGTATATATCTCATTTTTGTTTATTAGGCTCGCGTTTCGCTTCCCACCGTGTATAGCTCCATGGGCTCGTTGTTCTGCGTGGGTGACGAAAACTTCGGGGGTAGTTCCCAGGTGTGCCGATGGTGGCCACGATTTTCCCGAGTGGTTGACTCGGAATTCAACTTCCTCGTCGTCTTGCTCTACCTGGGCAACTGATGGGCTGAGTTCTCGGCGCGCCCAACCTGGGCGCGATCGGTGGCTCGGAGCCACAGCTCTCTTGGCCTGTCCGACAGATGGAAACGCACAGGGTGACCCTCGACATAATTATGAAGCGTTAATGAAACATCTGACCCATCCTTGATGCTCTCTCCGTGCATCACAGGCAACCAGCTGTCTGCTGAACAACTGGCGGACCGCGTCTTCGGCTCGTTCGGGGGCTCGTTCACCAATCGCCTTCTTGCTCGCAACAAGCTCAGCCTGAGCAAGTTTCATGACGCTATTTCTCGCCTCTTGCGCCTGGCTGCTGTGGACCCCTTGGAGTTTATCCACCTGCACAGGGTAAGAGTTTACTGGTAGAGAGCCCTCCCTCCTGGGGGCATCACTGTTAGGCTCGTGTCAGTCTAGCTGTCCACATGCTTGTTTGCCTTTCTGTCTGCCTGCCTGTCAGTCTGGAGAATGGTGTAGCACAATTAAGGTACGGCCTAGCTGCTCAGTTGATGTAAACACCACAGAAAGTACTCGTTGTCCCTTATAACGTGTCCCTTTCTCTCTGCAGACTGGCTGCTTCAAGGCTATGGAGGCGTCCCGCACCACAGCTTCAACAGTAACCGTCTTGAGAGTTACTCTCAGCGCGCTCAACTCTCAAGACGGCCCCGGGTCAAGCAGCCAAATGGACACAAGCACAAGCAGTCAAATGGAGACAAGCACAAGCAGCCCAATGGGCACTGAGTTCATGGAAGATGAAGACTTCCTCGTCTGCACGGCTGATGAGTACGAGAGTAGCCCAGATCATATCCTGTTCGAGGTGTCGGTTCAGTATCCGGAGAGAGACCTCACCATCTCTGCCCTTCGAGTTCAGTTTGAGGTGGCGCACTCTACCCCGTCCTTCTTGAAGGCCCAGGCCTGTGACATGATCAGGAATCTCATGTCTGCCCAGTTCCCCACCACCTCGGCGATCTAAATGCCACCCTGTACAAGGCATCTGGGATATAACACCCCTAAATACTGGCATGTATCCTTACATGCAACCCGCAATCCGCAACTGCCAAGATTCCCAGTTATATATTCTTGCCAGCAACCCGCCAAGATTCCCAGTCACGTATTATTTTTAGCAACCCGCAACCTGCCAGGATTCTCAGTCATGTGTTATTGTCAGCAACCCGCAACCCGCTGTGAGTCCCAGTCATGTATTCTTGCATGCAACCCGTTGTGAGTCCTATCAGCTAAGCACTTCAAAGAGTGGACAGATGCTTGCAGCGGTCAGACGCGCCAATCTATATATGGAGATGAGAATAGTTAAAGGGACTGGGGAACCACATTAGACACCAGCGGTGGAAGGGGCGGAAGCCTGTAACCTGAGTCTAGAACCTAAGCCAGGAATATTAAGCCTGGTGCAGGCAATACAGCGCGTGTCATGGGAACCGGTGACGCAGCCAACAGGAAGCTGTCACCGTGTCATGAAGGATGACACAGTCTACAGGAAGCTGTTACTATCTACAGCTATAGTTATAAGGAAGTACAGTAGTAGTCACCAAGACATAAAACGATCGAGTGAACCGCAATTGATGCTGATAAGTCCCAGTCATGTATTCTTGCATGCAACCCGCCAGGAGTCCCAGTCATGTATTCTTGCATGCAATCCGGAACCCGCCAGTAGTCCCAGTCATGCATTATTGTCAGCAACCCGCAACCCGCTCCCGCTAATTACTCAATCGAGCTGCTTTTTCATATTTGCAACCAAGCTTTTAAATGTGGCCTTGCCCCATTTGCAAGTTTGCTTGTTGTATTTAAAATAATTAGCGCACGCTAGTGTGTATCGCTACACTCATCAGCTTCTTGTCAGCCCCTTGAGCCAGAAACTTGGCCAGGTCCCAAAATATTGGCAGGGCTGGGCAGCCGATGCTTACTTTCAGCTTCCACATGCACGAACTTCCCTCGCGAGCCAGATTTTTGGCTAGGCTCCATTAGTTTGGTTGTGCTGGGGATCTGTTGGTTTCAGTTTCCACATTCATCAACTTACCCGTGCGTTGGCTAAATAGCCAACCTAGGAAGCTATTTAGGAGCTGTACAGTGCAGCAGATAATAAGTGTGCAACCAATGATTTGCTGCAGTGGCAAGATGGGTTCCAAGTGCAATTTCTTCTATTGTCCAGCGTTGTCACATGGTTGCATAGGCGTAATTTGTGTGGTTGCCCCCTCAACCTCGCGCCTCGAAATAAGTCGATACTAAGTATCTATTCCATTCTAGACCCTTAACCTTAAACCGGTCATTTAGTGTAGAGTTGTAGACACAGTACAGCGGTCTGCACTGCTGTGAGGTGATTAGTCTATTTTGTTTAGTCAGCATGTGGATAGCCCTCTTTGCTGCTTAGGAAAATGTAGCTAAGACTGGTCATCGGGATTTTTCTTTTTGTCTTTTCATAGCTGCTTCTGTGTAGCTCCCTGAGCCGACCATTGGGCTGGACTGAACTCTTTCAGCAGTTATGGAAAGCCGATTGTGTCAATAAGGAGCTCTAGGTTGTGCCAAATTTGGCTGAACAGCTAGGCAAGGAAGCTGTCTAGAAGCTGGTACTCACAGCCGAAAATAAAAACAGTAGGACCCTTGGTGGGAGGGCATCATCCAGGGTCATAGTCGATATTTCCCTCGCACACATTTATGTGAATGTCTCCCTTATGGGAGCAACATTGGTTAACAGATTGGTTCCGAACCCTGAACCCTTAACCTTTAGGGTTCAGGGTTTGTTACCAATGTGTTAAGCATTCGGTTTAGGGATTAAGAGGTTAGTTTTGTTACCAAATTCTGTATCAACATCTTCCGGCCAGTGAATTGTTCTGCATATTTACTGCACTGAAAAGGCATTGACAGCTCAGTACAAAGAGAGGGCTTTATACATAATTAAGTTGTATCATTCCAAGGATAGTTAGGTTTATAATTTAGTTGTACAGCTTTATGTTTCCGAGGATTGTTAAGCTTCATTATTCCGAGGGTCAATATAAATTATTTGCCATTTATATCAGTTTCATCAGCCTTGGGGTAACGAATTGAGCTGGTTTATCTGTTCATTAGTGAGGTTGTTTTTCCACAGCTACTTCTGCTTTGGCAGTTTTTTCATTATTTCCCCAAATCATGTAACGTTAGCCATTTATAGCAGCGCTTTTGCCCAAGCCCCCCCCCCCCCCCCCCCCCCCCCCCTCCTCCCTATATGCTAAACAGATTTGATGTTTTGGTCTACACGGATACCTCTGGGGGCCACTGAAGGTGGGCAGTCAACCAGGGTTGTTCAGGGCGATAAGTAACGGTAACTTGGCAAAGGCCAACCACCTGGAGTGGTCTCAAGCTGCATCCCTAATCCGGTTTGGCAAAGGTTCGTTTGCCAATACTAAGGCGCATACGGTATTATATTTACTAATTTATCAGATTAGTAAATAGGGTGTCGAATAGTCGCTAATCTGACCGACTCTTGACTGCTGAAAACGACTATTGATAGATCTGAGTTATTTATAGATGTCATAGACAAGAATATCGAGAATATTCAATTCGGCTAGCTTGCAGATACTGTACTTAGGCGTGGGCTCTAGAACGCAGCCAACCCGGCCACCACCACCATCAACAGCAGTCTGACTGTCCCTCGAACTGCTCACAAGGGGGAGCTAATCAAACCCTTATTGGGACCTGGCTACCGTAAGTCTCAAGAAGGGATTGATAACATTGCAGTCCAATCCATCAAAGTGCCCAAGCAGGAGCAGTTAAGAATACAACCACATCAGAGAAACTAGAGCACTGTAGCATGAACTCAGGGCCCCCGTCGGTAAAACGAATGTTTTAGGTTCTGTTCATGAGTTGTTTATTTATTTTAAAGCCCTTTCTATCACTGTTAGGCAAGTCCCTTTAGCCTATTTGGTTTACCCCTGGACTGTAACGCACATAGATACATACATACATACCCATGAAGTCTTCCCCTACACGCACCAGGACCGACCATGAGGGGCAGCAAGGCCCCGTGCTATTTAACTCCCACGTGATTGCTGTATGGTCCGAAAATAATATTGGGGCTGGAGTGGGGAGGAGGAGCACATTAGCACCGGTATTACCGGTACAAAAAAACGTATTGACAAACCCTGACTAACTTCAGCTGTGTAGCAGGGCGTGATCTGCAGAAAGAATGCAGCGGAAAAAAGTTGAGTTGGCGGCAGCTGGAACGAGGCCGGATACCTGGAACGAGGCGAGGAGAAAGGATTGTTCCCAATGCCCTACACAGCATCCGCGACCCAATAGATTCTTGTTTATCCCGAGTATATCGCGTACGCCAAGCTAATCAGCTTTGCAAGGTCGAGAAACTCTAAGCGAAAACCTGTAGGATCAGGTACCCAACGCCCTTCGACTTGTTTTTCCTCTTCCATCGGAACTTGCGATTAATTCCGAGTTTAATTGCAGCTTTGGGGGTATCGCATAATGAGCTCCTCTTAGGTTTACTGCCCTTCACGTGCTGGCTCGACAAATCACCTGCACACTGACTTGGTTTCTATGTGGCATGGCCATCGGATACCTCTGCGCTCTGATCAACTCCCAACCTCCCCGATTGATATGCTAAACTGCGCTCTTTGCTCTTCAGGCCCAGATGAGTGATTCCTATGATGCTGGATCTGCAATTGGCGACCTTGCCGATATCACCTGTCCTGTCGGTTCGCTGTGTCGAAATCTGCCACGCTATGTGCGCAACCCGCCCATCGAAGCGGTTGTGTTCGCTTGGGGTGTGAACGAGGACGGGCAACTGGGCCTGCTGGGAGATGGCAACGTCCCCACACCCAAGGTAAGGTTGAGGGGGAAGGGGTGAGGGGAAAAAGAAGGGCGATGAAACTGCAGTGATTGGTCTGTGTATCTGCATGTCTGTGTGTGTGCATGTAGTATGGACAGGGAGTGTGTGTGTGTGGTGGTGGTGGTGGTGGTGGGTGGGTGGGGGGGGTATATGAGGGCAAGGGATATGTAGTGGAGTCAAATGTCTTTGCATGTGTCTGTGTCTGTCTGTGTCTGTCTGTGTGTCAGTCTGCCAGTGTGTCTGTTTCTGTGGTGAACGTTTAGAACATTGGGTGGGCAACTCATGAATGAATGGATGACTTGTCAGGGGAGAGGGAAGGGGAAGGGGAGAGGGAAAGGTAGAGGAAGGTTTACGTGTAAAAAGAGTGCAGCCCTGTGTTGTGTTTGTTTGTGTGTTTGTGTATTAGTGTACGAGTTCATGTTTCAGTCCAGGGGTAGCCTGCTAGGCTCAAGGGACTTGCCCAACCATGACTCCTCAATACCACTTCTAGATTAACAGGAGGGACTTACTGAAACCACGACTACTGATGAACTCCTTATGACGAGGCGTGAGGTTGAGGGTTTGACAAAAGAGACCTAAAACTCAAAAAGCAAAGCAGACTTGAATACAAGTAGTATTTGAGGCTTGTGCACCCCATGCACACCCACAGCTTGCCAAGCACTGGAACAGTGTTTTTCTTTTCAGCTAAAAGCACCAGCTTCTGGGCAGTTCCCCTGACTGGCTAGTCAGCCAAAGCTAATGCAACCTAGTTCGTCTGGAAGCTGACAGTATCCGCTGTCCAGAACTGTCAAAATCTTGGGGCCTAGCCCAGTGGCTGGCTCAGGAAGCTTCCTAGAAGCTGCTGCTCGTAGCTGAAAAGAAAAGTATGCACTGGAAGAGCTTGCAGAAGAATGACCAACAGAATTGCATGCTACCCACGCACACTCCTCCTGGTACTGTCCTGTATTGGTACTGTACTGCCTTGGTTCTGCACCATCTTAGTACTGTACTGTCTTGGTTCTGTGAGGTGTAGTACTGTTTATGCTACTCACGCACACACGCTCCTCCTGGTACTGAAGCTAGTGGCCAGAGTGACTAGTGGGTACAGTACACTCAAGTGAGGGCTTTTCTTTTCAGCTTTTCTGGACCCCGAAACACACGCATAATACCCGGCAGGTGATTATGTGTGTGTGTCTAAGTGTGTTTATGTTTGTTCATGTGTGTTTATGTGTGTTTATGTGTGTTTATGTGTGTTCATGTGTGCGTTTATGTGTATGTTTATGTGTGTTTATGTGTGTTCATGTGTGTGTTTATTTGTGTGTTCATGTGTGTGTTTGTGTGTGTTTATGTGTTTGTTTATAAGCACCAAAATCACCCATCACGCAACACACCCACCTCCAAACCTGAAAAAAAATCCCCAAACCAATCCCCAACACAGGTTGTTGATAAACTTTTGGGTGTTAAGTGGCAAGGCCAAAGTCTTGATTGGGACCCTCTGATGGCCGGATGGGGTTGGGTTGGGGGGACTTGGGGGAAAAGAAAAAAAAAAAAAAAAAAAACCCATCAGACTTCACAACCCACCCACCCCCAAACCTGAAACCCAATCCCCAAACCAAACCCAAACCAATCCCAAACATTGGTTGTTGACACGCTGCTGGGTATTCAGTGGCAAGGCCGGAGTTTTGGTTGCGACCCTCTGGTGGCTGGATGGGGTCAAGTGGGGGGATTTGGGAAATAAACAAGCACGAAAAACACCTATCAGGCCCCACAACCCACCCACCCCCAAACCTGAAAACCCAATCCCCAAACCAAACCCAAACCAATCCCAAACACAGGTTGTTGACACGCTGTTGGGTGTTCAGTGGCAAGGCCGGAGCTTTGGTTGCGACCCTCTGGTGGCCGGATCTAGAAACTCCTTGGCGTTGGATGCTGAGGGCGGGGTGCGTTCTTTTCTTCATCTTCCTGTATTCCTCCCTGGATGACATGCTATATACAGTATTATATATATATATTCATTTTTTGAATATATAAACATAGTATTGCAGTAGGCACAGTATTGGAATATATGATTTTGTTATTATGACACACAAATTGAGTAAACTAATGTATGACCAGATAATCCATGGTATTTCTATGTGTTAATTATTATACTGGCAGATGATGACCTTGTATTCATGTAATTATTATAACAATAGATAACGACCTTTTTTTAATGTTATTATTATACCGGTAGATTATGACCTTTTATTAATGTTATTATTATACCAGTATCTGAGCTTTATGATGACCATATGTCCATGCATTTCCCATGTGTTCATTATCAAACCGCTTTTTGATGCTTCCGTGTCTTAATTATTATTCCGGTAGATAATGACCTTTTATTTGTTTCTTATCACACCAGTATCTGAGCTACATGATGACCACATATCCATAACATGCATTTCCATGTGTTCATTGTTATATCGCTTCAGGATGCTTTTTCGTGTTAATTATGATGCCGGCATATTTATACCGTGTATCCATGTATTTCTCTGTCTTAATTATGTTGCCAGTAGATCATGGCCTTATATTAATGTAACTATGATACCGATGTCTTATATATATGATGACCACATATCCATAACATCCATGCATTTCCATGTGTTCATTGTTATGCCGCTTCAGGATGCCTTTTGGTTTAAATATATGATACCAGCATATTAAGACTATATATCCATGTATTTCCATGTATTAATTGTGATACCAGCATATTAAGACTATATATCCATGTATTTCCATGTATTAATTGTGATACCAAATCTCCCCGCAGGTTTGGTCATGGGGCTGGAATGCCAGAGGCACATTGGGCCACGGCCATCGAGGACTGGAGGCTAAGCCTCATCGCATCCAAGCGTTGGCAGGAGAAAGGATTGTGCAGGTGTCTGTGAATGGCTGGCACTGCCTAGCACTCAACAGCACTGGGCAAATGTTTTCCTGGGGTGGTAACGAATACATGCAATGTGGGATGGATGCTGACAAGAGGGACATCGTAACACCAGTAATGTGCTTGCCGCAGCTGAAGGTACGCACTGCCGTGAGCTGTTGGTGTTGGCTTTTTGTTTGGGAGGTGGTGGAAGGTGTGAGGTGTGGGTGTGGCAGGTCTGTGTGTATGGGGGGTGGGGGGTGGGGGGGGGGGGGGAGAGAGAGAAATGCATACGACATGTAGTGCGGCATGGATGCGTACAAGAGGGGCCTTGTAACACCAGTAATGTGCTTACCGCAGCTGAAGGTACGCACTGCCGTGAGCTGTTGGTATTGGCTGTTTGTGTGGGAGGTGGTGGAAGGTGTACGGTGTGGGTGTGGCAGGTCTGTGTGTGTGTGTGGTGGTGGTGGTGGTGGTGTGGGGGGGAGACATGCATGGGACCTATAATGTGGCATATTTGCAGACAAGAGGGACCTTGTAAGGCTGCCTACCACGTCTAAAGGTGCGTACTGACATCCTAATGGGTACAGGAGGTTATAGTACGATAAGGTTCCTACAAACTCACGCCTTGTGGCAAGGCGTAACATTTTCATTTGTTGTGTGCAGGTGAAGATGGTTGCTCCCCTCCCCCCTCTCCAACTTCCACCCAGCTCCCCCCCCCCCCCCCCCCCAACTTCCCCCCCAACCCCAACCCCCAACCTGTGGAATGTGCAGGGTAAGATGTTTGCTTGCGGCGGCATGCACTCCCTTGACCTCGCTGACTTCCACCCACCAAGCACCCCAACACCTCAACCTCACACCCAACCCCACACCCAACACCCCAACCTGTGGAACGTACAGGTTAAGATGGTTGCTTGCGGCGGTATGCACTCCCTTGCCCTAGCTGAGAACGGTGATGTGTGGACCTGGGGAGAGCCCTGGGGGGACTTCTCCATGACTGTGCAGAGGGAGCCCAGGAAGGTGGGTCTAACATTCACATTCACATTATGTGCAGTGTGCCTGTGTGTACGTGTGTCTGACTGTGTGTATGCCTATGACTGTGCAGAGGGAGCCCAGGAAGGTGGGCCTAACATTCAAGTTCACCTTATGTGCAGTGTGCGTGTGTGTATGTGTGTCTCACTGTGTGTATCTCCATGACTGCGCAGAGGGAGCCCAGGAAGGTGGGTCTAACATTCACATTCACATTATGTGCAGTGTGCGTGTGTGTATGTGTGTCTAACTGTGTGTATGCCTATGACTGTGCAGAGGGAGCCCAGGAAGGTGGGCCTAACATTCAAGTTCACCTTATGTGCAGTGTGCGTGTGTGTATGTGTGTCTCACTGTGTGTATCTCCATGACTGTGCAGAGGGAGCCCAGGAAGGTGGGCCTAACGCATTATGTGCTGTGTGCGTATGTGTGTCTGACTGTGCGTATGTCTATGTGTGTATGTCTATGTGTACATATGTGTGTATGTGTGTCTGACTGTGATTGTCTGTGTGTCTATGGCTGTGTATGTCTCTGACTGTGTGTTTGTCTCAGACTGTGCAGAGGGAGCCCATGAAGGTGGGTCTAACATTCACATTCACATTATGTGCAGTGTGCGTGTGTGTATGCTTGTCTCACTGTGTATATGTCTATGTGAACATATGTGTGTATGTATGTGTGTGTCTGACTGAGTGTATGTCTGTGTACATATGTGTATATGTGTCTATGACTGTGTATGTTTATGTGAACATATGTGTGTATGTGTGTGTCTGACTGTGTGTATGCCTGTGTGTACATATGTGTATATGTGTCTATGGCTGTGTGTATGTCTATGTGAACATATGTGCGTATGTATGTGTGTGTCTGACTGAGTGTATGTCTGTGTACATATGTATGTATGTGTCTATGACTGTGTGTATGTCTATGTGAACATATGTGTGTATGTATGTGTGTGTCTGACTGAGTGTATGTCTGTGTACATATGTGTGTATGTGTCTATGACTGTGTGTATGTCTATGTGAACATATGTGTGTATGTATGTGTGTGTCTGACTGTGTATATGTCTGTGTGTACATATGTGTATATGTGTCTATGACTGTGTGTGTGTCTATGTGGACATATGTGTGTATGTGTGTGTCTGACTGTGTATATGTCTGTGTGTACATATGTCTATATGTGTCTATGACTGTGTGTATGTCTATGTGAACATATGTGTGTATGTGTGTGTCTGACTGTGTATATGTCTGTGTGTACATATGTCTATATGTGTCTATGACTGTGTGTCCGTCCATGACTGTGCAGATGGAGCCCAGGAATGTGGGTTTAACATTCGCTTTCACATTCTTTGCTGTGTGCGTGTATATGTGTGTCAGTGTTTATGTCTGTGACCATGTATGTGTACATGTGTCTATGACTGTGCAGAGGGAGCCCGGGAAGGTAGGCCTAACTGTCACATTTTGTGCTGTGTGCGTGTGTGTATGTGTTCCTGGCTGTGTGTGTCTATGTGAACATATGTGTGTACGTGTGTGTCCGACTGTGTATGTGCCTCTGTGTACATGTGCGTGTATGTGTGTGTCTGACTGTGTATGTGTCTGTACATATGTGTGCATGTGTCTATGACTGTGTGTATGTCTATGACTGTGCAGAGGGAGCCCATGAAGTTAGGTCTGACATTCACATTCTGTGCTGTGTGCAGTGTGTGTTTATGTGTCTCTGTCTGTGTGTATGTGTCAATGACTGTGTATATGTGTACATATGTGTGTATATGTGTGCATGTGTGTCTCATCTTTGTTAGGCTCACGTTGCACTGCTTACCGTTTATCATTCTGCCTATTTCAGTGTATGTGTGTGTACATGAACATAATGATAGTACATGTGTGCAGTGTGTATATTTGTGCAGTGTGTACATGTATGCTTCTGTGGGAGGGTCACCCCTCACATCCGTATCACCTCTCTCAGATCCTTAACCCCCTCACCTCTCCCAGCTCCTTAACCCTCTCACCTCTACCCCCAACCCAGGCAGATGGCATGACTGGCATAGCTGCCACCTTGCACACCTCACACCTTGCCCCTCACCCCTCTCAACCCTCTCACCTCCCACCCCTCACCCCTCTCACATCCACACATAACTCAGGTGAAGGGCGTGATTGACATAAATTATATCTTGCACACCTCACACCTTGCACCTCTCATCCCTCACCCCTCTCGACCCTCTCACTTCCTACCCCTCCTCACCCCTCTCACCCCTCACCCCTCTCACATTCACACCCAACTCAGGTGAAGGGCGTGAATGCGATACAAATTTTATCTTGCACACCTCACACTTTGCACCTCTCATCCAATCCCTCATCCCTCACCCCTCACCTCCCATCTCTCTTCCCTCTCACATTCACACACAACCCAGGTGGAGGGTGTGTCTGACATATAAATACCATCTTGCACACCTCAAACCTTGCACCTCTCATCCCTCACCCCTTACCCCTCCCACAGGCACACCCAACCCAGGTGAAGGGCGTGAACAACATTAATACCATCTTGCACACCTCACACCTTGCACCTCTCCCCCCTCACCCCTCACCCCTCCCACAGTCAAATCCAACCCAGGTGAAGGGCGTGAACAACATGAATGCCACCTTGCACACCTCACACCTTGCACCTCTCCCCCCTCACCCCTTTCCCTTCTCACATTCACACCCAACTCAGGTGGAGGGCGTGTCTGACATAGCTGCCATCGCTGTTGGAGCCTTCCACAACATGGCCCTCACAAACAGAGGAGAGGTAAGGGTCTGGTTTTGGTCTTGGTCTGGTCTGGTCCTTTTTGTTTCTCTTATTACTGTCTCTCTAGCGTCTCTCTTCTTTCTGTTTCTCTTTTTATTGTCTCTCTCGGCTCTCCTTTTTTGTGTTTTGTTTGTTACTGACTTCCTCACAAGTTCTCCTTCCAAGTGGCTGTCTTGTTTGTTGGTTGGGGGTGGTTGGGGGGAAGGCTGGGCCGCTGGACACAGACAGCTGAGCAATGGCACCACCATGTACCAGACCAGCTTTCTAGTGTGACTCTTATACCTGAATTCATCCACCCTCCACACTCATCACCAGGTTATGACGTGGGGCACTGAAGAATATGGACAGCTGGGCAATGGCACCACCATGTACCAAGCCTGTGCTAGTGTAACTCTCCTACCTGAGTTCATTCACCCACCGTACTCATCACCAGGTTTTGACGTGGGGCACCAACGACTACGGACAGCTGGGCAATGGCACCACCATGTACCAGACTAGCTTGCTAGTGTATTTCTCATACCTGAATTCATATACACTCATCACTCATCACCAGGTTTTGACGTGGGGCACTAATGAACACAGACAGCTGGGCAATGGCACCACCATGTACCAGACCAGCTTGCTAGTGCAACTCTCATATCTAGGGAACGGCAACTAATATTAGTGTTTGAAAAACTAATGTTAGCTAATATTATTATAGTGTCAAATAAATTCAAAATTCTGGTGAGACGGCTCGTCCGATTAATTTTATATAATATTATATACTATTATTTATTCACTAATATTATATAACATAGCCTACCCCTACTCATCTGAATGCATTCACCCTCCACACTCATCACCTGGTTTTGACGTGGGCACCAACGATTACAGACAGCTGGGCAATGGCACCACCATGTACCAGACTAGCTTGCTAGTTTATTTCCGATGCCCGAATTCATATACACTCATCACTCATCACCAGGTTTTATAGTGGGATCTGACAATTGAAGACAACTTAGCGATGGCACCACCATGTACCAGAGCAGCTTGCTAGTTTATTTCCGATACCCGAATTATATACACTCATCACTCATCACCAGGTTGTACAGTTTGCACTGACGATTGCAGACAACTGGGCGATGGCACCACCATGTACCAGACTAGCTTGCTAGTGAAACTCCCATATCTGAATTCATTCACCCTCCACTCATCACCAGGTTCTGACGTGGGGCACCAACGACTACGAACAGCTGGGCAATGGCACCACCATGTTCCAGACTAGCTTGCTAGTTTATTTCTCATACCTGAATTCATATACACTCGTCACTCATCACCAGGTTTTATAGTGGGCACTGACGATTATGGACAGCTGGGCAATGGCACCACCATGTACCAGACTAGCTTGCTAGTGTATTTCTCATACCTGAATTCATCCACCCTTCACACCCATCACCAGGTTTTGACGTGGGGCACTAACGATTACGGACAGCTGGGCAATGGCACCACCATGTACCAGACCAAGCCCGTGCTCATGCATGACCTAGAGAATGAGCTGGTGAGACTGAGGGATGGTTTGTTTGCAGGCTGGCTTGTTTGCTGGCTGGCTGGCTGGCTTGTTTGCTGGCTGGCTGGCTGGCTCTTTTGTTAGTTTGTTTTATTTGCTGGCTTCTTTGTTTGTTTGCTCCATTGTGTAGGGGAGCTTTACTAAACCCGTCATTTTGAAGGGTGAGGGTTAGGGTGAGGGATATTGAAAACTAGACCAGACCAGGCCAGACAAGACCAGATAGCTGGGCAATGGCACCACCATGTACCAGACCAAGCCCGTGCTCATGCATTACCTAGAGAATGAGCTGGTGAGACCGAGGGGTGGTTTGTTTGCTGGCTGGCTTGTTTGTTTCTTTGCTGGCTGGCTCATTCGTTTGTATTATTTGCTTGCTTGTTTGTTTGTTTGATTGTTTGTTTGTTTGCTGGCTTGTTTGTTTGTTTGTTTGCTTGTTTGTTTGTTTGTTTGTTTGTTTGTTTGTTTGCTGGCGTGTTTGTTTGTTTGATTGATTGTTTGTTTGTTTGCTGGCTTGTTTGTTTGTTTGTTTGTTTGTTTGTTTGCTGGCTTGTTTGTTTGTTTGTTTGTTTGTTTATTTGCTGGCTTGTTTGTTTGTTTATTTGCTGGCTTGTTTGTTTGTCTGTTTGTTTGCTGGCTTGTTTGTTTGTTTATTTGCTGGCTTGTTTGTTTGTTTGTTTGTTTGTTTGTATTGTGTAGAAGAGCTTGACCAAACCAGTCATTTTTTAGGGTGCGGGTTAGGGTGAGGGATATTGAAAACTAGACCGGACCAGACCAGACAGATGGGTAATGGCACCACCATGTACCAGACCAAGCCTGTGCGCATGCATGGCCTAGAGAACAATCTGGTGAGATGATTCAGGCTAAATCCCTGCTCTTGTGCTCCCCCCCCCCCCCCCCCCCCCCATCACACACACACACCACACATCCCTCAGATATCTGATATTGCTGCTGGAGGTTGGCACTCAGCCGCCCTCAACACACGAGGAGAAGTGTTCATCTGGGGTCGTGGCGAGTATGGTCGGCTTGGCTTGGCTGACCGCACTGGCTCCTCCAAGCTTCGGCCACAGAAGCTTAGGGGCCTCGAGTCACACTGCATTGTTCAGGTATGTATGTGGGTGTGTGTGTGTGTGTGGGGGGGGGGGGGGGGGGGGGGGCAGGAAAACAGATTTTTTACCGCATGTTCAAAACGGTGTCCGATTCAGATGGGAGTTAGAATTGTGGAAGTTTCAAGCAAAAAAGAGGGGGGAAATAAAGTTGGGGAAAAGTTTTTACCCCCCCCCCCCCCCCCCCCCCCCCCCCCCCCCCTCCTCCTAAAAACCCCTTGCCCCACCCTACCCCCCCTAAAATGGGGGTCGCTTGAAAGATTTCTTGCCCATTCGGCCACAGAAGCTTAGGGGCCTTGAGTCACACTGTATTGTTCAGGTATGTATGTATGCATTCATATATCGTATGCATGCATGTATGTATGTATGTATGTATGTATGTATGTATGTATGTATTGTTCAGGAATGTATCCAG
>CM039462.1:185184983-185192629 GCA_022414725.1 Microglena sp. YARC
CCCACCATCGTCCTTCCTGGGCCTTTTCCTGATCAAGTCCTAACAGTTGGAGCCAGAGTTTTCTCCTGTTCCAGCACCATGTCAGGCAGATCCAGTGCCCAAGACTCTGAGGACACTGCAGAATCACGAGGACCCAGACCAGGGTACTACAAAGCACGCGCGGCAGCGCGATTTCGCGTACGCCTTTGGTGGGCGGTACTAGAAAGTCTTAGGCAGCTTTTCTTTTAGCTGCCTAATGAGCCCCACAGCGCGGAACGCGCAGTTTTTTCAACCCCCTGTGGGCGTAGCACGCAGTTTTTGCGTTTTGTGCACTACAAAGCGCGGACCAATTTGACGTTTGTGCGCTTTAAGCGCTGACCAATTTGACAAAATGTAGTACCCTGACCCAGACCACTCCCTGCACAACCAATGCATTCCCCCCAGATGCCATCCCCCAATGCAGAAGGAGGGGGAGATACCAGTATGACAGAGAATGAGGCAGGAGAAGGCCAATCCAAAAAGGCCAAATTAGGCCACCAGGCAGAAGCCGTAGATGCTCTCTCTACAGCTACTGACCCTGCCCTGCCAATCCTTTTCTTTACTCCACCCCCAAAACCCTTGACCTCACCTGCCCTCACACAGTCTGGCAAGCCCAGAAGATGTATACCAAAACCAACTAGAGAGACCAGACCAACAAGCCAGCATGGTTTTCAAAGATCGAGAGCATCCTGCGAATGGCCCTTGAGCTGCAGGACAGAGTGAACCCTGCCAAGGCTCTCAAGGATGATGTTGTCTTTGGTGAGGGATCTGCGGTGTGTGAAGTTGAAGACTTCACCTACCACAGATCCCTCACCAAAGACAATAGGATCCTTGAGGACCTCAGATGCGCCTCCCAAGATAACAAGATCATTCTTGAGAGCATGCTCCCCCTCCACATCACCAAGACAAGGTAATGATAACGCCTGGTAGGGCGTGGTGTTAAGGGAACCCGTCGTACGCGGGTAGGGAGCGGTCTTTTACCTCAACTGGACAAGCTACCATCACGGTTGACAACGACATGCAACGCCAAGAGCGACTGAAGGGGGGATCAAACCCCTGACTCTTCATCCTCAGAGTGATTTAGTCTACCGCTAGACCAATGCATATCACTGAAAGGGGCTTCCCCCTGCACATCACCAAGACAGACACCTACTCTGTCTTCATCACCGCCTCCAGAACTCCTGACGACAACTGCACAAGCTCCCTCATCCTCAAGACGGAGGCCATGGTCTCCATGAACAAAGTCAGCCCCATCATCAAGGCACTGGACAAGGCCATCCAGAACTTGGAAAGTACCATGATTGCGGAAGGGATCTGTGACCCAGACCAGGCCCGTGACCCCCTTTCAACTCACCCTACGGGACTAGGTCAGAAAGGAGGTAACTAATGAACCTGGCAACTCCGTGATCACCAGAGAAGGCATTCCTATCCAACTTCTGAATGTCATCAACACCCCTCACGCCATCAAGAGGGGAGTCCACCAAGGTACTTCCAGGCGCGCGCTTTTGCTGCCTTTTTGAGCCCCACTACGCTTTTGGCGCAGTTTTTTGCAACCCCCTGTGGGCGCAGCAAGCAATTTTTGCGCTTTTTGCACTATAAAGCGCAGTTTTTTTCTTTCAAGTGCGCTAAAGCGCTGGCCAATTTGGTCAATGGAAGTACCCTGGACTACATACCCTCGTTGCCTTCATCAGCTGCGGCGGCATCCTCAAGGTTGGCAACATCTCCTACACTGTTCGCCCTGGCTTCGTGCCAGACCTTGACCCAAACCACTTCCAGAAGATCCCCAAGGACTGGATCTCCCTGGCAGTTTGGATGATTCCCTGCCAAGGCTCTCAAGGATTCTGTTGTCTTTGGTGAAGGATCTCTGGTTTGCAGAGTTGAAGGCCAACTTCACCTACCACAGATCCCTTACCAAAGACAACAGGATCCTTGAGGACCTCAGATGTGCCTCCCAAGATGACAAGATCATTCTTGAGAGCATGCTCCCCCTCCACATCACCAAAGACAGACACCTTCCCACCAGGAACTTGCGGGGATCAGACTGGGGATATGGGCCCTCTCAACCACTACAAAAAGCAAGAAGTCCTCAACCAGTGGAAGTCCCTCAAGACCCACCTACCTTGCCCTCCCATCCCCATGCCCTTAGCGCTAGCGGTGGGAGGATACCATTATATAGTGGGGGGGTATAGGACAGTGGTGGACAGTGGTGTGGGTCTGTGGTGGTGGTGGTGGTGGTGGTGGGTGGGGGGGGGGGGGAGATGGACAGTGGTGTGGGGGGATGAACAGTGGAGGGGGGCAGTGGGGGGGGGGGGGGGGGGGGGGGGGGGGTAGTGGTGTGGGAGGATGGACAGTGGTGTGGGGGTGGACAGTGGTTGACAGTGGTGGGGGAGTGGACACTGGGGGGCCTTGACAGTGATGGACAGTGGTGATAGGGGTGATGTGAACTGTGATACGCCTGGTGGGCGTGGTGTTTAACTCTACCACTGAGACCATTGTAAATCACTGAAAGAGGCTAACTGTACTACGTATTGTACCAGGTTTGCACTGTGTACTGTTATGTTTACTGTAATGTGCTGCGCTGTACTGAACTGTACTGCACTGCACTGCACTGTGTACTGCCCTGCACTATGTACTGTGTACTGCACTGTGTACTGCACTGCACTATGTACTGTGTCCTGCACTGCACTGTGTACTACACTGCAATATGTACTGTGTACTGCACTGTGTACTGCACTATGCACTGTGTACTGCCAAGCCAAGCCAATTTGTCATGGATCCTCAGAGCCTAGCTTGTTTGATAAGTGAGTCAGCTGGCACTTTGGGTGGAGGTGGTAGGGAAGAGGTGGTGTCGTTGAGGGGGGGAAAGAATAAGGAACGAGATGGATGGCGGCTTAGGCCTTGCTTGTTAAATAAGTGAGTCAGATGGCACCGTGGTTGGAGGTGGTAGGGAGGAGGTGGTGGGTTGGAGGTGGTGTCATTGAGTGGGGGAAAGAATAAGGAACGAGATGGATGGCGGCTTAGGCCTTGCTTGTTAAATAAGTGAGTCAGATGGCACTGTGGGTGGAGGTGGTAGGGAGGAGGTGGTGGGTTGGAGGTGGTGTCGTTGAGGGGGGGAAAGGAAAAAAGGAACGAGATGGATGGGCGGCTTAGCCTTGCTTGTTTGATAAGTGAGTCAGCTGGCACTAGTGGGTGGAGGTGGGGGGATAAACATATATATATTATATATATATATATATATATATTAAGAAATCATGGTCGTGTTGCGGTCGTGGGTCGTGGTCGAGACGTGGTGGTCATCATCGCGTACCACGTGCCACGGGCGTGCGAAAGTGTAACCGACTTGCAACCGACTTTCCGTACACCCAAGGTCTTTCGCCCAGTGATTTCAATTGCCCGAAACAGCAGATGCGCTAAGTCGCGATGCGCGGATGGGCGCAACACAGGGGTCATTTCATGTCCACAACTTCTCCCGAGATGTACTGCGACTGCCAATGAATTGCAATGCAATGAGTGAGAAGATCCGGTTACTCCTCGGAGGTCATTTGCTGACCCCTCAGATCGCTTTGCACGGCGCTCGAATAATAGTTTTAGTGTATTGCTTCACGGAGCGACACCCTGCGGTTCCTCATGCTCTAGAAATTTCACTTCGCTAGCACATGAATCTTGGCTGGCTTGACTTTCCACTTGAACGTCAGCGCTAGCGCACGTCGGTTCTTTCCACTCCAGAGTATGCACGCCAGGATCTAAGAGCGTGCTTCGCATGCGATAGTCGCTATGCACAGATCCGCTCTCACATCGCCTGATTCTTGATTGGAGGTGGTGACTTCCGTTTCCAGCTTTCTGCGGCTCTATTGATCACAATTCATCTTTGCTGCGAGCTTAAACAGGCGCGGCTCATGAAGTATCTCGGGCACGATCTAAGTCCTGCAACCCAGGCAGAAGGTACTAGCATTACTGACAGCGGTTCCGACGTCAACTTCGCCCTTCTTGCTGCGTGCTCCTTGCCCCGGTACGTGCAATACCATCTCAGATCTCCCCCCACACACAGCCACTCACCCCGGCAACGGATAGGTTATTTCGCGCTGAGGCTGTAGCGAGTGCGTGACGAGTGACAGATCGAAGCCTTGTCGGGAAACAGCATTGCAACGCCCAATAGGTATCTAATGCGCGACAGCAGGATGCTACGGTAAGCCCCTCTGCTCGATCATGCTGCAATTTCCGACTTTCACTGGCGTCTGAACGCGCGAGTCGAACGTTGTTTGCAATTATCCAAAAGTCTTAATTCCGCGTCGCTGACGAAACGTACTCAGAGTCTGCGCGATTTCGAACTCAGCTGGAAACATCATAACTCGCTTCGTAAACCCATCTGCTAAAGTGCAGAGAGAAAGATCAATTAATGGGAACCGGGAGGAAGCAGGGAAGTGCCGTGTGTGTTGGGTAAAGGGTGAGAAGAATTCTGAGAATTGGTGCTGGATTGCGAGGTTTGGGCAAGTGGGGGACTGGGTGGTGTGGGGGGGGGGGCCACAGAAGCGGAGACGGCGGGGGGGGGGGGGGGGGGGGTGGCGGGGGTGGGGGGGGGGGGATAGCATAGGGGAGGTAGTGTGTGGTTTTAGTTTGGGTAGCTGGGGGGGGGGTGGGAGGGGGGGGCGGGGGGGGGGTGGGGGGGGGGGGGGGGGGGGCGGGGGGGGGGGGGGGGCGGGGGGAACGGAGGGGGGGGCAGATGCGTCAGATTTGAAGTGGGGAAACATATCTGTGTTTATGGAGGGGTAGGAGGAGTGACAATTGTAGCCCAATTCTGTAGCCTCAGCAGCATGGCACCCATTAAAATGATTGGGGTAGGGGTGAGTGTGTCTGTGTGGCACCGCCAACGGGTAGCGGTACTATATTGTATATATATAGTATAGTATATAATATATACACCGAACTATATACCAATGTAGTTTACCTAAAATATATTCAACTATACCATAATAACATATATGTTCAACTGATATACAATGTAATTTTCGCTTAATATTATGCCACGTATCCATACATTACATATATATATCCCCATGCAAACACATAATGTAACCAACTAATGCAATTGTATTTTTACCTACGTATATGCAACTGATCCATAATACATATATATATACCAACTATATACCAACTGTATTATTTACCTATGTGTATGCCAACTGTATCACACACATAATATTAATATATATCCATTGCAAACACATATATTATGCTATGCAAACTGTATCCATAGGAAACAACATAACTAAATATAATATAATATATATATAAATATATATATTATATATTGATATATATGCACTATCCTTACATACACATAAATTACCTACTGGTATCCATAGACACATCTCCAAGAGTGCAGGCATCCACAGGTACCATGGTGACAAGCCCTGGAAATCTCCCCCGCCTACTAAGTGGAGGCCCCATCTGATGATCAAAACAACATCATCAATTCCATCTCCCTAGTGGTAGAGTTGTGAATGGCACTTACGTTATTTCTAATAGGTTTTCTTCAATAAAAAAATGTAAATGTTAAACATTAAATTGGTAATATTTACTTAAAGTTGCTTTTTTAATATATAACTTCAAACAAATGAATCTCCCCGCCTCTTGGGGAAGGCCCCATCTGATGATCAAAACATTATCAATTACAATCTTCACTAGTGGTAGAGTTGAGCTGTGATCGAATTCGTGAATGGTACTGAACTTTTGATAGATTAACTTCAAAAAAGATTCATCCGCCTCTTGGGAGGCCATCTGATGACCAAAAATTATCAATTCCATAACTACCCTAGTGTGTGAGTCAAGTCTGGATTGCGCGTGGGGCACACAGTTTGAAATGATTACTTCCAAAACAATGATTTCCCCCGCACTCTGTGGAGCCTCCCACCTGAAAATAAAAGATTATAATGCCATCTCCCTAGGATGAGTGGAATTGTTATGAAAGCGATGATTGAGGTAAAGGAGCTATTCTGGCCAGCCCCCCACCCCCACCTCGGAACAATATACTAATAATGCTGCAGCCAGGTTGACTAGTAGCTTGTATGAACCAATCCTCCCTGGGGAGTGGGAGCGCTGTGATGAAAGGATGAAAGGTACAGGAGCTATTTACTTGCCCCCCCCCCCCCGACGTCGCTAGACCATCTAGTATAAATTGCAAGCAGGTTTGCTAGTTAGCACTGTAACCAAGTCGAGCTTAGGTTAGTTAGAGTCTAGGTGCGTTTGCCCCTCCTCCTCCCCACTCCTAACCCTCTCCTCCCTCTTCCACTCTCTATTCTCTCCCCCTCACTCCGCCGCGTCTCCCTCTCTCTCCGTTCTCCCTCTCTCTCGCGTTCCTCCCCCTTCCTCTCCCTCATGTCCTCCTCTACCCCCTCTCTCTCCTCTTTGTCCTCTCCAGCCCCCTTCTCCTCCCCTCTCTCCCCCCTCTCCCCCCCTCCTCCCCCTCATTCCTCTCTCTCCCTTCTCCTCCCCTCTCTCCCCTCTCTCGCGCCTTTGCCCTTCTCCCCCCCACCGCCTCTCTCTTCTCTCCGTCTATCTTCCTCTCTGCTCGTCTCCGTGCCTCTTCGCTGGCCCTCCGTCTCGATCCCGCCTCCCATTTCCCTCTCATGTCACCTTCTCCCCCCTCTCATCCCTTCTCTCGCGTTTTCCCCTCCTCCCAGTCTCTGCCCCCGATCCTCCCCTCTTCCCCTTCTGCCCCTCCTCCGCTCCCCCTCTCTCCTCTCTCCCATCCTCACCCTCATCTCCCCATCAACATCCCTCTCTCCCCCTACCCTCTCTCCCCCCTCTCCCCTCTCTCCCCCCTCTCATGCCCCCTTCCCCCCCACCTCCCACCACACAATCACCCCACCCGCACCCCACGCACCCACAACCAAAACCACCATTTCCCCTAGGGTGGAATGAGACCAGCATTGTAGATGACGCAGGTGCGGGCAGATGATACGAAGTGGCGAGGACCAGGCGATGGAGGATAGTTAGGTGGAGGCGGTAGGAGCTCTTTCGGCGAGGATGTTAAACGGCCGGCAGGGTGGACCGGCACATTGAGTCAGTCTGTGAAATGGCTGATATTCACAGGTAGGCTGCGGTAGTTGTGTGGTGGTGTGGGGAGGGGGGAGGAGTGTGTGTTTAGGGGGAGGGAGGGGGTGAAAGGGGGCGAGGGAGGATCGATAAAGGCGAGGGGAGAGGTCACCTCAAGGGCGCGTACCTTTGTGTGGTGGGGTGGTGGTGTTGTGTGTAGGGGGGGGAGGGGGGGGGGGGTGGGGGGGGGGGGGGGGGGGGCCTTTGAAGCCTGCCTGTGTATCATGCCTTTTATTTTAATCAGATGATTCATTGATATGTTTATATGTGTGATATGAGAGGTAAACGGAAAAGAGGGTGGAGGCACAAAGTGAGATCTTTACAGATGCTCACAATAGAGGACGGATTATGTGTATGCGTGGGAAGGGGTGGGTGGGGGGGTGGGTGGGGGGGGGGGAGGGGCCGGGGGGGGGGGGGGGCTGCAACCTGCTCTTATAGGTCGGTCTGTGTACCTACAGATGGTTATTTGGATCAGGATGACAGACCGCGGAGGTGTGGTAAGTGGTGTGTCGGGAGGGGGGGGGGGGAGGGGG
>CM039462.1:185193629-185243453 GCA_022414725.1 Microglena sp. YARC
CAAAAATTGAATTCTCACACGCAGTTAGGTAAAGGTATCATAGGTCAAACTCCCGGAACTATCTGTCCTTACGAACAGGGATTTTTCGTTCGAATCTGCTTTCAGGAAAATGGCCAGCTGCCCCCACAATAATCATGCTGTAACGCATTTGAATTGACATTCTTGCAGGTGTGATGTCTCTCCACACTTGTTCAAGGAACCGCACATAGGGCATGTCATCGGCAACAATATACTGAACGATGGACAATGAAATGTTTGAATTACATGAAATGTTAAAGCGCCTTATTGCCGAATGACAGAGTGATTAAAGCCCAAAGAACATATACAATAATGCGTCAATGTACTCGACCCAAGATGATATGAGTTTGGATGTGTCCCATCTGTTACTGTTCGAATCGAAAGTTATCGTGACGATAGTCGTGTTACTTTTGTGTTGTCTCTTTTATCAACTTATCGATATTGTAGTTGTTGTACAGATGTGTACTGCAGAAGATTATGGGTGATTGGAAGCGCCGAACAACTTGTTCGGATATTGATCGCTGAAGCTAATGGAGAAGTCTTTCGCATTGGAAAGGACGAACCATATCCTTCGAGAGTGTGCTAGGTCAAAAGTGTGAACTTGACGTTACCTGAGTCTCGATATCAAGACCTTGGGAAAGCATCCATATTTGGCGATGGTGGTGTATAGGATGGACCCGAGATAAAAGTACCACGTTTGTAGAGTATAGAGGAAGCGGTTCCAAGGAGGGATGCGCTCTGGTGCGTTACTCAAAATGAGAATCTTTCGCAAGAAGGCTTTGCGGAAAGTAGGCTCATATGATCAACTCAACTTTCAAAACATGGAGAAGGGAGTAAGAAACAATGAAAAAAGCCTGGTAACGGCTGCCATAGGCTAATGGACCTTTCCCCGTTAGACTCGTTAACCCCAGAGAATCAAAGTTGATTTTTTGTTGCTAGTCTGTCCGTTATCCGCTCAGAAATGATAGAGACGTCGAAAAAAGGTTACGTCTTCCATCTTGTTCGAAACACATAATGATCGCCTTGTCGATCATCGAAATGTCCAGATTGGGGCGCTGATTTTTAACCCCTCTTTGCCCGACACTCGCTAATCAATGAGCTCGTGACTTGAACACATACAGACCAATACTCGTTACCAAGAAATCACCATGGGTCAACTTAATGCGTATGCTTCCAACGATATGGTTTGTCCTTGATAAAGAAATGGATAGTCAGGTCGGCAAGTATCTTTATCTTTTTTCGATCTTTCTTATCCGAATTAGCGACACCGATTATACTTGTCAACTTTATACGGATGGTATTCTTATTATTACCACCGCTTCTCCTCTTTTTTTTTATCGGAGGTGCCTCCGCCATGTTGGAACGATGTCGGTGGCGATGATTTTCCTGCAGAAACGATGGGTGCGGGTCTCCAGGGTTTAGGTCTGCGGCCCTCTCCAGACACAGTGCGCATTTCTGTCGAACGCCACAATCGCAAACAATGGGGACTGAAAAAAAGAGAAAGCAACCAGCGAAGTGTTCGTGGAGATGTTCACGAGTTTGTATCAGTCATCGTACCGGAATCCAGGGTAGCAACCACTGGTAGAAAGAAACGAGGATTCTGAACGTGTTCATTGATTCGCGGACATTTGGATGAGGTGGTTTGTGTGCGAAGGCGGATGTACTTACCATTGACTAGCTCCTATATTTTAATCGCATCTTCTTCCACTCCAGGTACTGGGGGAAATCGACATCAATCAATGATCCTCCCTCAGCATTCTGGTGCTCCTGCCACAGGGGGTTTGTTGAGTCATTTGGGTGTCTCTGTTTGTTTATCGAGCCAAGGTGATCCGTTAAAGCTGAAGTCCTGAATGCGTATCGTACTCAGATCCTGATTTACCTTCTTGGCCATCGTTACATCTCGTTTACGCGTCTCCTGCTGCTTGTAGTAATTCTTCATCAAGTCGTCTCTCAGTTGGGTTTCGGAAAATACTTCGCAATCGGTGCATATCGTCGGGGTTAGGGACTCCACGGGCACCAGCACCCGACCTCGGGCGATGTACACGTTGAACTTGTTGTCGGTGCGGCTTTATGACCTTGGCTCTTATTCTTCGCCTCGTCAAGACTTCCGTATACGCCGGTCGGATCTTTGAAAACCGGGATACTCGTCTTCGACAAGTCCCCCGTCGTCTCCCGAAACTCTTGGTCAAGGGTGGACTCGCGAGATAGACGGTACGCTCATTCAACTCATCCTGCATACTACTTTCGGACCACATGTATGCATAGCGCTCACGGATCAAGCGGAAGAGAGCGCTCTCTTCGAGAGAATCTTGACCCCACCACCATGTAGGGTCGTGACGTTTGTCAGGCATGGATGTCACCGTCTTTTCACATGGTCACTCAGAAAGCGGCTTAAGACGAACGTCTCCTGCACCAACACATCTCTGGAGAACGAACGAGATGCAAAACGCGAATCGTTGCCACGGCGCTCTCGTCCTGTTCCGCGCACGGTAGTCCTTCTCTTTTTCGTGGATACTAAACCGCTTGATTCATTCACGACTTTCGATGATTCGGCCTTTGCTTCTGGTCGGCCTTTGCCTGGTCGACTTTGCCCTGGTCGGCCTTTGCCTGGTCGGCCTTGCCTAGTCGGCCTTTATGCCCCTAGCCATTTGAGCATTGGCAACTTGTGATGCAATATGTTACTGCGCGCACGGTGCGAGGAGGCATAATTACTTTGTGTTACAGAATCAATTGGTAACCATACGTTCGTTTTCCTATACAGTTGTTTCAAATAAGTTTTGACACCCTGTTTACTCATTTCCTAAATTATACAGGGGATTCATGAAGCGCAAAAAATTTGATGTTGTGTTCAAATATTTAAGCATCCAATTGCGTCCACCTTGCTCGCTCAATTCCTTTCGATGGCGTTCACTCGTGATGGACACGCTCGTCTGCGTGTTTGAGGGGTGGGATGGTGGATTTACGTTGCCGTAAGCTACTAGTGAGCATACCCGTCACAAGGGTGCTTTGCACGGCTTCAGGGAGAGACCGCCTGTAGCTCCTGTGCAATCAGTCCGCACTGGCGCATGCTGATCACGCTGTCTGTGCGGCTCGAACGTATAACCGGATATGCTCTTGACTTCGCAAAGCGTCCCCGATCACTTCGAGATCTGGTCTTTACGCGCATGTCGGAGACTTGCGCGAGCTCGTAACGCGCGAAAATAAGAATTATTTGCCGTTAGCCCTGTGACTCTACATGCACGGGATACACAGGATCCCCATGTCTCCCAGTCGGCACCCACAGTGACGTTGGAAGCAATATATGAATGGAACTGTGCGGTTGGCGATTCCACTGAGTATGTTGCTGGAAAAGTAAGCGTCCGCGATAGTACCAGAGGCCATAGTGTAGTTGGAGTACTCTCCAACGCCAGCGGACGGCATGTAGATGTCGAATGATGTGCAATTCATTGTGTTCGTGCTTACGTAGCGTCGCTAGAATGTTACCCGTTGACGTTGGCACGTTAGAGTACAACTCAACTGGTCGGAAGATGGTTCGACCAGTTGCCCATGAGGATACGACTGAGAGAGTCACTGCAGCCATGATAATATCAGACTGGTTCTCATTCAAAAACGTTCTTCCAGGAATAGCTGATGCCTCTCTCGAATCGAAAATGATGCCATGTTTGTTTAAATAAGTTTTACAATTTATTTTCACACGAAGCATCTCCTCGAAAACCCCAACCACCACCTGATAACTGATTTGGGCACACAGACGGTTTAACGGTTTACCAAAGAGGGACTCGGAATATTTTCGATAAAACTTCTTCAACTTGCTGCACCCCTTACGTTGCCCAAAAGCAACGATCAGCAGTCTGGATTTATTATAAGGTGTGTCCCCACTTTATTTGAGAACAACTGTAGGTTGAGTCGTCGTTCTACAAACGCAATGATGACTATCATCATTGTGCAAATGCACGAAGAAGGGAACCGTTCAGGACGCTCCTGCAAATGAAGCCCCAAGCATCCGCGTCGCACACCGACTCTTCTGACCCATACTTCACCGAGACTCACACCACCACCGTTCCCGCCCCCTCCTCGACACGAGTGACAATGCTGCACACACGATACGGTAGATGGAGACCGTCTACGCAACACGAAAAGTATATGTGGTTGCTACGCGCCATGAGAACGTTGAAGACGCAAGCAAAGCGACGATGCTGTCTTTATCAAACACGTAGTCGTTGTTGGCTAGAGACCCACAACAAACGTCACGCACCGTCCACCGCCAAGCTGACGCCCTCGACAAGGCTGTACTCGTACATGAGGTTAGTCAGGAACCTTCCAAAAACAGTGTTGTACTTCGACTTCATCATCGCCACAAGGAACCACCACCTTCAAGCAATCAGGAGACCCCAAAGATACAAACTTTGGGGTTTTCAGGGGACATTCCGCTTGCTAGTTGCATTGGACTTTGACTTGGAATGAGAACGAGTCAGAGTCCGTTTTGGCCCGTATCGAAGCGACAGGGGGTACAACACACTCAATACTCAGCCACTTGCGCCGTATTCGAACTCCGCCGGCACAGGGGGGGTCAACTCGTCAATGACGATCGGGGACATCCATTTTTTTTTTCGCCGTGAACTTCAAAGAGCCGCCATGGGACGTATATCCCCCTTGCGCCAGTATCATCTCCCTCCGCGTGACCTTGGCCGACCAATGGCATTCGAAAGACTACCGTTTCGGTACACGGCTCGTGTCCATGGTGGCTCTGTCGCGTGGCGCGAGATTAAGCATCCATTCGTTGGCCAAGCGCGCGGCCTCCTTGTCGTCGACATATAGATCCGACCAATATTGATGTGGAACCCCATCTTGCCACCAGTGACGTTCCAGGCGGCGCAACACGCACACCGGTCGTGCATAGAGGAGAATCCGGCGCTTATTAACCGATAGCATTCGCTCCAGAAGCGCCTCGTCGTCAGCAAACCGTCTCTGAGTCGAGTGTTTTGATGTCGAGGTCGGTTAGAACATGCGGTACTCTAGGCGACCGGTGCGTTTCGACGAAAAAAAGATCCTTCGACGGGCTATCCAGAGACAACCACCGACGCGTAGAGGTCCAAGAACGCGTTAGTCCTTTTGCACGACAGGGATGAAAAAACGTCCACCCCCCGCCCTCGTCGCCCCCCTCCCGTAAGCAACGTGTGCGTGCAGGGTCCTCCCCTCGAGCGAGAAGGCGTCAGAAAACAGCGAACCATTCCGACAGCGCGCGGCAAGCATGGGTGAGTGCGTTCTCGATGCGTTATACACTTGGAGGACATAACTGAATAGTATCAAGAAGGCTTCTCTCCCCCCACCCGCATCAATAAGGTGAGACCCGGATTCTTTTACACTACGGTCAACAGTTCGATTTCGGATATGTTATCGAACAGGAAGTCTCGGATGAACTGGTGCGCGATCGGACCAAAAAAAAACCCTGGGCCATGGTTGTTCGCCTCCAGTGATGATGACACTGCTGTGCGCAAAAACAATGAATGGTGATGTCCTTAGGAGGAGCTCCGCATGGAGGAGCGCGCAATGATAGACGATCTTGACACCCGCGCTGTTGTCCTGCTTCATAATGGCAACGCAGACCGACGTGTCTCCTGGCTACCACCGAGAGCCGAGAGCATTTTATGAAGAAGGGTACTTTTTGAAATCGCTGTTGATCATGATGATGGAGAAGCGGACACTATGTCATCCTTGGAGGTGAACAAGCATTTGACAGGCGTGACGATCGATTCAGCCGCCGAGCATAGCTCAATTGAACGGACGATGGAACAGATGACGACAGGACCCAACGCTGGATCCCGAAGTCCTGCCGATATGCAACTCGCCCGTTCGTGAACACCCTTGATGGACACGTGGTGCAACAATGACAGGGTGGGATCAAAACCGCCACTGGACGATGGTGATCTGGTTGCGGAGCACTTCTGCCTTGCCCATTACTTTCCATTTCACGCCCCGTACCCTCCGCGCGACGCCCGCCCGACCCCCTTTGGGTGCACTCGCCTCTTGTGCACATTAGGCCCAAGATGAATCCTTGTACTTGATCATCTGGAATGTCAAATGAGCAGGTTCCGTAGCGAGATGAAGGTGCTCGTACAATGCTTTGAAATTCACAGACAGCCCCTCGCCCAACAAACCGTGCGTGATAGTCGAACACGAAGGGTTTCTCGCTCGTAGGCGGCGCATAGACTTAGTTCTTCCAATGGCCAAGAAGAGTTCTGGTCGAACCACACAAGCGGCAAGGGCGTTACAATAGCGGTTGAGGTAGCCATCTATGACACGTACGTACTCCACTTCCACTGATACCTGGGGGCGTGTCAAAACCCTACCCTAATTAGAAAATTAGCAACCCTTATATAAGAGTGACGCAGAAGCGCATCCTATCGAGTCCTTATAATTTTCCTGATTTCTTTAATGCTTGTTTTGTAACTGCGAACATAAAACCCGGTTTCCAATTGCAATCGTTTCGGGATCGGATTCGATCGTTCGAAACGACCATCACCAACAACAACACAATGTCGGTTCGTCAGAAGTTCAAGTTCGGCGTGGCACATCATACTCCAAATCGTTCCACCAATCATGGAGGATTAACGCAAATCTCATTGCGTCATCGACATCATCATCTAAGAGTGAGGCCCCGAGCTATGTATGTAGCTACACAGAAATGAGAGGCTTCCGAACGCATCAATGAATAGCCCCATAATGTAGAAACCGCACTGGAGGTGCTTGAGCAGCTAGTGAATGAGGCGAGTCACCGTGAGGCGGTGGACGCATGAGGCGGTTTGGGTCCTACTAAGACGATGCATGATGACATGTCGGTGGAGCATGAGGCGGCGGGTCCTACTAAGACGATGCATGATGACATGTCGGTGGAGCATGAGGTGGCGGGTCCTACTAAAGACGATGCATGATGACACATGTCGGTGGAGCATGAGGCGGCGGGTCCTACTAAGACGATGCATGATGAATGTCGGTGGAGCATGAGGCGGCGGGTGACCTACTAAGACGATGCATGATGACATGGTCTGTGGACAGCAGAGTCGGGTCTTGCAGGCGCATGACAGTCGATCTTGAGAAGGACGTGTTCTTCGTCTCCCGATACTTGCAACTTCGTCATGACCACACGTGACATCCCCGACGGAGTGGATGGAGCCGAATGTTGTGGATTACATTGACGAATTTCAGGAAAGAGTACGACAAAAGTTATCCACGATGCCAAGAAAATCGGGCAGCAATATTGTGAACATCGTCATGATGGTCGAGTTGTCAAATCGGTTTGTGCATTACAGTATCGGACATGGAGTCTTTAGTGCAATTCAGCAATGGACACGGTGGGTTCCATCCCTTACGAGGTATTGTGCTGATAAGAAGTTCAACGGCGGTCACCAGATAAAAGTAAGGAAGCCTCTACCCTTCAGAATCCACCACCACCCCCTATCAAAGACTCCAAAGAGAGTGAAGACCTCTAAGACTCCAAAAGAAGGTGAAGCAAGGTCAAGAAAGGATCGACCTGGAGTATCAAGTTGTTCTCCAACGGCATGACGCACGTGACCGGACTGTGCACTGCTGACGAGTGCATTGCTGTTCATGTACTACATATGGGGAATCTCGCAGTACTTTGCTGAGGATGCGAACCATGGTATGTCAAGATCAAGGGAGTGAACATAGGCAACAATCCACACGTCGTTGAAAAATGGAGCTACCCTTGCTTTCAAAGCTGAACCTTTTGAGGCTATCGATGTGCATCAAACTCCAAGACTCATCCGGAATACGCTTTTCGGCTGCAAAACTTCAGCCCCACAGAGGTGCATACGATCAACATGTCTCAGAATATGAGGCGGGGGATTATTCGAACTCTGGGAAGTACGGCCGGTCTGATCATGTCAGGTGAAGTGATCTTTAACGGAGGACGACGACGAAATTTACGAGTCTAAGGCGATCGTTTTCAACACTGGATCACGTGAGGCGTGAAACGGGAAGAACCTGAGGCCGTCATGTGCTTTGCAAAAGGCGAACCGTTGATTTCATCCTAGACAACAAGCTAATCGGAAAAGGGGTCAATCGTTTTCCCTCTCCTCGTCTGCTCACGCCACTGAGAAGAGCGGAGGGTGAACATCTCCCCGATAGGCATTCGACCCGGAGCCAAAATTACCCTTCATTTGACCCTGGTTCTGGCAATTATTCTGCATAGGACATCCATGGGTTTGCCCAGAAACACAAGGAAGGTTATACAATAGCCCACTGTCCTTGCGAGGGTCATACATTTCCTGACGTGAGGCTCTGTTGCACATATAATCTCCTTGGGAATCGTACATACAAAAGCTCTCTTTCTTGTTACTTAGACGTGACATTCGTGTGCGTGGTGTGTGTGTACATTTGTAGAACAATTAAATCTTTCAAATAAGTCTTTTTCCACCACTTCAGCGATGCTGTCATTCATGCTCGAAACTGTCAAGGGGGTGTACTCATTGGGGGGGTTTTTGATCTGCGCACGATGGTTTCCACTCGAATGCGCATACGTTACATCAATGTCGCTCTCATCGATACGCAAATGCATCCAAATGTCGAGTTACAAAGTTTGCAAGTCGCAACTCTGCAGTCCTTTATTGGATTATGAAGTGTAACAAAAATGAATTGTTGCCGTTGCTATATGCAGTTTCTTGTTGTTGCTTTTTTATATTTCATGTTGACGTAGTCGTCAGTCAAAGTTCATGTCGCTCCAGAATTCTTGACTGAAGCGTCCCACTTTTTGCACAATCATCATGTGGACCATTCCTCAACCCACTTCATCATCCTGGTACGCCCGACGGAGATGGCGCTAGCCTTTTCTATGTACCCTTCAAGTTCATAAACTCCCCTAAGTAAAAGATTGGTACATGTTGAAACGGTCCCTATCCACACGCTCTATCACAAAAACGTGACCAGGGAAGTAGTTATTTCAACTTGATCCTGGTAATCGTTATTTTTTTTACAATTCGCGGCGGGGGGGGCTGCACTTATTTTTCTTCTTAAGTTGTACTGCGTCAGAAGTACATAAAAACATGGCAATGAGTCGTCCAAAGAGGTAAACATAGCGTCGTAAAAACTCGATACCGGGGTTGGACTTTGTCGCAAAACTATTGGACGGTCTTTCTCAGTCAACATCTTGGACTTCATATGGGTTGCAATGTGTTCAGTGTATCCTGAACACGCGCAACAAGGCAGATGTGTCATCATCAAAGCAGTGCAATAACAACGAGAGTGAGTTGCAATGGGAGCTCAATGTGATCTTAGTAAGGTGGTCTACACGCAATAGCTTGCAATATCGCAGGCAAATGGTCGCGAATCACGTAGCCCGTGTCACACCATTCCTATGTTTCTTACTGTTGTTTTAAAATAATGAGAGGGTATGGACAACATTATAATCGAACTTTAAGTTCCTTGCTTTTGGCAACGTGACGGCTTCTACTTAATTTTGAACTCGCAAGAAGGATTCCCACGCAGTCTCGGGGAAAGCCGTGGGGGACAACATATGCTCTCGCACGTGCGTGAGCGAAAGCAGGGGATTCGCCGAGATGAGAGGCGCATGGCTTCTCTTCATGAGCGCCAAGAACTTTCCGTGATCGTTCAGCGGGACCCGGGAGAGAAACAGAAAACGCAGTTTGCAGAGACAAGTGACGCATCAACGTTCCCGCGCGAGACAAGCGAAAAACGTGTTCGTTGTCGAGGGGTCGTACGCCAGTGCAACGACTTACTGTGTAACACACAGCTTTGAAGATCTCGGTACAGAGGGGTCGGCAAATTGTACTTGTCGGGGTGATCGTACAATGTGACGTAGCCCGGCGTGTCACCCAGCGTCGAATCCGAGGAGCCGCGCCTTAATAGGAGCGCGCCTCTCCCTCTCGATGCGCGTAGTCGTCCTCGAGCAAGTATACGACATCGTTCGGTAATACTCGACCCTGCCCTAAACGCCCCCACTTCACGTCCCCCCCCTTTCTGCCTCTTTCGATTCAAAGCGAACAAGTTTGCGCAACGCCGAGGCGTCGTCCCATAGTCCGGGGATTTCCACGCGCCGACCGATGTGGACACCTTGCCTTTGTCATACCCTTCATGATCCTTCAAGATGTCAGAAACGAAGTGCGATGCAAGCGATCCAGTTGTGTCGTCGTACGCGATCACGAAAAGATGCAACGCGAGCGTCGCGACTCACGTCACGAAGGAGTGAATTGCGAATAATGCCGCGACGGTCGAAATAGTCCGGGCGCGCTCTTGTGCACAGAGCTGGTGAGCATGAGCAGTGACGCTGGTACACGTGAACAACAGAACGTCGGAGGCCCACATCTGTATCTTTCACATCATACAATAGCAATTGAGATGGTATAGTCAAGAATGGAGATGATGCGTTCGGTGGTTTGATTTAATCTCGAATGGAGGCTTGAAGTGTCATTGTCGGGGCTGAGTGCGATACCGGCGCGCGGGGGGGGGGCTGCACAAAAGTCTGTGCCGGGCCACTTGCCGGTCCGTTCAACTTCGTCAACCGCATTGTTTATATCGGCCACCCAGTCACGATCTACGGAGTGTCCCCCAGTTTCGCAACCTTTCCGAGCAGGGCCATCACATCAGACCAACGATACTATGAAAATTATTTTGCGTCGGACGTACGGCACCCACGAGTAATGCCAAAAACATGGCCTGGTCCGTTACAAGATGGGAGTGTTGATGGAAGAGGACCACCTTTGATCCCGTCCGAAAGCACGTTGCGACGCACTACCACCCCCACATTTCGCCAGATATTTATGGCATCCGCGATGCCATCGCGCTCCCTTGGTGCGTCAGTGCGCGGGGGGCGATCCTAACACATTCGAATGCACCAAAACATAGAGTCCTGGAGCAGCATAAGAGGACCAGACACGGGTGCATGAAACGCCCAATAGTTCCCCATCTTGTACATCACATGGGACCCGTCATGTTCGATCTTATCGCGATGGGTACTCGATACCATTCGCTCGCAAGGCGTCGCCGTCGGGAACCTCGTCCGCGTCCAAGAGGAAATGCCCAAAACGGCCGGTACCGTACCCGTGTAAGAGCGCGCCTCGTGGAAAGCCGTCTGCCTAGCCAGGTTATGCAATACGTACGGGTTGGAGGGAGGTCGGGCGTCGGACACAGGGTACTTGACAGGGAGTTGATGCACAGACTTCCCGCTGGAGGGCACCCAACACGCGCACACACTTTCGCAATGTAGGGGGAGAGAGCTCCTCAGCAGACTCAATCTGACCAGAGTACAAACGCTCTCCAATGCTTACCACTACAAAATCGCTGTATTTTGACCGCATTCACTGCAACAAGGACTCGATGTACTCACGCTCCCTGGCTGCAGTACGAAACGCGTGCAACCACAAGGAGCGGTCGAAGTCTTCTCCGGGCAAAGGTTGACATTCTCTCTAATTACTTTTTTATTAATTATTTGCAAATTCCTTACATTGTATTTTTGGGGTGCGTGGTCCCGAAGTGAAGAGTGTAAAGACTGAAAATCACTCAATAAAATGAGGATTGCAATATGAATATGTCAACATCTGACGATATCGGGTTACCCAGTGGACCAAGCTGCTAGGAGGGAGAGCTTCTCCATCTTGTTCCTGAATGATATATGGGACGGTATATACTTCCACAACCCTCAAGACCATGACTGGACGTACGATAGCTACGTCCGGTTGGGGAACATAAGCACCGCCGAGGGAGGTCCTCGCGTACATCGACATCATGCGTGAGGACGTACAGAACGGCATGTTCTTTGTGATGTGCGAACACGACACGTGTGTTCCCGAGTGTTGGGACGATCCACTCAACATCGGCGGGAGACCACGGGTGTCGATGAAAATCCTGAAGGACGGCGTGACCCAGGATTGGGAGGACATCAAATGTGTAGTGTGCTAGGCGGAGACGTTTTTGAAAGGAAACGCGTCGCTAGCGAACTCAGTCAACGGCATATCCATCAGCCCCAAGCGTCATTGCTTGTATCATCCCAAGATCTGGAAATAGCGCCAACCAGGACCTGCTCACTACCATTTGTATCGGTATTGACGGACATCCCTGCCACCGTAGGGACAGCGAGACCTACACTGCTCTGCAAACGCAGACAACATCAAACAACAGTGGTGTATGCAAGAGAAACGCAATGAAGCTCTACAGCCACACTCCAGCGGGAGCGTAAAAAGTGAAAATACTCGGGGAGTCTGCAGATGGAGAGCGTGATAATTTTCTCTCAGAGGATCTGAAGAAAAATCAAACTTGAAGACGATTGTTGTGCTGCGGGAGGTGCATGGGGCGATGTGGAGAGTGGCGGTCGAATCTGATTCAAAACGTGTGGGTGGGTGTGAATAATACTACAGTCGGTAGGAACAAAATTGTGGACGGGGCTCTAGTGTTGATTCCGGGTGACCCTGAACCAATGGGTAGATCAGCTAAAGGCGAGTACATTTTGTTGCCCTTATCCTGTGTTTTTAGCCGGATGGTTTTGGTGGGGAACCATCAGATCTTTCACAAACAAACATGCTGGGGTATGGGTCCCATTTACATACACCTGCAAGAACTGTCAATTCACATGCTACAGAGACATTGAGTGGTGGTATTGAGGGCAGCTGGCATCTTCCTGAAGGCAGTTCGAACATGTTTCGTAAAGGACAGGAATTTTCTGTTCGAACTGCCTTTCAGGAGCCACGCCAGTTACATGGAGAATACTTTGTCCCCAGGTGACCCTGCGGATGTGTAGTAAGGATACAAATACGACGGAATAAGTGTAATGTGAGCGTGTGTTCGGATGAGTTAGTAGCTAAGACACAAAGTCATACAAAAAAACTCAAATGCACAAAAGTACACCCCTGCTACAGTAAAGTGCACAAATGGCACAAGTACACCTCTCTAAGTGCGTCGAATACGACAATGATATCTTTACCTTCAGCAACAGCCAAGGACTACTAGTTCAGCAGGGGACGAAATCGATATTAAGCATTGTGTGTGTGTGTGGTCGACACAGCTGAAGATATTGCTATGAATGACCCGAACGTCTACTCCGAATGTCTCTCACTATCACGGTGAAAGCAACAGCACGAGACGATATCGGCACTCTACTACGAGAACATTTTGTTACAAGGTCGCATAACTTCACCCTAGAGTCGGAAATCTCGACGTTCCACGCGAAAACAAGAGCAATCAACAACAAACTCTCGAAACAGCGCTCCAAACGGCTGTGCTGATGCAGACGCTGTACAGCAGTGTTGTTGCCATTCCTGATATAGCCACAATGGAATTATGAGAAACACTTGTCAGGGGGGGAAAGATAGTATCGACTCAATGATGGTGGCGTCTGTACGGGAGTTCGAACTCTTCTGCAAACACTCATACCGGTCGTCGTCGTCCTCCATTGACAATACGGAGAAGGACGTCATCGGTCGCATAGGAGGGGTGGCATTACTCCTGCTCTTGTAGGTGCTTGCTGTGATGTTTAGTGTTATGATTGGTAGCAGCATGCCATGGGTTTGAGATGGTCACTTCAAGTCGCAGAGTTTTGTTAGATTAAAGGCGTTCTTCGATTCGAGATCAGTCCTCTTGTGTTCAATGGGCGTCACAAAATGCGTTGAGCAGCGATCTCGCTGCTAAGGCTCTACTCAAATATGGAGCCGATCCCAAAGGTGTTAAATAACTGCCCGCCCTGCGAATCGCATTTGCGGATGGGGGCACGTTGATTCATGGTGAATCTGCTTCAATTCTTGATGTTATAACTGACATTAGTGGCTAGTTGAGCAGAGCATTGAAAGCTGTCCTGATAGCGGCTTGCTTGTCCTCCATATTCTCAACAAAACCCTCCTTTGATGCTACTCGGGGTGTTGTGTGGATGTTCTTCAGGAAAGTTCTTCCATACCCTCTAAACAGTGCGCTCTCCGGAGAACTTCTTCACATCTCCAGCTTTATCGAGCAGGCGGCCTATCGTGGGGAATCCGGTTGCATGATTGAGCTACTCTTAGCACAAACATGCGGTTGATATGTTGTGTGCGGTCCGCTGCTGTTCGTTGGGACTTGAGCCATGGTTCAAGACACCCTATGACCCTTACCGTGTTGCTGGTTTTCGTTTCTTCCTATGTTCACACCGCCATAAATCGCTCGCACCATCCGCACCCGTCCATATGGAGGTAGACAAGTGTCGCGGCGATCGGTTGTGTGTGTTAGTGTGTGTTAGTTCTTCTTAATGGGATCCTTGTAGCGCCACTGGACGCGATTATTGTGCCAGCTATCCTCCTTCCCCTCCAATCCCTCTTCATTGGGTGAGTGCTGCTCTCCACCACGTATTCCATGGCGTTCTCGCTGGGTCCTGACCATGGACATAAGCACAAGAGGAACAGAGATGGCTGCGATGGAGATCAATGACAAACATAATGATAACGCTGCCCATCTCCATTGGAACAAGAGAGGGTGAAGATGGGGGCGGCGACTGGAGTATAAAGAGGATCGAGTCGAGAGCTTTGGGAGGCATTGCTTTTACAGTTTTTGTTTTATTAAATATACTGTATGTATATTTTAAAATACAGGGGCATCTGCAGGTTGTTGTAATTTCTTGATCCGGATATTCAAAAATTGTAAGAAATTTTTAGTGAATGCGATCATGGCAACAAGGGGCGTTGGAAGACCGCAACGACATCGGGTTGACTCAGCACCCCCTTTCTAGACGTTTCTAAGGTCATACCACTTGTGGTAGAGAGACCGCTTGCGAAATCGCGGTAGCGATTGCATCCATCTCGGACACGAGAGACGGAATATCCTGGTGGGCGGATCCGACAATCGCGGACTCTATCACGAAGAGCCCCCCAGGTTTCAGATACGGCCGAACGCTTTGCAGCGCACCCACCTTGGACGCAGAGGTGGTGTGCACGATTAGGTCAAATTGCAGGTCCAATTGGCCGCGCGAACTCGTTCGACGATCCTCGCCATGCACATACGTTATCAATGGAGTTGTCGGGACTCTCTTCGATAGGCGGGTCGGTAGGCCCCACACTGCCGACGACTGCGGCAATCGGGGTAAGAACGAGGACAATGCATTTGCGAACGTTGTTTTGTGTACCCCCGCTTTGTTAGTGTGTTATCTGCTGTTGATGTTGGTAACACGCGATTTCGAGAATCGCTCGTCAGGGAGTCGTTCTCATTGCGAAATAGGGTCAAACAGAAAGAGTATAGGGGTTGTGAGGCGTAGGGCGTGTGTTTGAACCGAGCTCCTTTAATTATAAGTGTATGAAACTTGTGAGATCATTGCATCGCGCCGTCTTCGAAAAAAACTCGCGGGTTAAGGATTGTTGGTATGGTGCTTTCTGTGTTTGGTCGACTTTGTGGCTCAAAAACAACACTTCTCTTCCGCTCTACGTGTTTGAAGAAGTTTGCACCTGGTAGTTTTGTCGTAGTATACGGATTCGCCTCCCTCGCGCAATAGAGTGCTTGCTTGGGGAAGTCGTTGTAGAGCAAGTGCTTCCCACGACCAATTGTGCCGCCACAATGACCCTATCAAGAGAGATTCATGTGGGTGGATTCATGTTCAATCTCTTGCGTATAGTACAGCAGACTCGGGGGTCGGGATCGTCGGCGACTGATTGAACTCGTCAGGGTCAACTGGGATTTCGCCCAAGCACGTCTCTGAACGCCCTATAGCGCAAGAAGGAATCGGCGGAGGAATAGTGTCGTAGTACTCTATCTTATGTCCACACAAGACCGCCGACTCTATGTACTTCTGGCACTCGGTGTGATTGCGACGCAACTTCTCGATACTCTGTTCTTCGTTGATGTTCGCGGATGTTGACGATATACGGGAAGCAGTTCGAAGGACGCGGACTGCGCTCTCGACCTTGGCGACGGAAACCGGGTCTCGTGTGGAAGTGAAGTGAGGAGTCCTAGGAAATGGGACCGCACGCCCCGTCTTCACTGTGGCCTGGTGGCACCACATCTTCATGTGAAGGCGCAACTCCGAAAGCCGCGCACGATGAAGTTTGTCCCAGTTCTGGTTTCTTGAACCGCGTAATGTTGGTCGTGCAGTAGGGCGCCGGGTACATTGCCTCGGGATAGGTCGTAGGTATCGTCTTTTGGGTCGACAGAGGATCCAGAACGGACCCGTAGTTGACGAGAGACGTCTTCCGGGAGAGACTCAAGGTACGCTCCGGGCTCGGTGCCTGATTGTGTTGATTAACGTCGACCGGTGTGTGCTCTCAGTCTGAAGAGGGGGTCGTTGTAGGAACCTCATGCTGAACACGAACTCGTCGGTCTCTAGAGGGAGGATCCACTCGCACGACGGTACGACCTCTCGCATGTGCTCGCTGATGAACACACATTGGCAGAGCTGAAGTCTCGCTTATCAAGCTTGATCTGGACACCGCCAGTTGAAGAGTACCACTCGTACACACATCCAGAACAGACTGGCACGTGCTCCGGTGTCTACCACGATCACGTTTTTGTACCCGAACAACAGTCGCGTATGTACGGTGATTAAAAGTCCTCTATCAAGAAGCTTTCATCTTTAGTGAGAAGCACAACCTTGGCGAGGTAGACTTGGTCGCAATAAGACTTTGGTCGCAGAGACTTGTATATAGCCGACTTGTGAGAGTCGAAGACGTTCGATGTTGCGTTGTTGTGGGGCTGCATCATTGTGATTGTGAATCACACACATTATTGGAAGATTTTAGACAATTAAATGAGGTGTTTTTGAACGAACTTTGTATTATACAGAAATCAGCATTCACAGTATTCGAACCTGGGAAAATATCGCAATAGAATGTCAATAGCAAGAGGAAGCCACACCAACACAATAATCCCAATGATCGCAATAAATTGCATTGCTTGTTCGTGTTGGTTGGTTTTGCGTACTGATACAAAAAACACAGATGTTTGAAACAATTGTGTACAGAGTGTTTCCAAAAATTAGTTGAGGACAAAATGTATAATGTAATTTTTAAAAGACGCGACATGTCAAGACCATTTGCCCTTGTGGATGACGAAGAACATCAAAAAACATTCATACAGGAACGTGTGCATCATGTTCGTTGCGCATCTTACCTTTCATTTCTTCTTTCGGTCGGATCAACGCATTTCATGTCAACGTCCGAAAACAACTTGGTAAATGGACACCTCCTGAATGCATGAATATACCGGTGTCAAAGGATCACCTGCAGGGTTTGGTACTCGGATAGCGACGTGATCATGATCACACGAACGAGTCCGGGAAGTCTCAGCGCGTGTACGCGGACGCGATGCGCGTTGTTTCTGTTGCGAAGATTGATTTGATTTGTCAAAAAAGCTAAAATTTAACGGTGTACTGGTGTGGTGGAAGGAAGGGGAATAAGAATTTATGTTTATGTGTGTCGTAAAACGAACATCGGTTTTGATCACAAGATTTGTACGATCTCGAAATTTCACAATGGCCATTTCTGCATGTTCATCTGGCGTAAACGCATGGACGAGTACGGATACTACATGAGCAGTGTATCCATGCGTCTGGTCTGATGGTGCTAAGATTTTGCTGCGGAACCTGTGGCGGCAATTGATAAACACCGAGCGGGTATTGAGGCCATTCCGACCTTTTTTGATGAGAAGTTACAAGGTTCAAACGTGGATCCGCAGAATCGGAGATCCACGAGATGCGAACAGTGTTCAAGGACGCATTGTGTGTGTTATCCGAAGACTGCATTGGTGCGTCAAGGCTTTCTTCGCCGCAAGCCCACTTACCGCCCGCCCGAATCTGCCTGCAAAACGCGTGAACCCGTGCGCTCCTGGCTCCCAAGTGGTATGCTCGTTTGATGACGACGATGTTTTGAGACCGGTCATATTGCGACGTCAACATGAAAACAATGGTATGTGACTTCCGAATCGAAATCACTAGCCCAATCCATACAACGCGAAAAGAAACATCGCGACACCCCCATTCGAGCGCACCAACCGTAGAAGATGCCTGCCACCCTCTCCCCAAAGGAAGGAAATAATGCGGCGGTACCTTCAAGAGTAAGAACTCGGAGGTCGTCAAGAAAGAAGCTCGTAGGTCGTCCAACGAGAGAGCTCGGGAGGTCCGTGCTCAATATGAGAAGAACTCGGAGGTCGTTTCCAAGAGAAGAACGCTGGTGGTTCGTGGACAAGTAGGCGAACACGATGATAGACCAGCACTTGTCCATCATTCTTCATAGTATTTCGTCGCAATCGATGTTTTGGATGGAGTAATAGGCGGAATTACATTACACTCATATTAGATCTAATCCGAAACACCTTGTTTCAGGAGATAGAAAGACAATCACGTCTTTGTCTTGCGCGCCAACATTCGGTTGTGGTGCTCAAGATATGGGATGTTCCAGAACCCCCTGCGTGAAAACAGCTAAGGGACAATTGATTTTGAGACACTACTTTTGGGGATTCTGAAAAGTTGACCATTAAGATTTGGTACCGATTCTTGTTCAATACAGATACTGTCCATTCGAGTGATTGAGAACAGAAAAATATATAAAGGCATCTAAGACACTTGGGGAATTTACATTTCAATATAGTAACCCTGAAAAGTATATATGAATGCTAACCATCGTGCGCATTTAACCAATAATCCTTTACAAAGCGTTACTGTATATCAAATATCATCTGGCACTAACATCTGGAATTATTGGCACAATGTGCAGCCGATCATTTTTCGCTTGAGGCAAGGGACTAGAAGACAGTTCTTCTAACTAGCGTTAAATCGTCTGGACTGTAGTGAGGTAATAAGAGTGGTCGTATCCTATCAGAATCGAACAATGAAATCGTCTCCTTTGAATGATGAATGGATATTGTCAAGACAGCGACATTAGCCCCGCTGTACATGTAAACTCAGATACAAACGTACAAAGTCGACTTTCTTGCAATTGTGATCAAGGATCTTGTAATTTTCGGAACGCAGTGTCCAGAGCGTAGTGAAAAGACAAAACACATACAAGTGAACTTTTGGGGGTAGGGGATAGTGTAACATTATTTCCCTTGTCCGAGTGTAGGGGACACCAATTTTTCGTTAGTTTTAAAAGATATGTGTAAAACTGTATACACCAAACATGAGAGATGTCCCGACCAAAAACAATGCGAAAAAAGTGAATTAGTGGTGTGAATGGCAGGACTGTCGAACGAAACCGTATTACTTGATTAAAGGGAACTGAATGCTATTCAAACGCGATTCGACAACACATAAAACCAAGTACGTCCCCATAGGGAAAACAAAACAGGTGGGGGGTAATCGTTAAATCACGATAAATACTTGCAAAACACCATCAAACCCGCCAAGTTAAAAAAACAACATACAGGTATATTGAACAATATTTGAATTTTACAACAATAAAGGAGAAAAAGGTCAACTGAACAAAAACAACTGCATTAATAATTGGAATGTATGGGAAAAAACAAGAATTGTTGAAAATTGAAACAAGAAGAAGAGAAGAATACGAAAGCGCAACAACAGAACCGACAAAGGAATATTTTAAAAATAAAATTGCAAAAGGATGGAATGCAAGGCGCAGAAAATAATTATGAACTGAAACAAATATCTAAGGAGTATGATTTGCAAAAGATGTGCAAAAAATGCCCAGAACAAAAAAATGCGAATGAAATGAAAAAAATATCTAATGAGATATGAAAAATATTGCAATGCCCAAGAGCAACGAAGAAAAAAATGAACGACACAATGCGTAAAAATAACTTCACAGCAGGCTTCTTCTGCTTCTGACAACGTGGGTATGTGAGAGGAGCGACCTGAGGCATTCTGTGTTCCCTCGCCTCCCCCCAAAACCACAGTATTCATCGAGGCGAGTGTTGAGCGATTAAACCGACCGACCCACCTGGTTGTCAGCAGCTTGCCTTGTTATATCCTTTGGTCCAGCTTAAAATGCTATTGAAATACAGAGAATGAAGGGCAAAAATATTGTACTCGCCTTTAGCTTGATCTCACCCATTGGGTTCAATGGGTCACCGGTAGGGTGGTCCCACAAATTGCGTCTCCGACTGTAACGGAGAGGTTCCCGGACGACTGTATCATCCCGTACCCGACAGTAAGGTGTCAACGGAATACTAAAATGAAACCTGCTTTCGTGTACGGCACATTTTTACTGTTCGCGCGCCGACTGTAGTGGAATAGTGGCATCATACACAATGAAGACGTCTCATTATGCTCGAGTGTACAGGTTCCATTACTTGAATAGCATGGTGTATTATAGCTGTTTCACACGATACTGCAATGGACATCATTCATGTTCCGATTATGCCTTTGAAACCGCAATCCCTCTTTAGGGTACTCGAAAGCCTCTTTTTCATCATGATTTAGCAATGACAAACCCTAAATACTGTCAATATGAGCGTTTGAACATGCCGAAGTCGATGATCATGTTGCTCGAGATGAAGCGCTGTCAATGACAAACGTGTTTGATGACTTGGCATATGTGTACATACCAAGCTCACCAGTTGCTACACAAATGATACCTGGATTAATTAAGTGTCGAGTACCAAGAAAATGAGGAGGAAGCTGACTAAACTTGCCTCTGGGTGTTTCAAAGAACATCGTCTAGGGCATCGGGGTCTTCAATGTGTTCACATGCACCTTGCGCATGTAGTGCTCTGCAAATATGTATTCCAGTGACGTACAATATCAAAAGCTGTGTTATTGTTCGTATTAAGCTTGATCATGTAAATGATGTGAACCTGACTGATGGCATGCACGATTCGCCAGTATTGTCATAAAATCCTTTGGACGAAAGACGCATGACCCACGCTTTGCTATTCAAAGCAGAGCGATCCAGCTTCCGTCATCGTCCTCGTCACACACATTGACGCTCACGAAAGTAATTGTCCAATATGCGTTCCACAATACGCTGAAAGCTCAGAAAAACTCTTCCAAGATAGTTTGAGTAAAGTCCAATCGTAGGATAAGAAATCGTTATCAAATTCTTGCGAACGTCTTTTCAGAGATCGCAGAAGTTCATTACGAGCGACCGATAAGTTTCACGTCACGATGCCGTGACTTTATTGACTCCTCCTTCTCACGTTGGGTCTTCAACAAATTTCGAAAACGCTTCACCACCACCTTGTTAAGAATATACGGACCACTCCTTTTTTGACCCCTTCTGAATCGTCCCCCCAAAAAAACTTTTTATGGGGGTTTTTTTCGCCTCTTTTTCTTTTAAAAAAGCTTACTAGTATAGTCACTCAACTTCCTTAAAATCTGCACTTTTCATATATTTCTTGGCATCTTTGTTTTCTTGATTTTTTTTTTTTCTTCATGATTTTCTTCTCGAACAAACCTTTTTCTTTTTTTTTTTTCTCCACCATTTGTTGTCTTCCATCTTTTTCTTTCTTTTCTTATTCATTGTTTTCTTTTAAAAAAGACCTCCAAAAAACTTTTTTTTTTCATCGGACTACAAGGGGGCTCATCCTTCAGCAAGGATCTCCATCAGCAGCTCCAGGGCTTTAGTGCAGGGGATACAGAGGGGGCTCCATCTCCTCAGCAGCTCCAGCGCTTGTAGGGTCTGCTACAACAGGCTTCACCACCTGCTTCATCGACTACAAGGGCTCCATCTCCTTCAGCAGCTCCATCGGATCTAGGGCTCCATCGGATCCAGGGTTTTAAGTCTCCACCGGCTCCATCGGATCCAGTCAGTTGGGTGGCTCTCCACCGGAGCTTAATCCAGAATCCATTTTGTTTAGTAAACTTCGGAGACCTCTAATATTGGGTTCTCTCTCTCTTGCAGTTTTGAGAAGACAATACATCTTGTTCTTCTCAACTTACTGACAAAGTTACCTTATTGACAGTTCCTTCACAATACGGTTCTTTTCCACCTTCGACCACTATGTGTTGTGGACATATATAAGACTTAGGTCACGGAATGAAGGTTTTGTCATCCTTGCCTCCACTGATGTTCTCGAAACGTCGAAGGTTGATAATCATGTTGTGTACACCTGATCAAATTATGTCTTGGTTACTGCGTATTTCTTCAATCCTTCAAAATATCCAAAAGGTGTATCGACAAAAGGCCGCAACGTTTTGCAATTTCGAGAAAAATGATATTGGATCGCTGATATTCATAGCATTTACTCTATCTCTGATACCATCGTCATCATCTTGAGGTTATGAATTAGCGGAATCACTGTATACCCAATATTTTGGTTACACTTAATACTGCTTCTATATTACTGGATACGCTCGTGATAGCCTTTGCTTAGTTCGGAGCAGAGAATGGTAATGAAATTTGTACTTGATTTCATTAAATCGAATCTACCTTTTCGTGTTCAGGGAGTGTCTTAAATTCTCTACTGACATGGCAAGGGCTTTGAATTTTGGAATGTCTCGGAAGAAAAAGCATGGTGGGGGAATGCATGCCCCCCAAAGATATTTGTTCTCCACCAAGCAAGTATGATATGTCTGACTCAAGTTGAGTTCGTTGCAAATCGCAGGTTATCATACACACAGACGATGCCAGCGTAGATGGTATTGTTTGAATACACCGTCATATCTCTGAATTTCAATGTCACCTCATCAATAACGGAAGCGATCAAATCTCCCGTATTGATTGTAGTCCAATCAAGCTACTGACGAGGTTCTAGTGAATGTTTTAGTGTGTCGAATTTGTCTATGAAATGTTCTAGGAATAATCGATGATACTGCTGATTGTGTCTACGATTATATTTTGATCCGCCGTTGTCAGTTGCCCGCCCGCAACCGGTAGAACATCAGCCCCTTTGCAGCACCCGGAACCAAATATTAGTTTACAAAGTACCCCAACTTATGTGTCCCTATGTTATCCAAGAAAGGTTGTCAAGCATCAAATGTTCCTTCAGATATCTGGAATTGAGAACTTCGCCTCATTCAAGATGGACGAAACACTTTCAATACTATTGTCATTATACCTGTATCCCCTATACATATCATGAGAAGCAATACGTTCCCAATATATCATTAGGTGAGTATGAATCCAAACACGCGCTATTAAAACGCAATATCATTACAGGGTCGATCTATCAACAACAATAAACGGTTCGATGTTGTTAACACCACATAATCGATGACGGGGTGTTGCTGACTTTTGTCGATTCTGAAGATCGGAATGATCATCGTTAGAGGTAGATGTAGAAGCATCAGTCGTGTTTCGAAACAACAGCTTCGCCAGGACAAGTCTAGGGTCACCTCCAGGTTCAGTGACAACGAATGGTCAACAAAGTTCTGGTAGCGCCACCATCTGCTCTAGTGACAGTGTCTACATCCGATCCAGGCCAGAAGTGACAGCGGTACAACATCATCCTCCAGTCCAGAAGTGACAGCGACACATTCATCTCCAAGTGGACCAGAAGTGACAAGCACACCATCAATCTCCAGTAGTGACAGTGCCAAAGTTGGCCAGCATATCAGTGATCCAGACCATCATCTCCCAGTGCCAGAAGTGACACGGGCAGTTGCCAGACAGCGCCACGACATCATCTCCAGTGACCAGACAGCGATACCATCATCTCCATGCGCCAGAAGGAGACAGCACATCATCTTTTTTTTCCCCTCCAGTGCCAGAACAGCGACAACCATTCTCCAGTGCCAGCAACAGCGACACCATCATCTCCAGTGCCAGAAGGACAGCAACGACAACATCATCTCCAGGGACTATGCCTTCTTCAGGGTCCTGATTGAGATGTGTGGGCGCTGTTGCTGCACTTGGAATGATGTGGTTATCGCGCATGTCCACTGCTGGAGATGATGTGTCACTTCTGCACTGAGATGATGTGGCGCTGTTGCTGGCACTGGAGATGAGTATCGCCTTCACTGCCACATCGGAGATTATTGTGTGTCGCCTGTTGCTGCCCTGGGAGCTACCATGAAGCTCCCTCTCTTTCTGCGTTGGTTTACTCACTGTCCCTGATGGAAAAAATGCTCTGAAACACGATCACTACTGTACATGTGACACATTTTTCAAACGAAAGCGACGATAACAAGTTGCACGCTTCAATGCATACAAAAAAAAGTTTCGTGTAAGTATTCAATCTGTACTCACGTAACATGATGATTTGTGGAATTTGGCGCAACGTGATTGCCCCTTTGGTTGTAGGAGCCCATGACTGCGGTCTTGTACTCGCTCGTCACTACTAGCAATTCTATGGCCAAAAGTGTCGTAACACTAGGATTGACATCGCAATCTTTCAGCATACATACCGCACTACCATTTCGGGGTCGACACACACCTTATAACGTCACGGTGGGACAAAAAACACGCGTTCGGAAGAGCTTCAATAGTACTTAGTACTATTTGCAATATCATCCTTTCCGCGGGACTGACGTACGGGTTAATGGTGTATTCGACAAAGAGATCGGTGACGATGGATCTGCAGTAACATCTACGACACGCGATATTGATGCCTATATATTACCTAAACCCTGTTGTGACTCTACTATCTTTGAGGCTGACTGATGATCTCGGAATTTAGTTTATCTGTAGCCACATGATGGAGCTTGTGGTTGCAAGTCCGTTCTTGATGAAATGATGAAGTTCGCGGATACGCAGTGGGTCGGTTCCTTTCTGAGCGAAATTTGTCTCAAAAAAAATATGGAAATGGACAGTACGATGTACGCAGTGTCATGATTTACACAATCATTCGATACAAAGACGGGGTCAACAAATCATTTCTATCATATTCGGTCTAGGGTTGGCTGCACTGTTCATGAACAAAGTTGCAAGGGGACGTTGTATCGTGATAAACATCACCGAACGTTCAGGAGGTTGAGAAGAACATATTTACCGATTACAACCAGCACTGCTACCGGTACAATGCTAATCCATAGTTCCGTGTGACACAAAGAATTCGAGCGCGATCAATGAAATATTCAATGCATCGGGGCATCGCTGATATACGACTACACCAACACCCACATGAATGGATACCTGACCGCTTATCATGTAATTCTTGTCGAGTTCGAGTGAACTGGGGGTGTGCGTGATTCATGGTTGTGCCACTGATTGTCAACACTTGTTACACCGTGTAATGCGTCAAAGCACCATTACAGACACAAAAACATGCGGAGACGCAATTTGTGCGACGCCCTACGGTGACCCTAAGCCCCCCCGGATTCCTACACCCACAGCGCCACATTTGATACACGACAGTGCAGTACTTTGTGGAACTTGACGTTCTTCACAAACCGTCTTCTTGTATTGGCGCGTCTCAAATTATCAAAATATTTTAGTTACCTATTATTGTAGAGGTTGGTTTCACTTCACGTTATTTGCACTGCATGTGAACAACCTTTGCAGTTTCCAGTAGCCTTCAATGGTGTCAAGCACTGGTCTTATGCCAGGGATTGCGGAGTTCGGAGTTCCCCTGAAAAACATAAAAACATTACTTCCACGGAGAGTCTCCTGGAACATATTCTTAAACTTCGCGTGAGAGCTGGGTCTTGCTTTTAACTCAATTGCTCTTCGGTTAACACAATGTCCTTGGAGGTCTATACTTCTACACCTGAAGAGCAACGTTCTTCGTAATCATTTCTGAGCAAACTCAATCCCCGTTTCCCCGTAAATTCCGTGGATGATGAGCGCCATCCCACGAACAATGTGAGAACTACGAATACCTTCATGTTCAATGTATTGAAACCCGAAAAGAATCGCGAAAACGATAGCCACACCACCCATCCAAGGAGTCAGCGCGCGGATCTAGGGGACCAAAAAACACCGATCAATGTTTCAAAATGCTGGACCACATTTCATCAATCTGTATTTTGATTGTGCACGAGGGAATTAAGTATAAAGAATACAATGAAATGTGTGTACATTTAAAAGAACACTTCACATACCACCCCTGTACATTTTTTCTATATTCAATTAAAACTTGAATATACTGTGTATTCATGCCCTGCATTTCGAGGACATTGTCTAATAAATGTTTCTGTTTCCAAAGTTTTTTCAGTAAATGTAGGCATTACAGCAAACATTATTAAAAGAATAAGAATCATCACGTCACAAAAAATACAATGACTTCTATCTTCGTATTTATATTACAAATGTATCTAACATTAGTGTTGCCACCCGAACTTGAAAACAACAGACGCATATATGTTTAAATCTGTAATCGATATATTGGTTCCTTTGTTTCAAAAAAAATACCAGTATTTGGGAATCGAGATTATTGATGTTTTAACGATAATTATAGTCGTTGGGATATCAGAAACTTTAAACTACTTCATTTTTGCGCAACATGTTCGGTTGTGTAAGGATACACCACGCGAAAACTGAAAAAGCGCCCACACCCCTCACAAACATGTCCCTCCTTCACATGAATTCTGCAGACATGGGAGATTCATTCGCGCAATATCTGTCGTCGTCCATGCTCCCTGCACACGTCGGTTATGTTTGAGAAACAGCTCACGGCAAACTCATCATCTGCCTTCGACGTTAAAATGATCTTGGTGCGCTGCGAGTGTGTAGTACGCACGTTAGTGCCACAATATCGATCGAATACGACCGACATGCTCTACCATTTGCGATAGCTTTTGCAAACACCACTTGTCGTTTGATTGTTGTTTGCGATCTTCAACGTCCTGAATACTATCTCGTGGATGAATCTTTGTGTTGTTCATATTGCGCCACCGTCATGAAAACATGAAGGACTCCTTTTGAGCCACACCAAATCCTCATCCTTGCAATCAGTGAATCCTGCGAAAATAATCGGTATTATTTACGCCTCCCCGCCCCGGCATCATCACGAGTTTGAGAGGCCCCTTTCAGGGATGTTCTCTGCATCGACAACTCCCACGAACACACCCCCCTATGAAAGCGCGACCATTTCGCTCTGATATGTAGCACACATCAGACTCAAAACGCTCTACGTCCGAACGTTGTTGACAACACCTTTATTCTTTACCTCCACCGCGATGATGAAGATGAAGGACTCGCGAACCACCATATATCACACGTCCTGTGGGGAGATTTTAGGACATGTCGCCGCACCTCCGACGTAGGCCCACTCTCGTCTAAGGAAACTAGCAATACGCTCCTCGCCTACAGCTCCCCGTGGGCACTGTTTCGAGCGACGCAGGATATCCATCTCTCTTTCGAAGATCCGCTAGCTGCCATCCTCAACGCCTTTGTGTCGTCAGTCTTTCGCGCAACCTCCTTTTCGATTTCCCGGTCACGGCAAGGAGCAAGAATTCGCCTCTACATTTTTCGCAACTGCACGCGTTCTTCCGCGCATCCCTCTGCAATTCCTGCACGCACGCGCATCTCCGAACACACTGGATAATTCAGAACGCTCCCTCTGCACAGCAACCACAGAAATCTCTTCGTTCCTCTCAAGAGCATCTGCCGAACCTTTGCCTTTTCAAGCTGAAGATCATCGGCTAACCTTGCCTTTTCAAGCTGAAGATTTCATCGTCTAACCTTGCCTTTCCAACTTCAAAAGCATTCGGCTAACCTTACCTTTTCCAACTCCAAAGCATCGGCTAACCTTACCTTTTCCAACTTATTTCCAAAGAATATGCTACCGCAGAGAGTTCCTTGTTTAAAGTCGCGAGAGTAGTGATGCTGGTAATGATAGTTATTGCAGCGTGTAAGCCGTGGACAAGTAAGGTTTGTATTGCTTGGATCTCTTGGGCGTGGTTGCAAAACTAGCCATTCTTCGAGGTTGAAGAAAAGATCAGCATTCGTAGACGTTATCGATGATCAGGACCTTGACACTACTACCGGAACTTGACATTTGCATGTAGTGTACAGTGAATTTTACTTTCATTCAATTTAATTCCCCATGTTTTTATGCTCAAAATACACTCATTTCACAGAGATTTTAACAACACAATATATTTTTGGGAGTTGAAAGGGGCTCCCCGGGGCGTTGAATAATAAATCATCAGCCGAGAATACAGACGCCTCATCGACATGTTAGAGATGCGGAAAGCTCTTCACAAACCTCACCCTCCATGCGTCAACACCAATCTTATTACTCATGCACTCCCCATGCACGCCAGATGCATGACCTCCAGCACACCCCAGCGTGTCCAATGCACGACGCAAGATCGGGCAATTCCACTACCCCGCTCCGCGGGCTCGCCAATCCCCCTTCATACCCCCGTGCAGAGCATCATAAAAAAAAGCGGTACAGTGTTCAACTGCGGTACGTTTCAAAATAAAGTCTATATAAATAATTTGTGACATTCCCGGACACAACACGTTTTACTGTAACCATGGGTATCAAGAGTACTCAATTCGCCAAACTGTATCGATGAAGCGCAACGTAAATGATTATGCGTTCTGCTGCAAAAATCCCTTTGCGACATGCACAAGAGTGAAGTTCTTCATCAAGATCAAATCCACCCACCATCGCAAGCGGCATGATGTTCTCGCTTAATACTTCGAGCTTTTGGTGGCTGTTTTACAGCACTCAATCTATTCCCCCACCGTTTGTACGCGATGAACTCCAGGAATGCATGTAAATTGTTCATCAATTTCTTGAACATCGTGCACTAAGACCCCTCCATCCTTGCATGTGGTCGCCGAATTGCCACCAGAAGCACCCTTTCACGAGGCTTTCTTGACATCGTGCACTAAGACCCCTCCATCGCATGTGGTCACCGAATTACCACCAGGAGGCTCCTTCACACGGCATACAGTGTAGCGCCGCCGACCTTCATTGTACAAGTGTAGCGCCGCCTCCTTTCTTGATGGCACTGTACAGTGTCAGCGCCACCGCCTTCATGTGGCATTTACAAATATAGCGCCACAGCCTCCTCATGGCCTGTACAGTGTAGCGCCACCGCCTTCATGCATGGCATGTACAGTGTAGCGCCACCGCCTCCTCCATGGCCTGTACAGTTGTAGCGCCACCGCCTTCATGGCATGGCATGTATAGTGTAGCGGCCACCGCCTTCATGGCATGGCATGTACAGTGTTAGCGCCACCGCCTTCATGGCATGTATAGTGTTAGCGCCCACCGCCTTCATCATGACATGTACAGTGTTAGCGCCGCCGCCTTCATGGCATTTTTTACACTCGGTCAAGGGAATATCACATGATTTTGTAGGTTTATTCGTTTGTACATTTTTTAGTAGGGTTTAGATTCACCTCGAGACTGTCATGTGGCTTACATTCGCAAGTATAGCCACTCTCATCAAACTTTGCAGCAATGTATACATGTGTACATGTGTACAACAATCGACCGTCTGTCCAAGTTGTACATTGAGAATTGGAATTGATTCAAATATACTTAACATTATTGAAGTTCCCCCATTCCTTGTCCCATTGTCTCGTTTCTCATCATGTGAATTGCTGCTCTGAAAGAAGAATCAATCATGTAGTCGGTATTTTTTACATTTTTACAAGAGAAAATGAGAAAACCTTGTTGCATTGAAAAAACGTTTATGTAAGATACTCTACAGACGAGATCTTAGCCCACGCCTTTCTCCGCGTCTCTTCGACAAGCTCTTCTGGAATACTTATGGTGGTAGAATCGCGCTTGGGTCCTCCCCTCCTCAGAACACTGCTCCCAACAGGACACCTCGATATCTCCTGTGCGAGAAGTTTAGTTGCGTTCAGCAAGGACTAATGGAGGCTCTCGAAACCCTTGCAGAGCCACAACCAATACTCCATCGCCTCTCAATTGCTGATAGAGAAAAGTGACGCCATTATGACACTCCTTATCTCTTCGATTTTTTAAAACTCACCATTTTTATACTCGTTTCTTCAGGGCCTGATTGAATTTTGTAGAGAATGTCTTAAAATGGACGTGGTTGATGAGTCGCATACACAATTTCCGTGAAATAACAAGGTGAAACATCTTGCAAAACAAAATGCACCTACTACTGAAACTACGAACATTATTGAAGAACGTGGATGGCCTCTTCTTAGTTCCGACAGATTCGACTCTATCATCCGTTCTCGCATGCACTTGAATAATCTGAACATTGCATCTGGAAACTGGGAATCGGAAATTGAAACCTCACCAAGCCTTTGTGCGCACGTTCCTAGGAAAGGATACGCCATACGAGGTCTGATCTTGTACCCGGTCTCGGTAGTGGCAAAACGTGCGCCGCCATCGCAGCGGGCGCTCAAGAAGCCACTACCAAGAAGATGGTGGTCCTTCTGCCTGCATCCCTTGAGGCTAACTTCAAATCTGAAGTGAAACCGTGTGGAGGAGAGTCCCTCAACATCAGGTACATCAGGTACAACGGTCTCTCCGACACTTCCGTGGACAAGCTCCTTCGTGAGCACCCCCCCATATTCGACGATGCAGTGATCGCGATTGACGAGGCACACAACTTCGTGCAGAATGCATCGAACGGCGGCGTAGTTACAGCGTGTGTACGAGGCGATCCTTAAAGCCCGTCGATGCAGGGGTAAATGCTTCTTTCCGGAACCCGTTGGTAAACTCGGCACATGAGGTAGCTCTCCCTACTGAACCTCGTTGACGGGTACAAAAGAGAGTACACCGTCCCGCTCTCACGCCCGTTAAATCAGAACCAGATATCTGCACTCTCATCGAGCCCCGTTGTGCAGTCCTTTACTCCATCCGTAGTGGGACGCCTTCTGCGCCCTGCCGTGCGCATCACTTTAGTACCTGAGGGCTTCCGCATCCCCGATACAGACACCAAAAGAGACCTAGTCGTTCGCAGTGACGACGGCGCCGATCGTGATGCTACAGATTTGGTTGCAACAGCCCTAGAGCTTCCTCCTGATCGTGTAGCGGCTGCCATGACCAGACCTGTGCTATTGAAACCGGTATCGGATGATCGCGATGAGTTCGAAGCTGTGTATATGGTTGATGACGGACGACATGGTCAAAAGAAGATCCTTAGGAATTTGGACATGTTAGAGAATCACTTGCGAGGTAGAGTGTCTTTTTTCGAGGGACACGATGCATCCGTATACCCGACGTTGCGTAAGTTTGCTATAGTAGTAAGTTCGCACGCATCACAGCTCCTACCAGTTCGCAGAGTACGGATACCAGCGCGCAATAGAGGTGCGTCGCGAAAAAAATGCTAGGCTGAGGAAGGGTGACGAAGACAGCGGCATGGGATACCGTCCTTTCACACGCGGCCGTGTGCAACTTCGCCTTCCCACACGATATGCAACGCCCTACCGGACAACGGTGTCCACCAACTATGAGAAAGCACTTGAGACCGCAGTGCAACGTCTGATAGAGCGTCCTGAACAGCTGCGACCCAAGGAACGCGTGAAACCAGGCGATTCTATTAATGGAATAATTTCTTCTGGGGGTAGGGAGTACACATTGGAGGTTTTATCTTCAAAATTCGCTCGTGTATTAGAGTACATTCTTTCTGGTAGAGCAGAGGAGAAAGGCGGGTCAACTCACTTGATCCTGGGTACCCGATGTTGTTGTCTACACCAACAGGAAGATTGAAAAACATACAACAAAATCCAAACCCGGTGCCGATGCCAAAACAGGTGGCGGCTTCCCTGCGATTGTATACTCCCAGTTTAGGGCTGCTGAAGGCATTGCTATCTTCGGAGAGGTTTTGCGCGCGAACGGGTTTCGGGGAAATTCAAATGCTTTCCTAACGGATCGCAATTGCGCTTGCGACGCGTCCCCCCACCTTCGGGTACAAAAAGACCTTGGTCTATCGTTCATCACTTCTCGTCGGATCAATCGTCGGACCGCATGGAGCTCTTATTGTCTCTCTTCAACCAACCGTATTAGTGAGCTCCCTCTTTTAGCGCGCGAGGACTTGGGGACGATGCTCATCGGCATTGGACTTAAAAACGCGACTAACGCTAGAGGAAAGTAGCGGCGTGCTTCTGATTTCAAAGTCGGGTTCAAAGGGAATCTCTACGCGAAACGTGCGGGCAGTTCACGTTCTCGAGCCTTTCTGGCACGCCAACCGCATAGAGCAGGTGGTGGGCGAGCCCGACGCGCGTACTCACACGACGACCTCCTACCACAAGAGCGCACAGTGGACGTCTACGTGCACATGTCCACATTCAGTCGCTCCCGACCAGGTGCTGGCACAGCAGGGAAATGAAGAGGGGTACAGCAGACGAGTTCGTGCATGCTGTTGCTCAGCGTAAAGCGCCAGCTCCTCAAAGACGTTCGGAAGCAATGCGTCGCTCTTCCATCGACGTTCTTTGAAGACGACATCTGAATGTCATCATCTCATGCAGTCGCGGGTTTCTTCGGTCTCCGGATGGGGATGTACTCGTACGCGACTGACATGAACTGTTCGTTTTCAGCGGACTCTTCCATAAGCTCTGTTAGAGCTGCGTAGAAATTGTTAACTGCATAGATCACAAAGTCCTTGGTAGTGCGGAGAAGCAAATCTCTTGTATGGAAAATCGTTTTTGTTTTCATGGCTTTGCGCAATTCGAACGCCTGGTGTAGCGTATTTTCCACCGCTATCAGCGACAACGTCATTTGTGTGCTATAATCGATCTCTCCCAACTTGATGGCTTCATCTGCGATTGTTTCCAACGGTGTAAGCTGCTCGCGTTTTTCCTTCAGAGCACTGGTGTATGCTTGAGCGCGACCCTAGTTTTTTTCCTGGTGAGACTGCTTACGGGTATCTTCTTCGGCTTGGCGACCAAGGTTCGTAATTTTCATACCCGTAATTGACACAAATATCCATCACGACATTTTTCCCTTAGCTGCGAGAAATCGTCGGCGTTAGATGATGTTTCGTTCACAATCGACGTGTTAGGGGGCGCCCAAGAGGACGACAGACCGAACCCTTCCTTGGAATTCGGATCCACGTGTACGTGTCTCGCGAAGATGACCAGCATGTCCACGTGCCATTCGGAAATGATTGTTGAACCCGTCCCGTCGCCACTTAGTTTCAGAAGCCGGAACGTTTGGAAACTCTCGGCGTGATCGCGCAACAAAATTGGCGCGTATCTCTCTTCTTACAAGCCCTGAGAAAGATAAACCCATCTTTAATAAAACCGCAATTACAAATCCCCGCACAAACCGCACCGCAAGTACAAACCGCACCGCAAGTACAAACCGCAAGTACTGCCGATGCCACTTCTTATGAATACTTAAACAGCGCACGTCCTTCCTACGTGCATCACATATATCCCCTCATTTACAGATAGTTCTTATGCGTCCTTCATCAAACCAAAAATGCCCTCCTCCTTCTAAGCGCCCTGACAAGACGGTTATTTCTAAGAATCATGTTTTGAAGACAATGGACATCGCTGGGAGACTCGCGAAAGGATTTCCCCATGGATACCGAGCTGGACCCATTTGCTCGTCGGCGCGATTCGCGAGATGGTCGCTGCCAAGATGATACACATGTATCACACTAAGGAGGGGCTCACGTCTGCTGACACGAGGCTTTGCTCACCAGTTAAAATGACGATCAAGAAGTGGAAGATAGCGTCAAGGTGCACATAAAGTACCCCAAGCTTGACGTACCTGAGACAGACGAAAACACCTTTGGACGATACTACCCGAACTGGTATCGAGATTGCCCTATGCCACCTCTGGACCATGGAGCCGTCCACTCCGACATCCGCTGCTATCAACATGGGCTATGCCAAAGGGAACATTATCATGTTCGACTATGACAGCATTGACTTTGTTCGCATCATTCAGCTCCACAAGACCCCCCTTTCAGCTCTGTGGGAACGAGGCACTCGTGAGAATGCACCGTCAGAGAAGGAAGGATGTGATGGTGAGACGCGCAAATATATTTGTGGCCAGTCACTTGGCAGACAAATGCATGCTTGACAAGATCTTTGATAACGATAAAAGGGGATTTTTTTTTCTCCGCAGAGTACATCGCCGAAGACAATGGCGTCTGAGATGGAAGATGGGGAGATGGCATGACGCTCCAGTGGATACATCCTCCTGGAAAACGAACAGCCTGGTTGTTCGAGGGTGCAATGTGACGAGCAAGGACTATATATATGAGCCTTGTTGGGAGAAAGAAAACCGGCGAGATCAAGAGGAACTTGCACAAATATTGAGTGCATCATGAAAAACATGTTGCAGATGTGCAGTACACTAACATTCAGCGGCCCCTACGACTACAGCACTGACATCGTCATCATCCTCACATTGTCGATCGTCAACAGGAACCGGGCTTCGAAGTTCATCAAAGATATGCAGAAGATCCTAGATGATGATGAGAAGGGTGGTGATGGGTTCCAAACGTTCTTGGACCAGTTCGTATCCATCGCGTCGCACTTGTTCAACGTGGGTGACATAGCGTCTGCTACAGATGCTGAGCGATAGACATAATGACAATATCCAGTTGTCTTTGAAGGAATGATAATTACACAATAACCAAGCTAAGTATGGTTCAGTAGATTCGCAATGGCATATGATATGAATTTCTGGACTGTTAGTTAGGATGTGTGTACACCCAAGTCAGCGACCATGTGTGTACACCCAAGTCTGGACTGCACCCAAGTCAGCGCCATTCTTAACGGCCTATTTTTAACGGCGATGTCGTACATTTATTTCCATCTGATATATGTTTCATTTGACACCTTGTATTTTTGGGCTTCTGAAAAGTCGAATACTACAAATATTTTGAGAACATGTGTATTTTTCTTGTAATAAACATCATTACATGGTGTGTCTGTTCTCGTCAAGCTAAAGGAGAGCTGTCCCCACAATTTGTGTCTTCCGACTGTATGATCGATCATTTGTGTGTTTTGACCAAGTATCACAGTTCCTCTACAATGGGATCCAGTACGACGTTCCAAACGCGTTTACGTTTCTTAAATTGTGGGTATTAACTCCTGAAAGGTTCGATGGGGTGTCTGACACAATGGCTGCGCCTATGTTGTGCACTAGAAATGATGTAACATTGGAAGTGTGCATAGCACCTGCGTACAACACAATGCGGTGGTGCAATTGCTTTGTGTCTCGAATCATGTAGTAAAGCATGCGCCCCAAGAGGTACGTGTCCATCACTAGCACGCGTACCTTGTACATGAAGATGTTGTTAAAGGATTCTTTCTTCGCAGGAGTATTGTACGTGTACGATTTGCGGATGTCATTCATGATGTGCTCCACTGAAGTCTTTATGTGCTCTGCCAATCGCAATTGGTAGGGTGATCCCTTGAGTTTGTGGAACTGCTTGGCAACCTTGCTTCACACCGGGTCGTCCATGAGGATCCGGTACATGAGCTTGTAAGCATCTGCCGCCGTAGGTGCGGAGCGAAGGAAGTCCGTTGTTGTCGAAGCATTCCCGTGGATCCCTTTGGTACGCACATCCACGAAGTGGAAGCGGCCTAGGCGCGTGGAGGAACGACCGTGCGCGTACAAGCTGTTGCTGAAGTGCTTATACATCCAACCGAGAATACCTGCGCGTTCACCGAAATCCTTTATGTGAGGGTCTGAGCTGTCTCCTTTAGTCTGATTCTTCTTCTTCTTCATAATATCTCCAAACGGCACCTCCATGAACACGTCAGTCTCGAGGGAGATCGCGCGCAACGCGGGCTCCGATGTCACGTTGTGAAGGAACCTTCCGATGTCCACACACCCCTTTTTCGGAACGCACTTGGATGGAGGGCACATGTTGTCGAATGAGAAGTGGATGTCCCCCATGAGGTACATAACACATAAACGCGGACTCGCCCCTGGCGAGACAGGTATCTGGGACGTGAAGAAACAGTCCACGCTTGCCGGACCACTCATCTTGTGAATTCGAGAGCCCGATTCGATTATAGACATTGAGTGTTTGGTGAACAGTTACATTTTTTTAATGTAGATAAACAAAGGATATCATTGTACAGAACAACTCGTAAAATAATGAAAGTAGGAAAGAAAACATTCATCGGTTCGGCTTTATATTTTATCATTGCTAGCTGTGTTCATGATCATCATGGCGTTTACTGTGCGGCACACGGATTTCGTGAATAATCACCCATTCAAGTTCTTAGTTGAAACCGATGACCCTGTCCTTATTCACATCCGCCCCTGTGTTCATCATTGTTTGGAGCAGAAAGATACGCAACAAAAGCCATCGTCAAGGACTTTTTGCTGTTGTTCATTTCAGACCTTCATCTTCTGGATGCTGAGCGAAATTCAGTGGCCTGACAGACTACGTTTTTCAGAAAGCACGCAAGGTGATTTTTTTTCTTTTTCCAAAAATGTAGAGAGTGATTGAAAAATAACAAAAGCAAAAAGCAAAGAAGTAGTGTTCGTACCCCTGCCCTCGGTGGTGATCAGTTCTTCTTCTCAGGGGAAACATACTTCACCCCGACTATTTCATTCAGAGACGCCCTGTCACGGAAGAGGGAGTTTTTTTGTGGTGATGTTGGTTTTCCAGACGTCGTTTCGACCGGGACGCAGACGAAGCCGAAGTCGAAGTCGAAGTCAAAGTCGAAGCCGGGGTCTGAAGATTACTTCCAGGGGCATTGGCATGCGGAATGCACCAAGGAGACGTTCTCTTTGGCCCCACACCAGAGATTCCTTTGTAATTTCATGGCACCAGGAACCCCCTACAACGGCTTCCTGTTCCACGGACCGGAGGCATGAAGACATGCACGGCGGTTTCCATATGTGAAGGGTTCGACGATCGACAAGTGTTCTTGATAGCTCGTCCAACGCTACACGATAACTTCTTGCGAACAGTGTACGATAGCGCTGCATCAGCATCTCGTAAACACCAATGCGGGGATCAAGATATCACCAATCGAATAATAGAGGTGACATTCTAGTGCGTGAAAGTACACGTGTTTCGGCATAATTTCATTCGCAAATTTAGTATCCGCTGCGACCGATCGCGATCTAGATAATCAGTTCTCTGGGAGCATCATCGTTGTTTGATGAGGCGCACCATCTTCGGAAATTCACAAATGGAATCGGCGTTCGGCTCATTGCAACGCGTGCTCCGAGTAGCATCCAACATAAAGTTGCTTCTCCTCACGGCCACACCCATGTTCAATTCGAACACGACGTTCTCCCCCTTCCCTCCTCCACACAAATGATCGAGCAACTATAAATGACATGTCCGACCTAGCATCCGCCGCAAGGGGGTACGTCTCGTACTTCCCGGACGGTCCCCGTTCAGCTTCCCGAAGATCCTCACGCCTCAGTGGCGACGCACATTCCCTCCACCGTTCGGATCATCTCAGCTCGTTCAAAAAGCATGCGCAAACCAAAACCGCGATATCGTGACGTTGGACGCGCATGGCACCCGCATCCCTAACTCTGACCGATTGGAGACGCTCATGTATCGTCTAAAGCAACAGGGTCACACGGAAGCGTCGCAGAGGTAGACAAATTTGCACGAGCGAGATGAGCGGCCTGCAGTTGGAGACGTACGAGGCACCGCCGGGATTTTAAGGCGGATGAGTCGGATGATGAGGTGGATTGATGAGGTGGATGATGTGGATCATGGTGACATGCGTGGTCCGTCAAATGTGCAATGTGATTTTCCCTTCTCCTCTTAACGGCGGGCGGAGACTCCTCGTCATCTGGCAAGTCGGGTTTTCCGTCGTTGCATGGAGTTCGATTCGCAACGTGGCGCGTGGAAGTACCGTCCGGGGTACCGGCATTCCTTCCCCTGAGTTGGCGCCGGCTACGCATGCAAAATCAACAATGTCGCCGATTGCATAGCGGCAACAAGACGATCGGCGATCTCGATGGTGTAATCCCGCTGGATTTGGAGCGGGGTGCTTCCTGTGGCAGTCGCACTTGAGCACAGAGGGTACCGCTCGTTTTCGGACACGGGCCACCGGGGTGGAATCGGGACCTACGCGATCATATCGGGGCTGCGCGAGCACGGGGTTCGCAGAGTCTGGAGCGTATCTTGGAGGTCGCTCGATCGCCTGAGAACAAACATGGAGAGCTGATAAGCGTTTTATTGATCACTGACCGCGGCACGGAAGGCTTGGATTTCCGCTTCGTTCGAGAGCTGCACATTCTAGAACCTTGGTTTCACATGAAGAAGATCGAGCAAATCGTGGTCGCGCGGTTACGTCACTGCTCACACGCCCTTTCTCCAGTCACCAGAACGCAACGTGACCGTGTACATGCACGCATCTGTCTACCCCGTGGTGGTGGTGAGATGGAGACCGCGATCTTCAGGCGTACCGCATCGCCCTCAAAAAAGAAATCGACATCTCGAAGGCGGAGAGCGCTCTGATATCTGCGGCAATCGACTTTAGGCATGACAACAACGATCCTCGAGGAGAACGGAGAAGCGCACCTTTGTCGTCACATGGTGAGCGCTAGCGGCGCACCGTGAAAACAACCTTCCTATCAAGGAAAGAAGAGGACGACGACACACATGCGATACCCTTGCGGCTGACGATTCGACGTTCGACGCTGTGAGACACTGTAGACCTCTCACGAGTGCGCGGATGTCATTTTGGCCACGTTGCGATCTGCTGACGCAACACACGGTTGCACCATCGAGGACTTTGCTACCGCACTCACTAAGAAGGATCAGATGCAGCCGTGGTGGCCCAATGCATTCTCGAGGCGGTGGATCGCCTTCTTTCACATAGGGTATTTCGTCGTACCGACAAGTACTTCCTAGGAAACGAGGCGCATAACGATGACGACGACTCAAACACGAACAAATGGATGCCTCTTAATATTTTAGAACACGCAACCAAGGCGGAGGGGGTATGACATGGTAGCAAGACGGGTCGTTGCTTTAGAGAGCTCGTTGCCGTCGAAGGTCGCGGATCGATTCGGTCGGAGCTATTGGACTATGTTGTGGATCGACTTCCTAGAACGCAACTGGAGGAACTTGCGGTTGTGGTGGCATCATTCATCATCATCCATCAATCATCATCTACCAGAGTCATAAAAAATACAACAAAACATAATGGACTCGCGCAACATGTTAGGGATAGTTTGAGACGCGCTGGTGTGCTTGAGAATTATATAGACAAGAATAGCCTTACGATCGTGTTCCGAAACCCTTACGACATTGTGTCCCCAACCAAGGTGCGCCGACCCATGTGTTTCGTCCCCTCTGATGAAAAGAACACTGAGGCCCCGATATTCCGTCCTTGTATTGTCGGAGAGATCGTGTCCCCTACGACTCCAGAATCGTCAACTGTATCTGTGATGGACGATCCGTAATGTCAAGTTGGGGTTCATGGACAGGGTCGCTAGCAAGGATGCGTTCACGTTCAAAGTTGGCAACGACATCTAACGGCGTGGGAGCGTCTGTGGAGCACGTCGTCTTGAGAACCGGTGCATTGTGGCCCGCATATTGCGTATCGTCTCGAGCGACGCGACACTCCGTGTGCTCCTCGAGAAGGAGGAGGGTTGCCTTGACCCTGAGAAAGCGAATATGTGCCTGCTCATTGAACTTGCGATGCGAAAATTCGGGGGGTTCATGCGCCCTGTCCAGGCGCACATGAGCAGCAAACCTGCTTACCCCCCGTAAATTAACACTTCAATGAAACGTATTGTGTAATGCAGGAATGGAGAGCCGATCCACATGAGTCTGTTCCTGAGCATTCTGGCAAAATTTCCTGAGGCCCGCTGTGTGCCTGAGCCTGTCGGTTGTGAGAGCAGAGGAAGCTGTGCCTGAGTTAAAGTGCTATCTGGAGCCTGTGTACCTGAGTCGATCTGGTCTGATCCTGAGTCTGCAGTCCCCTGAGTCTGATCCTGAGGTTTCGTGTGCCTACTGAGCCTGAGGCTGAGCCGACCTGGGAGCCGATGCCTGAGCCACGATGACTGAGTATGCGGATGATCTTAATGATACCTTTATTGTATGCGTCAGCGACTGTAGTTTATCGCAGCTTCTTACTGGGTCGACTTCATCATGTTTAAGGCATCGTGGAAACAAGCAGTGACGTGCAGGCGCACAGTGCGTTCCCGGGCAGGATTGGAAAGACATTCGCCATGCGCCCTCTTGGCCTATCACCTGCAACTCCACTAGGGTTTAGGCCTCTGCAGTTTCTGTGGAGGAGAGAGTATGGCGTCGTGACTCGAGTTCATAAAACTCATTGTTGAGACCGCATCCGTCCTTATTCGCTGAATTTATTTTGAGTGATACAAGGATACAATCAATGCAATTAATAATTTTAGATCAGTACGCCAAACTGCGGGGGGATTCGTTCCTTGTATCGCGTAGACGGCCCTGTTCGCTTTTTTTTAGGACGGTGCCCCCTTGAAGGGTGCACATCCGATCCATTAAGAACTGCTCGGTTAGCCTAGGCTCGACGACTTTGTAGAAGTTGCATCGCTAAGGTCGCGTCGCTGAATATGAATGCACTTTTTGACGGCAAAAAATATCCCCGTCCCATCACCGTCTTTCTCAGAGGCGGCCTGAAAGACGCGTCCGAAGGCGTCTAGTTTGCCGCTGTCCCCCGTTATCGAGGACCCCCTCCAGGGGGAACACAGGCCGCGAGCCGCCGTCGTTTCGAAGAACTTTCGCGTCATTCTTAGCGACTTGTAGTGCGGCGGCGCACGCCCTGGGATGCATGCGAGGCGATCGATCTAATATTAACGTGAGGACCTCCACTGGTAAAGATGGCGAGTCCCTGACAGGCTGCAGGTAGAATATCAGGCTGCGTAAGAGAAAGGTGCTGTCGTCGACCAGGTTTTGTACAAAGCCGAGGACTCCCTGGCCTTGGCTCCAGTCGATGTCAAAGTGCGTATCAAATGTTATTGTGTGGCGCGTCGTGCAGGGCCGAGGAAGGGCTTCGGACTTTATGTCCCCCGTGGTCCGGGACCGGTAATGCAAATGTGGGGGTGGTACATCGAGGAACCCGTGGCACCGTTTGACCCCAAACATCGTCATTTCAAAGAAGGAGTGCTCGCAGCGATGCAGATAAGAAGAACCAGACCACCCATATTTCGACTCAGAGATGCTGAAGTTGAGATGTAGGAGTTGGGGACGAGCTTGAGAAGCGCAGACAAAAACACGCTCGTGACATAAACAGTCGGCGAGTGGGGGGGTGTCGGAAGCAAGTAGATAGCAGCAAGAACAGTTTCGATGTCGATCGTTCCACGATGGCACAGATCCAGCCCTGTGTGATTGCCAGCGCACCATTGATATCGAGTCGACGAATCGTGGAGCAACATCGTGGATGTATCTGATCAACCGATTCCCTATGGAAGCTTGACAGAGCTTCTTTTCTGCATTCCGTGAATAGAATGGGAGTCAGCATGATCGACTGGCTTGTACTACGTCCCCACGATCGTCGTCCGTGGAATGATGACAACTGTGGCAAAAGGCAGCGTTTTTGGGCAGCAAGCGGAAGTTGGAATCCCTGACCTGAGGCAACCGTAGCATTGGTGGTGCAAAATTTGGTGGAGACGACCACACAAGTTTCAGACAGATGAGTCGGGTTCAGAGCCATGTTACCAAAATAACACGACTGGGTCAGATTCGCTGACGAATGTTAGTGCCACATAAATCCTGCGAGGGTCGTTTCCGCGCACCAGCTTGGCGGGTGAGGGTGATCCGCACACGTCGCCCACCGCGAATTTCTAACCCACAGCGAGACTTGTCATGTCTTTTCCGGCGACGTTAGGTGCCTGCGTAGAGGATTCCTCTCCAACAACCCAAGCATGCGACCGTAAGCCTCGATGCAACGACAACGCTTAAACATTAGGAGGCACTTTTGATGCTTCCACAAAGAGCCACTCGACCACCATAAGCACTCCAAAAAAGGATGGGAGTTATTCTGTCGCGGAGGGACTGTCAGCACCCTCGCCAACTAGGTTGGGGGAGCGCCGGAAAATGAATCGAACATTACCTTGCAGTTTTCAAAATAAGTGGGACATCCTTATAATCAAATTAGTTTGAGAACAACAGGCTGTTTTTCATACATTTGTGTCATTCATTCCGTTGGTACAATAACGTAAGGTGCGAAGTTGTAGATGCGGTCGTAAGTGTTCTGAAAGTGTCCTTATTATTATCTTTGTCGCTTCTCAGCTTGTCCCAGGAAACGGAAAATCACGATTAGAACAGAATGATGTACATCAAGACCGAGCGATAGCCGAGATCAAGCCTGAGAAGAAATTCTCCCACAAAACTCATTACAGGTTTCCTGTGTTTCCACACGCTCCAAGCTTCCAGTGGGGAAAAAGACGTTTTTGATAACTTTTCTTCATTTGTAAAAGCGTGTTTAAAATGCATATCCCATTTGTATTCAAAGCTTACCACACAATCTTCCCGCTTCACCCGACTCATCCTACACAGGTTGGGTTTAGAAGTGGTGGTGGTGCACGTATGCTGTTGCGATGAAGGAGAAGGACAGAAAACTTTTTTGGGGGGAAATATCTAGTGAGGGGAGGTCGTCGTTGCAGGTGCGGTGTTGCGTGCTAGAGATCATGTCCATGCCTCGATCTCATCCACATGCTCTTCTACGTACTCCAGGATGGGTCTCAATCACTCCACCGGAAAAGTTCAGTTGCCCGAAAAATCCGTCGTCTCCCTATGTTTTCCGATCCGTAGTGGAACCCAGTATTCGTCCGGCGGCGAGGAAAGGGGTCGAATGCTGTTTGGCGAGTAAGCCTTAAGGCAGTGCATACGGGTATGTCGGTACACATTAAGAGGAAGCGATGCTATTGACTGTGTTATCACCACGTGTGCGTTTGCATAGTTCGTTCACAAACCAGTCAATCAACAAGAGATATCTTGGCGAGATATCTTTGAAACGTCATGTAAGAAGCCCACGCTGTTGATGCAGAAGACGGTTTCAACCAGATAGACCAGGCGCATGATGTGCGTCGTGGCGACCTATTGTGCTAAAAAACTGGGACAACGATAGCATCAGCGCTATATCTGCCTAGTACATCATGGTGGCTTCGTCTCGAATCTTAGCCACAAAAAACGGAGGTTGCAACTTTGTTTTTTATGACAACTCATTCTTTACCCTTATGCACATTCACCGGTACTTGATTATTTCAGTCGCAGCAAGAGACCCACCAATGGCCATGGGACGGTAGTCCTGCATCTTGTCCATTGAAGTTTTCTTCCACACTGCTCGAAGTGCCTCTGAGGATGCGATGGAGACTTATTTTGCGGACGTACGTGTTCATGGTTAGAACGAACTGCAAGACGAGGGTTGGTATGTCGAGACAGGGACCCCTCCCCCTCCACAGTGAGGAGACCGCATAGCCCCCAATGACGTACGAGAGAGACTTGCCCCCGAATGACATACGAGAGCCGTCGCCCCCGAATGACGTACGAGCAAGCCGTCGCCACCGAATGACCCGTCGCCACCCACCATCACATACGGTATTCCCAGCTTGCAGTCTGTACACACACATAAGGGGACATAGTGTAAGGCGCACCACCAATTTATTAGGGCGGCACATACCACTGCCATTATTGGCAGCGCCTCCACAGCTTTCAGGCCTACTCGAGATCATGCCGGTGCTGATTGCTTCCATCGTACATTTGGTGTTGTGGCTGTTTGATTCATTTTTATATTAATCGTTTGTATACACTTGTTCTCAAATTTGTATTATTCCGTGAATACAGGGCTCGGATTGGGAACAGTTAAATGAAACATACAATATGTTTCTTAAATAAAGTGGGACACACCTTATAATCCTGCGTTCGCTTCGAAGCAAACAATGTTAAAGCTTTCTTTGTACCTGTAATGGGCGTTCCTGCATCCCGGCGGATTTTTTGAAATTTTTCTACTCAATTTAGAGTCGGAACGATTCGCTAATAGCCTGATATATCAGCACCGAGGAATCTCAAATCCGCTCCAGAACCATGTTTCGCACCACTACCAAGGGCGAGGGACAGATTAAAATCCGAACGGTCGCAAATTTGAAATATAGTGTACAAAACAAACAACTATATCTGGGATGCAGCAGCCCTGTGATGTCCAAGAATATAAACCTACTGCATCTAACCTAAATCCGGCAGCTATCGCGATACCTATCAGCACGTGCCACTTATCGAGGCATTAGAAACCCCTGGTTCATGACGCCTGACTCGAACAAAACCCGTGTCATTTGGCCACGGCTACTGATGTTTCAGAGCCAAAATCCTTCTAAGTAGGCGCCAGGACACTCGAAAGTGAAAGACATAAAAACCGCGTCTATCAGCGACGCGATCGACACGGATGGAGACGGCGTGACCCGCGTTCTCGCCGTCTATAGACCGCAAGGGCTCTCATCGTTCGTCCGCCGCTCCCACCTCTACTGCTGCGGACGCCCGAAAATGGCGTTCCGCTACCTTCTCTCGTTGGTCTCCCTACCCCCCCACCCGTTTCATCCTCCTCCTCATGCCAGCATGCCCCCCTCCTTCTATTTCACCAGCCTGTCCTTCTCCTCTCGTTTGCCAAGATACATCTTTGGCCGCCCCCCGGCTTCCCACAGAATACGTGCACCCTTGATTCACTCGCGACTTAACGTACTTTCGATGACAATCAATTCCTATTAATGCTTTTGCAAAAAACGTAAAGATTAGTCGACGCGATTTTGGACAAAATATGCTTGAAATGAGTCTTGAAAGTACGTGAGACAACGTACAGATTGCGAATGTTACAACGTTGGAAATGCGCCCAGCATTTTGTAACAAACGGTCGTTGCTATAACATCAATTCTACGTGTCTTACAATATAGATTCTATAATAGAATGTAAGAGAAATAAAGGGAAAGCGCGCTCGTGTACGGGTTATAAGGCGGCAGCAGAATTCAGCTTTGTACATCTTACAATAAAAATCGTAAGTCATCACATTCATTTAATTTTTTTAATTTAGTAACAGACGGCTACTGTGTCAAACAATCTTACTCTTCCTCCTCCCCCCTCCTCCGTCCTCTTCCTCCTCCTCTCTCCTCCTCCATGTTCCCCATTCACCATCTTCCTCCTCTCCATCATTCCTCCTCCTCAGCAATGTCTGCATTGTCTCCATCCGATTGCACAGCCTTGCCTGGTGTCCTTCTCAATGGAATTGACAAGCTAGGAGCATTGCTGTGTAAGGAGTCCGGTACTTTCTCTGGATCTTCATACCCGCTTGGTGCGGTCTGTTCGCAGCCTAAGAAACTTTTGACTCCATAGTCAATGGGAATATCGCGCCGTCCATAGTTAGCTTTTTCTCCTACCCCACGGCAGTAATAGACAAGCTTGTGTCATCCAATCTTCTGGCCAAGCAAGATTGGTTATTGTGCGATTCAGTGTTCTCTCAACTATCTTTGACCCAAAGGTTACAAGGGCTCGCTTAAATACAAACGATTCCACGTGTCCCATTCACTGGTAGTGATTTGACTTACCACCAGGCGTTCCATCCTCTCAACTCCGCTAGAGGTCGCTCCACTCTGACTGTACCTCACAGGACACTGCGCGCCGACCATGTGACCAAAACCAATCACAGAGTAGTGGCGCGTAAGGAGTCTCTTCTACTCGCCGGACCTTCGTCCCTTGGTTCGCCAGAAATATAGAAGACATTCCTCCTCTCTGGCCCTTGCCTAGTTAGTCTCCAAAGTGTGTGCAACCTTCATAGTTTTGGCAAAGTTCCTCGGTTCACGTTGAGGTTTAAAAGCATTCTGACACATCTCAGGACACGAAGTCATCCAATTGCTGTTAACAGCGCTTGCGCCACTGAGGTTCTCAGACCCTGGTTGCAGAACACGACTGATTGCTGACAACTCCGATGGGAGTCGACAACTGGTTCGGTATCTCGATCGACGGTATCGCACCGACGTTTCACAGGCCATCATCTGTTGAGTGCTCCAATAAACTCTTTCTCAACTGTTTGAGAATCAGTCCACACTTTTTTTGCTGGCTTCCCAAGTTTCCCACGAGCATTCCCAATCTGCTAATAGGTCTGTGAGCAATGGGCATGGGAGCTGGTGCCATCGGTGCTGGTTTCAGTCATCGGATGCTGACGGCTCAGCCGGCCGCTGCTGTTTCTAGAACACAGAAGGTTCCCTTTTGACTGCGGTGTCGTACCAACGGACATTCAGACTACAGGGTCGCTGGCACCGAGTCAGTCATCCCGTGCCGGGTTTGTTACAGGTACATTCGGCGCCCATGTGCTGCAGGACGCGTCAACTCCGGGAGCTACAAATTCTCTGTTTAGTGAATAGGTCTTCAGGACAGACCGTCCAAGCTTATGACTCGATTATTCTCGAGCTCCCCCAAATCTTGAATCTTGGGGCTTCCTTAACATAATGTTATGGTGTCAACCAGTGGGGAAGCTTGGAAGACGTAGAAATAGGTTTCAGCGTCTAGGTCCCACTGTACCTCTTCCAAGAATCCTGATCGCATAGCCTCTGCTGTTAGCAGGCCCTGCAATGGGGTGGTTTGTGCAACAATGTATTGTATATTGTGAATCATTTAGTGACACAATTATCCTCCCGACTATACTCTAGCATCCTTGGATTAAATACATCATAGGGTTCCTAGTACCTCTCCTTGTGTATCATTTTAGTCTCTATTGAAGACTGTAGCAGTAACTCAATGAGGACATGGCACACCACTAATTCTCCGAATCCATCATAGGAGCATTGGTGCCAGACAGTAGAATCACCGAACCCTGCTCAGGTAGTAGACATTTATTTGCTAAGAATGATCAGTATATCAAGTATTCCCTGATCCGACTCTGCGAGTTGAGGAACCGTTCGTACTTTTGACTGCGGTATGATATAACGCGATTAACGTATCTTTTTGCACGGTTGTTTCTAGTCTGCCATCTTGGACCGTACACACTTGTAACGAGTTGTCTAGACGAGGGACAGCGAGAGAAGTATCCCCTAAGATTGCTGTCACGAACGTCTTGCCCTGTGTTTTGTAATAGGCGTCACTGCCTTGAGATAATTCGAACACATGCCAATCAGGATGATCAGGGTTAGCATTGCATGTTCTCTTAACCCTTGGCTGAGATCACAGTCAGTACTTTTGGTCAATTGATGATGCTATGGGGTGGGTATGCCGCGTCGAGCGAGGATATTGATGGACCGTATATTACCTCCTCAAAACTCAGCGTTATCTCAACCAGCAAAGGACAGTGTGGCGAATGAAACTCGTTCTTTGTTGTCCTTTGCCGCTGCCCGGTCGGCTTCACCTTGACTAAAGAATCAGCAAAATTACGTGTCCTGGAGTGGGCCCTCTGTCTTCAAGGACCGTTGAGAATGTTGGAACGCATGGATATAGTTGAGATTGTGGATGGCAGTAGAATGGCAAAGCCCAATAAACGATGACGAGACTCTGCTATCCTTGGCGAGAATCAATCCTGAGTTAACAACTAGAAGGAAACATGACTAGTCAGAATATTACATATATTTGTTAAGTATCTATTTCAAGTATTTAATATCTGTGTATAGTCTCCCGATTATGAATGGGGTGCCAAGGACATGTCCTACGGTGCGCTGATATTTGTCTACAGATGATGGTGTGTCTTTAGATAGTCACTCCTGCAGTTTCTTTATGTATGCTGGAAGTGGCGTGACTAAGGAAGCTTAGTTTCTTGTTGTCCTTGCTCAGCGGATTAACGTGCAGAAGAGCTTCGGATACTGTTTCAGACAGGTTGTTCACAGATGTCAACTTGCGCCTTGACGGTTTAGCGATTGCTTCTCCCCACTTTCTTCTCCATCGGAATATTTGTTTCTGGTTCTCCTTATGCTTGTGTTGTGGAAATCCAGGAAATTACTGCAGCGCCCACGCTACCCTAGGGACTCCAGGTCATTGGAGGAGTTATGATACAGCCTTAGACGATCCTTGTGCTCATCAAATAATCGTGCCGGGGGCTTATGACTCTAGTCCGCAACCAATCATATCATGACTGACGTGCAGGCATCTGCTGCAGCGAGACAGTGTAGTACGGGATGACGTTAAAGGCCGAAATAGGGATCGTGGGTTGTCAATGCTCCGTTATGTGCGCCGCGAGAATTGTGTGTTGAATACTCCCCGAGTTATGGTTTTCTCAATTTCATTCGCTCGTGTGTTGACGTTGCTCCTCGATTAAATGAAGTTCAGTGTAGACTCGCATTGCGCGCCTATACCCTGGTTCTCGTGTCTGTTTTACTCCTCAATCTCCTATCGCACCGCTATACCGTGATCCTCGTACTCACCGCTGACGACCCGCGCGCTCCTTTTGACAATCTCCTGCTCAAATCGATACTCGCATCAAGAAGGACTGTGTCGGTATTTGAGCTTGCTTTCTAAATATTCGTCTCGTGGGTTTGAACAATGCTACTCCGATGTTATGAATACTAGGGAGAACCTCTGGGTATGGCGAGTTACAAAACAAAAAATAAAAAAATAAATGCTAAGTAATGTTTCTGAATTCATTGCCTCGTTTAGGTTGCTCGTGCTCCGATTACTGAGGTGCCGAGGCTGTGTGTATTCCGAATTTGGTTTTCTCAATCATCTGCGCTGTTGGGTCTTCGACAATGGCTCGCGCACTATGATGGCGGCAGGACGCTTGTATTGAATTTGGTTCTTCAATCATTCGCTCGTTTTGGGTTTGTCAGATTGCTCCGGTTATGAGCAGGAGATGCGGTGGTATTCTGAGTTGTGGGTTTCTCAAGCATATCGCTCGTTGGGTTTGACAGATGCCCGATTATGTTCGGGAGGACTAATGGGGAGCTATACGATACAAAAAAAAAAAAAATGCCACGAGTACATGTTTCTGAATCATTCGCTCGTGGGGCTTTGGTCAAGGCTTCGCTGATTGCATGATCGAGAGGACTGTGTGTATTCGAACTATGGGTTTTCTCAATTTCACGTTCGCTCGTTGGGTTTGACAAAATGCTCCATTATATCTGGGATCCGAGGACTCTGTGTATTCAATTTGGTTTTTTATCTTCGCTCATTGGGTTTGTCCTGCCCCGATTAATGGACGAGGAATGTGTGTATTCTAGTTTGGTTTTTTCGGTCAATCATCTCGCTTTCCGTTGGTTGATGACAATGCTCCGATTATGTATCTGGAGCATGGACTCTGGTGTATTCTCGCGAATTTGCAGTCCTATATTTCACATAATGGTTTCTCAATGCCATCCTATTCGCTCGTTGGGTATTGTCTCAATGCTCTCCGCCCCGATTATGATTCGAGCGAGGACCGTGACGTATTCTGAGTTTGTTTTTATTTTCCTATACTCGAATTATTCTGTTGATCTGAATCTGATCTCACTGCTTTGCTTCTACCACCTATTTGATCTTCGCAGAGGGCTCTACAATGACAAGTACGCGTGAAGTGAAATCCAATACGGACGGAAGGGATTTGAGGATGGCAGCGTCAATGGCTACGAAGGTGCCAAGTGAGCGCAACAGGCACATCGACATCTCGAGTCGTTTGTCTGCCATTGACCAGAAACTTCTTTACGCGGCTCCGCGCATGTCACTGTGGTTGAGCGTGTTTGCGATGGCGAGATGCACGGCATATGTGCGGGAGCAGATCATGTGCATTCTGAAGTCGAGCCACTCACCCTGGCTCAGGAAGTCTTTCCCCAGTAGTGCCTTGGACCGTCACTGCGCATCTCGGACACACGCGCAAATTTTAGGAGCCATATCTAATGAGATAGCCAGCTTCACATTAGGCCTCCTTCGCCGTGGAGTAGTTACAGATGCGCAGCTTAAGAGCTGATCTGCGAGGGTCGCTATTTCTGAGGGCGATTTATTGCCACTCGACAAAAGAGGTTGAGGACAACTAGACGGTGCTGGTTGAACGACACATCGCGAGAAGTCCATGGAAGCGATTTCGAGAGTTTGGTCTCTGAGCGGCGGCGACACGCACTAGTCGAGGACGATCGACCTCGCGGATGTTCACACCAACAAGGGGCGGTTCACTTGACGACCGGTAAAAAGAGGGCAATTTCAGCTGAGCGTCTCGACCGTGATGTACTAATGCACTGCACCGTGCTCACGATTCTGTTAAAAATTCTCACATCTGACAGGTTAACTAGTATATCCGAACA
>CM039462.1:185244453-185290767 GCA_022414725.1 Microglena sp. YARC
TTTTTCCACAGTTTCATTTTAATGTTCCTTTGAAGTACTGTATCAGTATTTTGTCATCATGCAGTCATCGAATCTAAATCAGGATCGAGAGGATCAGAGGATCTGTGCAACATACCATTGCCCCGTCCTCCTCTATTCCATAATCCAGTGTTGTCTCGTTATCCAAACATGACGAGGGGCCGACACACATGATGACCGAGATGAGCAAAGAAACAACAAATAACATCCGCGCCGACAGTGTTATCGCTCTCCAATCGTTGTGCAGACGAAGTCGTGGCACATGCTTCTCTTCCACATATTGGGGTCGTTATCCCCTACACCATAGGTGCAACGCAGCCACGTCCCTGTCCATCTGGTTCTGACGACTGCCCCGATCTCCGGGCGCACCTGAATCCTTGCGGTCACATGGCGATTTTACGTTGATGGGGTACACGCCACCCGCACGAGCAGTCTCTTACGCTGTATCGCAGTACGTTGGATGGTCTTAGGCGGCAATGTTACTCTCGCTTATATACCCGGGCCGTCAGCGTGGGGGACCTGCTTAGGATGCTTCTCGCCAAGGAAGGATCACAGGACAGGCCGTTGCTGGCTTATCGAAGCACTGGACGTTCTTTCACTGTGCGTCTGCGGTCGTGTGTGTGGTAACACTCAACAAGCCGGGTACTGTACCATCGGTCCTATCATGACTCGGACTGGCTCTCCTTTGCACCAGCCCTTGCCATAGGACCGCTCACGGGGTGCAATGAATCCTGCCGCGTGTTGGCAAGTCCGACGTCTTCAACGGAGGGCGCAGGATGGCAGGGAGAGTTTCTGGGCGTGTACGTGGGACGCCGAGATTGCTCGGCTCCAACGTTGTCCGCGATTATGCTGTCCTGTGCTTCGGTGTTGGCAGAGGTATCCTGTACCTACAGGGTGAAGAGGATTATCGGCGCATTGTGGAAGCCGGCAGACACCCACCTTTTGTAACGTACTCATTCGGTGCGGTCGCGATTGAACCGCAATTCCTCCGATAAACCCCTTAACCCACAGGCTCACGCTAGCATTATGGGTGACAACTTAATCAATCATCAATCAATCAATCTAAAATCAATCACCAATCAAATAATCAGTCAATGAGTTCAGAGACAATTTCACCATTCGTCGCTGACCAAGTAAGGAATGGGCGGATTTATCATTAAATCCAACACATTCACGCGCAGCAGAGCTGAGAACGGCGCTCTGATCATCTGCAAGAGGGATCTACTGAAAAAAATGTGACCATCATTGAACAAATTGCCAGGATAAAGACTAGAAGAGATGTAGATGATATGTGATACAATCACTTAGTTAATTGTATTGATGCGGGACACACTTTTCACGTCTGTAACATATTTTCTTCTCCCTCTCTCTCTCTCTCTCTCTCTCTCCTACACACAACAATCTCGACATAAATGGCGTTTCCAGAGGCCTCCCGGCGGGATTTTTACTGGTTTGCGAAACCATGAAGTCTGGAGCGGAATTGTGATTCCTCTGGGCTTGATATCTCAGGCTACGAAGTCTTTCTGAGGCTCTAAATTCGTGATGGACATTCATCAAAAAATCCGCCGGGAGGAAGAACGCCCAATACATCTCAAAAATTTAGTTGGGAGTTCTGTGAGAGACGCTTTTTCAATTTTCGTCCCTTATACATGTGATAGGGGCGTTTCTTGTTCACGTGCATGTATCCTCATTTGCCAAGTCATTGATTACATCACTGACAATTTGGGTTCTCCCTTATTGATATGTTGTCAGTTTGATTCAATGAAAGGTTCTCGAATATTTTTCTTACGCTCTTTCTGACTGTTCTGAATGCGAACTTGCAATACTTGAACATACATGAATCTTCGATGCAACCCTGGTTGCTTCTCACACCCTTCATTCCTGTCCCCACAAAACTCGTGGCCATCTTTTGTTAACGGATTTGTGGAATGAAAACGCGCGAGGGCATCCTGGTTACGTAATTCGACAGTGCGAATACAACCTCGGTGGGGGGGGATCTTAACATCACTCTTTTCGCTGCAAATATTAAACATTTTGTGCTTGATACAAATGTACTTACTTATTACTGACGCGAATATTTTTGTGCATCGTCGCGAGTCAATGATCACTGAGCGGCTGGCTACAGCCTTGTCGGAACACACATTGCGGACTAATCTTTATCTTGGACAGACAGGGCTCTTCGGCTTATTCCAAGTCTTCATCAGAACACACGATATGCAGCATTGATACAATTGTATAAAAAGTACGACAACAAGGAAACTAAAGATGCTTACTCGCACACTTCACCGAGAACACATATCTTGATGAAGTATAACCAATTGTGTTAGAAAATAAAAGGCAAAATTACATGATTCACATTTTATCCACAGTGGAGCGCAAGAGCTACCATGGGTATCCTTCACAACAGCAACATGACTGCAAGGCGCGCATCTCTCCGCACCTGACTGAGCAGGGCGCTCACCGGTTTCATATCCCGCGCCGTTTACACAAAGAGGAAGAATTCACACCACCACCGGCATGGGGGAGGACGCTCGTGCAGTGCAGGTCATTATACATATCCGCAATCCGACGGAAGATTTCCACCGTCTGTACGTGAAGCAGTATAATGCAGGCGCACCGGATCTCTACGCCTCCAATTACATCCCGAATCGGTCTCAGGTCCAATGTACGACCGGTTCCGATGGTTGTGGCTGGTGCTTCTCCTGAAAGTCCATACGTGGACATTCGCTCCTTGGCGACCCCAGATATGCAATTAACCTTCAACCATCCGAGAATTTGTCGACGCTCCTGCCATCCGTTCTTGTCATGTCCCAGATCCAGCTCCTATGCTCTTCAAGGCGGCGTGCTAAAGGACGACTGACATCTATCGTCCCGGACATCGCTGACCCGCACCGAGTGCGACCTCCTCAGACAGAAAGGTCCTAGCATGACCTATCTCGGCCCTGTTTCTCCACACACATCCCTGGCTTGTTATCGCGATCGAGGATGTCAAAGTGGACCGAGCAGTCATCGAAGGAAACCAACTGATGATGTACGGAAGTCGAAAACCTGGTTGCCACGCGTACACCGTGCACAGCGTGCTAGAGTGGGACTCCGTCTCCTCACTAGCGAAGTCCCGCTAGCGGAAAGCGAAAACATCTTAGACTACTCTCCTATCCGGAACAAGTAACTGAGACGATCTAAAGAGTAGTCTTGAGAGGTGACTGTATTTCTCACGCACACGAGAACATCGCAACAGAATGCGAGAGACGATCCAGTAATGATAGTTATGTTCAGGGAAGACCGATTGTTAGGAACAACCACGTCGTCCACCGATGAGTTCCTTCGCAATTTCCCGCTTGTGATGCATGCTTTCTCCAGCTCGCTCCCGGATGCTACAAACGAGTGGGTCCGCGTAGGTTGTGTCTGCGCAATATAGATCATCGCCTACTAGACAAGGGGGAGGGAATTCAGCAACAGTCAGCCAAGTATGTGAACCACCGAGTGCGCTCGTTTGTGTGGAAAAGATGCGCACAGGCGGACTCGGGATAGGCACACTGCATATGTGGGCAAAACACGGACAACCCCGAGGCGTACGTACCTGAACCTTATCCGGCAATGATCTACACTCGCTCAATCATGCATGGAGCTCGAACGGGACGCATTTATGACGTCGCTCGCTGGTGCACCACATGTGTTGGAATCGCTATGATTACGTGTGCGCTTCCATCAAGATGCGCATTCATCTGGTACGAGTTCAGGAACATCGATGGCACGAGACCGATTCCGCATCATCTACGCGGCAGATCAGCACCGAAGTGGTCAGCGATACACCCGCGCTACCATGAACATTTAATCCATGTCCCTGACAGGTTGATGAGTCTGAGCAGAAAAGGTTGATCGAGCTGGCTCACAAAACTCACCGCGCGTATCCTGCAGTTGAAGAAGACCGCTTTCAAGTACAACGTGATGCGCGAGTGCTGTGAGTTGTTCAATGGTCGAGAAGTTCTGGCGACCTCCTTGACAGCAACGCTTGCTCTGGTGGGGTTCGAGAACGGAGTGTACGACTTGGAGCGTTTCGGTTCCGTGACGGTCGTCCTGACGACTACATTTCCTTCTCGACGGGTTGTTGCGTTCACCCCTTCCGCATTGCGGCCACCACCCAGTTTGGTCGCCGAAATAACAAGTTCTTCGCCCAGACGCAAGAACGAGATGACGTGCGACGTACCTTCTGAGGACGATCTCGCGAATTGTCTCTCAGGGCACATCCGGGTACGAGCGCATGAACGTGTGGACAGGAAAGCGGATTCGAACGGCAAGTCCATCACGATCTCATCTCTCATGGAAAAGTCGCTTGGGATATTGCTGCAAGTTTCTTGTCACTCTTCTTAGCCGCCAGAGCAGGCGGCTAGCAACGGCAGCCACTTCCGAAAGTCGCTAGGGCCAAAGGCAGGCGTTTGCAGCGTGGTGCTGCAGGAGCCATGCGAGAACGAGCACCTGAACATCGGACTAATGAAAGAGTTGTCTGGAGGAGATACCATTTAGTGCAGGGAGTTGTACAAGCCCCCCCCCCCCACGTTGAGTGGAAGCCGCAATTCAAGTTGTTTCTACAGTGCAACCATTTACCTTCGGTTTCTTCGGACGAACGGAGGCACGTGGCGACGCATACGCGTGATAGAGTTCAATTCCAAGTTCGTGCCCAAGCCATCCCCGGGACCACCCTAACGAGTTCCCCATGGACCTTGAACTATTCGTCAAAGTTGGAGCATTGGAAGGAGCACTTCGTATCGATGCTGATATTACACACATACACGGCCACGTTCGGGCAGGCGGCTCGAGGAGCCTGAGCCCGTCATAACGTGTACTCACCAGATAGTCCAGCGCCCGACAACCGATCATTGCCGATTTTGTCGACAAGTGTGTATAGAAGGTCGAAGAAGACACGGTATCGGTGGGGAAACGCTCACGCTCGACGCAGCATTCGACGAGTGGAAGATATGGAACAAGGCCGAGTCGACGGTATCACGGGGGCAACCAAGATCCGGAGAGGCGCGATGAACAAGTACCATCGACAGGCGCTGAGGACGAAAAGGAGATTCGTGTCAAGGGGTTAGGAATTGTTTACGAGGGGTTCGGTTGATCGAACCAGAGTTACGTTGATATTTTGCCATCTTTTAGGAGGCATAGACATTGAAGGTGGCATTCCGTACGGTTAGCCCAAATACGGGCTTGTCCGAGCATTATTAGCAGCATTAGTTTTGTGGAGATCGAGGAAGCGCAATACAAAGAGGGCCGTTATTAATTACCACACGGGGCGCTAGATCTCGGCCAACGTTTTAGAAATGGATTGTTGTGTTGTCTCACCATTGTCCCCACCATTTAATGTGAAGTCGTTCATTGTCGGCACCCCCGCGCCGCGCCCGCGCCTGTTCTCATTCTCATTCGCACTATTGCACTGTCACTATCATTATTGCGGGTGCGGTCACTGTTTTTGCGGTCATTGCTGTCGCTTTCACTATCGTTGTTGTTGTCACGGTTATTCTTGCTTTTTAGGGTTAAGGGAATCCGGATCAAACATAGCTCGGCGCGTTTCATATTGTAGACCGCTGATGGTATGAACGGTTTGCGTGACACAGATTCTTTCTTCATTTCGCTTGATCGATGCGTCATCTATACTGTTGTCTACTTTGCGACGTTTAAGGTCTTTGCGCGTTTCATGAGGACTCCTCACTCCCTGTTCTTTTCGCGTTGCGTTTGTTGTTGTCGCGTTCGCGTTTGTTTGTTTTTGCGTTCGCGTTTTTCGTTTTCGCGTTCGCGTTTGTTTTCGCGTTTGCGTTCGCGTTAGCGTTTGCGTTCGCGATTGCGTACTCGCGTTAGCGTTCGAGGGGGTGAGTTTCGCACTCGATGAAGCGCTTCACAAACATAGATCGTAAACCGAACAAACCTGATACCACGATTATCAACACAGGGAATTGTACTCGCCATTTTGTATTTAAAACGGATCACTAAAAAATATTCGTGTGATCAACTCCGGCATCCGGTTACAACGCGGTGCTTATTATAAGAGATATGATTGGCATCTTTCTTCATGGAGGGCAATAGCTGTTGCTGTCACACGCAGGGGTGTTCGTACTAGAAAGAAGTCTCCTAAGCTCTTCGACGCGCATAGACTTGAGTTTACCCTCGTTCAAATTATTGGGTCGAAGAGATTCACTATCACCCTCAATAGGTACTAATTTCAGTCTGTTGTGGCAAGGTAATAGCGGAAACCAGTATCGCTACTATTAGTACCATCAGCATCAACATCACAACATCAGTATCCGTGATGACACAAGAAAGTTTTGTAGGGTATAATTTACAGAATGGTCCTCGATGCATGGTGATAAATTGGAGGTAATGATCGTCCCGACAATGTCGATCATATTGTCTACCTCGTCATCTTCATTGTCCTCATGGTCATCGATATATTCTTCCCCGGAGTCGGAATCGTCTTCCACATTTGCGGACTTACCGTCACCCTTCTTCAAGACAATAACGTGATTAGTATTGTTACAAGTCTCATGACCATCGGGCGCATTCTGGCGCAACTTAGAACTCACCAAGGACAGACACTCCAATTGAACCATCTCGATACGCTTTTGCATCTTTGTGTGGATGTCCGATATAGACATGAACACATACAACGCCGTGCACACGGCCAGGCAAGCTGTGAGAACGCTCCAAGGGATACGTGTTACAATTGTCATTGCCATTGAAAAGACTTTACATGTCCTTACAAGTACAAAATCAACGAACGATTGACCGCGCAACCCGTTTCTCCTAGAAATAAAAAAAGGTTGCAACAGGTGTGACCGTAAACGATAATGAGACGTTTCATTTATTGATTTGCGTTCCCGACATGTATCACGTCGTCACTACACTCGGTGGAACAGTAAAATGAAAAAGACTCAATTACGTTCCGCATTGTTTCAATTATTGCTCTTGGGTCTTGAAGATTTGGGTCCTTCAGACGAAAGCTTTGGGTCCTGACGAAGCTTTGGGTACTGACGAAGTCTGGGTACTGACGAAGCCTTGGGGTTCCTGACGAAGCCTTGTTTCGCTGACGAAGCCTTGGTTCCTGACGAAAGCCTTGGTTCCTGACGAAGCCTTGTTCGCGGATTTTTTGGTTGATTTATAAATTCTTTTTCCGACTTTGTAGACGACTTTGTTGGCGTCAGTCTTGGAGATAACTTTTTGGTGGAATCCACGAGTAACAACCGCCTTTTTTTCGGGCTTTTTGGTGAAAAATATCGTTTACAATGTTAACTCCTTCTCTAGCAACCTAGCATTAAAAAAGGACTATGAATTTTGAAATTGCAGTTGCAATTATTCCTGCTTCCAACATAGGAAGGTTACGTTAATAAACTTAACGGAACATAAAAAAATCAATACAGCTAGGGACATTTGATATTGGGACACCCTATTTTGGGGATTCTGAAAATGTTGACCAATTCAATATTTGTAACCGATCTTGTCAATACCTGTTGCAAACCTCCTACAGTCGGGAGACACAAATTGTGGGACACCTTAAAATGGGCGTTCCTTTCCTCCCGCCGCGGATTTTTTTAAATTTCTACTATCAAGATTTTAAAGCCTCCGGAACGACTCGCTTGCCTGAGATATCAGCAAAACGGAGGATCACAATTCCGCTCAAGACCATGCTTTCGCAACCAGTATAAAAATCGGCCGGGAGAGCTGGAACACATCACACATCAGGATGGGATGGGGCTCAACACATCCCCATCCTCGATGGCGAAGTCACCCTTGAATAGCATTGATAGCCTTATTCTTCAACAGAGCTACCTGCTCAGCATCCAACCGAAACCTCTTCTTGAGCTCTCCATGCAGCTATACTCACGAGACACCAAAAAGTCCTCGGCGACGATATGTAACACGCTGTGAACGCGCTTCGTCGGGGGAACTCAAACATGCCTATCGACACACGCAGAATCAGATTTGATGTACACGCCCTGGACGTAGAACAATCCATTACTCTCTCTCTGATGGAGTTCACCTTGAACGCCGTACACACGATGCGGAACATCTCCGTCGGTGGAGAATCACTCAAAACGCACATTTAGAGTTAGCAGCGTATGGGTCAGACGGTTTGCTGCAAACTGCAAACCCGACTTGTCCAGGCTTGGGAATCTCGTCATCATCATCATCATCATCATCATCATCACAGGTGTGGGTTTCGGCTCGGTGTATGAGATAGTCATCCGCTTGGATGCGTGTATGGGATCAGGAAGGTCACACGCTGTCTCTTCACAAGGATTGGCATTGAAGTTCCCTAGTCGTTCCCGAGATGGACCGGCGTCCCCGAGGGCCCGCACAGGTACCGTGTTGCATTCCAGTGCACCGTACTTTTTTCATCGCGGATGGGGTGGACGTAAAACATGAGCCGCAGCATGTTGCCTCAGATCCAGGTCAGCCATTTGTGGAGTGTCCGCTGCCTCATTCAGCTGTTTCCACTTGGTTTCTCGAATATGTCCAAAAATAGCCAACCAGCCGACATCGTAGACCTTGTACACAGCATTCTTGAATCCAAGCTTCCAGTTGGAGGGAAGCATGCTCATATCGATGAAGACGCGTCTGAGGTCCAGCATCGGAGCAAGAACGGACATGCTCTCGCAATAGTTTGCTTCGCAGTCCTCCGTCGTAGGCTATGCAGTCGTTCGGTTTGATCAAGTCATGCAGGAACTTCAAACTAGTCTCAACGGAGAGATTTCCACCAGAGATGTGGTGGTCCAGAATAAACATCAAGGTGTGCAATCACGTGTGGTGACCTTGTCGGCAACTGCCTCTGGCAGCTCACCAGTCGCCAGCTCATGTGTATTCACCGGGTCCACGTAGTTCCCCAGGAAAGTGGTGGTGCCACCTCCTTACATTCGAAAGCAAGGCTTCACGACATCCTCGCTTCTCATCCTCCAAATGGGAAACATCCATGGGATAGGCACGATCTTCTCAACACCGGTGCCGGTATGGTACATCAGTGTGTGTGGATTGCTCGAGTACACTCGCTCGATCGTCTGTGTGTCACCAAGACCAAACTGGTGGAAAACGCAAGAACTCAAGAACATCGCGTTGTGTCCAACGGATTCGCCAAGTTCTCCAGCGTCAAAATTCTCCGTGACGTCCATGGAAACCCCTCTTGTTTTGCTTCCTCACGTGCAGGATGCGAAGCATGGCAAGGGTTGATGCTGTTAGGTACCTTGAGGCGTATGCAGAAAAGTCATTGACAGGGCTGTTATCCTTGCCACACAGATCGGGGTCCACTCCTTTGGCATTCGAGTCGGTATGAAAACCCAGTAGCTGAACTTCCCATTCGCCCCCCTCTTCGCAAAAACGCGCTGCTCAGTGTTCTCGGTTGGGTCCAAGAATCCGATGTCGTAGAGAAACATGAACCGAACTGCAAAGCAAGAAGGCGTGCAGAAATGCAACATCGATGCAGAGCCGGGAAGGTGTGCTGTGGATGTGTGTCAAGTTCTTCATCTGACGCTTACCCTTTCCAGGTAAGCTCCAGATACTCTTTCACATAGCTGAGGACTTTGGGCACACGAACGCCCCGACTATGGCTGGAACTCTCGAAGTGACACTGACACCGTCCTTGCTCTTCATCGAATATGAAAAACGTGATGTCACTGAAAGACAACCTGGTTGCCTCCATTGTCCGGCTCACACGCGTCATTATCATCACCTGCAAAGCAAACAAGTCAGGTATGAGATCCCGATATAATGGCGTTCCAGCCTCCCGGCGGATTTTTTGAAATGTCTACTCAGAATTTAGAGCCTCCAGAACGACTCGCTAGCCTGAGATATCAGCACAGAGGAATCACAATTCCGATCCAGACCATGTTTCGCAACCAGTAAAAATCATCCGGGAGGCTGGAACGCCCATTGTATGTGATACTACGGTTGCAAGTCGATCGTTGTTTATTACCTGCTCAAGGTACCAAAGCATAGCGTTTTTTGGCGCTCATGGAACTTTCTTCACGCTTCTTGAAGGGAGACTGGGTCCTCTGCTGGGTTCTTTGTTATCTGGGAGGTCACTTGGCGGAGGGTTATCTTTTGCAAACGCATGGACGGTCCCCAATAGCAAGGCTGCCTTGTAAACGATTTGCCAACGCGAACGAAGGCACCACAGAGTTCCTTGTCTTCGTTGACTTGTCCTCCATTAGAGCCTTGTACGCACTCTGCGTTGTCGGGTCATCGATTTCGTACAACGTGCTCACATTGTGACTGAAAGGGCCTTCGACGCTCTTCTTTGCAGACCGCATAGACACTGTCTCTTGCACATTCCTCCCGATCAGTTTCATCACTCGTTTTATGTGCGTGTTTAGAATCTCGTACGACAGCATCTCCTTCCTGAACTGCAGCAAATCCATAACATAGGACGTTGGGTACGTCACTAGAGTCGTGACAGATGTGACAAAGTTGAAGTTGGTTCTACCCGCAACCCTATCATCATCAATAAAGTTGTTCCACATAAGCTTGACGACTTGGACAAAAGATTTAATGACCTTCGCAACCAGCAACTCCTCCACGATGCGCTCCCACTTCACCAAATGCATACGATTGCTAGTCACGATGTTCCTCACATGGGACTCTTCCGGAGGGGATGACTCGCGAATGATGACGCTCAACAGCCAATGGAAAAAACCAATGCGTAAGTTCCTGTCGTCCACGACACTGGTTAGTTCGTTGTCCCCGGTTGGCTTATAGCGATAGACGATTGTCCTATTTACACGACGGGATGATAGAGACCCATCGTATCCCCAACCAGTTGTGCAGGTATCTGTGTTTGTTAACATGATTGATTGTTGTAAATAAATGAATAGGTATCGTGAATTTATAGAGGACGATCTGTGCTCATCATGCCGTTTCCGTCTACTGCATGCGGTTTCCGTCTACTGCATGCGGTTTCCGTCTACTTCTACTACATTCAGCGGATGCCCTAACGAGGACATTCCCGGATGACGTCAAGGTCCACATGCGGAATTATTGCATGGCACTCCCACGTCCGCTCCCGTAAATACGTACGCAACCGGTAACTGGACGGAAACATGAACGCGCACTCGTCGGATCGAGGTGCGGCATCCGAACACATAACGTCCACCGCGGACGCCAAGGGGCGAGACGACCGGTAGAATGAGAAAGAGAAATAGTTGATCCCTATCAACGGCGTCAATCCCCATTGTAGAAGCCGCCTTGTGCACAACGGGATACGAAACGCTCTAGTGTGCGGTCAAGTGTAGAGAAGTGATCATCGAGTTCCTCGATGATATGCGGTGTCGACTCGCTCAGACAGTGTTGGATGTCAAGTGCGAGAGGCGCGTAAATCATACGGGTACGTCCAAACCCACACTAAATGGGCGTTCCTGCTTCCGAAACGGGAACTTTTTTATTTTACTGAAATCTTACGATAAATATTGTAAGATCGTTTTCGCAAATTAATTGGTTTTGCTTTTTTGGTGTATTTTACGAAAATATCTTACAATTTATTTTGTAAGATCGTTTTCGCAAATTGATTGATTTTGCTTTTTTGGTGTATTTTACGAAAATATCTTACAATTTATTATGTAAGATTGTTTTGTTGCATTCCGGAGAAAGAGACTATTCCCTTCAATTTCAATTGTAACATTGATTTGCTCGTTTGGAGAGAGAGAAAGTTCCTTCGAAGTATTCCAATACAAAATCAATTGTAGAGGACAGTCAAGAGGAAGGTGAAAGCTGTCTAAAAAGTCCTTGAACGCATTGCTCATAATTATTTTATCTCACAACTCACAACTCAACAGTTCGAAAGTACAACTTAGTACTTATGACAGGCTATCACGTTGTAGAAAGAGGGCCAATGCTAACTTGTTGGTAACAACAGCGCCTGTACAATCGCTGCACTAGAATCTCCTCCTCCATCACCCCATCCCCATCTTCCTCCTCCTCCATCTCCTCCTCCTTAGCAATGTCTACATTGTCTCCATCCGATTGCACAGCCTCTGCCTTGGTGTCCTTCTCAATGGATTGGCAGCTTGACCCCTTTGCATGACTCCTTGCTGTGCATTGATTGCCATGCCCAGCACCTTCTCTGGCAGCTTGACCCCTTTGCATGACCTGGCAGCTTGACCCCTTTGCATGACCCCTTGATGTGCATTGATTGACCCCCCTTGCCGGGCCCCCTTTTGCTGCGCATGCATGAAAGACTGTTTTGATAAGTCGGTAAGGCTTTGCTTCATGCCTTGCGCTTTCACCTCTTTTCATGCCTTGCGCTTTCACCTCCTTTTCATGCCTTGCGCAAATTGCCTTTCGCATCCTGCATTGCTTTGCTGCGCATCCGCATTAGCACCGGGTGGCCCTGCATGGTCCCGAGTTGCACCTAATTCTCGCACCTTTTGCGCAATGCATTTCACTGCTATGGGAATTCACTTCAGCTCTGTTCTCATGATCTGCTGCTTTGCCTTTCGCTTTCTGCATCGCCTTGCTGCGCATCTGCATTAGCACCGGGTGGTTTGTGAATAACCCCGAGTTGCTTCTAATTCTCGCACCCTTTGCGCAATGCATTTCACTGTCACTGTCCTGCCTAGCACCTTCTCTGGTGGATGCTGGGCAGATAGCCAGGAGCACTGGCGCTCGGAGCACTGGATAGGTCTGCCTACCTGCATGGCGGTTACCCGCCTGCACCTGCCAGACCAGACCAGGACACGCGCCGGGCCAGCACCTGCGCCGGAAGTACTGGCGAACAGCTATGCACCGCCTGCACCTTCCTGAGGCCTGCCTACCTGCATGATGGTTACCCGCTTGCACCTGCGTCAGAGTAATGGCGGACAGTACTGCATACCCATATGCATGCATCCTTAGCTACCGTTCCAAGATTTCCATAGCGTCTGGTTTGGTTATGAATTGCATTGTAGTGGTAGACTGCAATTGTTAGCCCAGACTTAGCTGCCTTGTGCCTGTGTTGACCAAGTTACTGCTTGCCAACAGGTTGCCTTGTTTCATTGGTTAATCTTTGCCGGGAGTGTGGTTGGGTGTTTATGTTGTGATTGGTTACTTTACATGACACTGACATATGGATCATGTACACCTGCAGTTCTTCTATTTTACTGTGTTCTTGCCCACCTCGGCCACCTACCTATTTACTAGGTTTGTTTTAGTGGCCCAGTACTGCAATAGGTAAAGCAAAGATGTGTAGTTGAGGCCTGCTTGACTTGCATAGCATGACTGATGAAATGTCACAGCCCAGAAGAATTTAGCCCTTTTCCTGTTCCGTCTAGGCATTCGGTGGATCAAGTTTTCTTTGACAGGTTTAGGATTGATTTTTTTATGATCGGAGGACTGTGTGTATTCCGAGTTTGGTTTTCTCAATCATTCGCCGCGTTGGTTTGACAATGCTCCCGATGATGATCGGGAGGACTGTGGGTATTCTGAGTTTGGTTTTTCTCAATCATTCGCTCGTTGGGTTTGACAATGCTCCCGATTTATGATCAAGAGGACTGCGGGTTTTATTTCTGAGTTTGAATTTTTTGTCAATCATTCGTTCGTTGGGTTTGACAATGATCCCGATTATGAATAGCGAGGACTGTATGGGTATGCCGAGTCCAAAAAAAAAAAAAAAAAAAAAAAGCCGAGTTACATGTTTTCTGAATCATTCGCTCGTTTAGGTTTGTCAGTGCTCCCGATTATGATCGGGAGAGGACTGTTGTATTCCGAATTTGGTTTTCTCAAATCATTCGCTCGTTGGGATGACAATGCTCCCGATTATGATCGGAGGACTCTGTGTATTCCGAATCATTGGTTTTCTCAATCATTCGCTCGTTGGTTTGTCAATGCTCCCGATTATGATCGGGAGGACTGTGGGTATTCTGAGTTTTGGTTTTTCTCATCATTCGCTCGTTGGGTTTGACAATGCTTCCCGATAACGATAGGAAAGACTTTGGGTATGCCGAGTCAAAAAAAAAAAAAAAAAAAAATGCCGATGTACATGTTTTCTGAATCATTCGCTCGTAGGTTTGTAAGTGCTCCCGATTATGATCGGGAGGACTGTGTGTATTCCGAATTTGGTTTTCTCAATCATTCGCTCGTTGGGTTTGACAATGCTCCCGATTATGATCGGAGGACTCTGTGTATTCCGAATTTGGTTTTCTCAATCATTCGCTCGTTGGGTTAGTCAATGCTCCCAATTATGATCGAGAGGACTCTGTGTATTCCGAATTTGGTTTTGTCAATCATTCGTTCGTTGGGTTTGTCAATGCTCCCAATTATGATCAGGAGGACTGTGGGTATTCTGAGTTTGGTTTTTCTCAATCATTCGTTCGTTGGGTTTGACAATGCTCCCCGATTTATGATAGGAGGACTATGGGTATATGCGAGTCAAAAAAAAAAAAAAAAAAAAAAAAAGCCGAGTACATGTTTTCTGAATCATTCGCTCGTTAAGTTTGTAAGTGCTCCCGATTATGATCGGGAGGACTGTGTGTATTCCGAATTTGGTTTTCTCAATCATTCGCTAGTTGGGTTTGACAATGCTCCCGATTATGATCGGAGGACTCTGTGTATTCCGAATTTGGTTTTCTCAATCATTCGCTCGTTGGGTTTGTCAATGTTCCCGATTATGATCGGGAGGACTGTGGTTATTCTGAGTTTGGTTTTTCTCAATCATTTCGCTCGTTAGGAATGACAATTGCTCCCGATTATGTTAGGGAGGACTATGGGTATGCCGAGTACAAAAAAAAAAATAAAAAAAATGCCGAGTACATGTTTTCTGAATCATTCGCTCGTTGGGTTTGTCAGTGCTCCCGATTATTATCGGGAGGACTGTGTATATTCCGAATTTGGTTTTCTCAATCATTTGCTCGTTGGGTTTGACAGTGCTCCCGATTATGATCAGGAGGACTATGGTATGCCTAGTACAAAAAAAAAAAAAAAAAAAAATGCCGTTTATATGTTTTCTGAATCAATCGCTCGTTGGGTTTGACAATGCTCCCGATTATGATCGGGAGTACTGTGGTTATTCTGAGTTTGGTTATTCTCAATCATTCGTTCGTTGGATCTGACAATGCTCCCGATTATGATCGGGAGGACTATGGGTATGCCGAGTAAAAAAAAAAAAAAAAAAAAAATGCCGAGTACATGTTTTCTGAATCATTCGCTCGTTAAGTTTGTAAGTGCTCCCGATTATGATCGGGAGGACTGTGTGTATTCCGAATTTGTTTTTCTCAATCATTCGCTCGTTGGGTTTGACAATGCTCCCGATTATGATCGGAGGACTGTGTGTATTCCGAATTTGGTTTTCTCAATCATTCGCTCGTTGGGTTTGTCAATGTTCCCGATTATGATCGGGAGGACTGTGGTTATTCTGAGTTTGGTTTTTCTCAATCATTCGCTCGTTAGGAATGACAATGCTCCCGATCATGATAGGGAGGACTATGGGTATGCCGAGTACAAAAAAAAAATAAAAAAAAATGCCGAGTACATGTTTTCTGAATCATTCGCTCGTTGGGTTTGTCAGTGCTCCCGATTATGATCGGGAGGACTGTGTAAATTCCGAATTTGGTTTTCTCAATCATTCGCTCGTTGGGTTTGACAATGCTCCCGATTATGATCGGGAGGACTATGGGTATACCGAGTACAAAAAAAAAAAAAAAAAAATGCCGAGTACATGTTTTCTGAATCATTCGCTCGTTGGGTTTGTCAGTGCTCCCGATTATGATCGGGAGGACTGTGTATATTCCTAATTTGGTTTTCTCAATCATTCCCTCGTTGGGTTTTACAATGCTCCCGATTATGATCGGGAGGACTATGGGTATGCTGAGTACAAAAAAAAAAAAAAAAAAAATGCCGTTTATATGTTTTCTGAATCATTCGCTCGTTGGGTTTGACAATGCTCCCGATTATGATCGGGAGTACTGTGGGTATTCTGAGTTTGGTTATTCTCAATCATTCGTTCGTTGGGTCTGACAATGCTCCCGATTATGATCAGGAGGACTATGGGTATGCTGAGTAAAAAAAAAAAAAAAAAAAAATGCCGAGTACATGTTTTCTGAATCATTTGCACGTTGGGTTTGTCAGTGCTCCCGATTTATGATCGGGAGGACTGTGTGTATTCCGAATTTTGGTTTTCTTCAATCATTCGCTCGTTGGGTTTGACAATGCTCCCGATTATGATCGGAAGGACTCTGTGTATTCCGAATTGGTTTTCACAAATCATTTGCTCGTTGTGTTCGACAATGCTCTCCCGATTATGATCGGGAGGACTATGGGTATTCTGAGTTTGGTTTTTCTCAATCATCGCTCGTTGGGTTTGACAATGCTCCCAATTATGATCGGGAGGACTATGGGTATGCCGAGTACAAAAAAAAAAAAAAAAAAATGCCGAGTACATGTTTTCTGAATCATTCGCTCGTTGGGTTTGTCAGTGCTTCCGATTATTGATCGGCGAGGACGGTGTGTATTCCGAATTAGGTTTTCTCAATCATTCGCTCGTTGGGTTTGACAATGCTCCCGATTATGATCGGGAGGACTATGGGTATGCCGAGCACATGTTTTCTGAATCATTCGCTCGATGGGTTTGTCAGTGCTCCCGATTATGATCGGGAGGACTGTGTGTATTCCGAGTTTTGTTTTCTCAATCATTTGCTCGTTGGGTTTGACAATGCTCCCGATTATGATCGGGAGGACTATGTGTATTCCGAATTTGGTTTTCTCAATCATTTACTCGTTGGGTTTGACAATGCTCCCGATTATGATCGGGAGGACTATGGGTATTCTGAGTTTGATTTTTCTCTATATCTGAATCTGATTTTGAATCTGAATCTGAATCTCAATCATTTGCTTTACCAACCTATTTGTCTTCCGCAGGGTCTACAATGACAGTACAGTGGAAGTTAAACTCCAATCGGACGGGAAGGATTTGGGATGCGGCGTCATGGACGAATGGACCAAGGAGCGCCAAGTGCCAATGAACATCGAAGTCGTTGTTGGTGGACCAGACTTCTATGTTACGGCTACGCACGCTCACTGGTTGAGGTTTCGCGGCGAATGGAGGCATATGTGCGGAGCATTCTGGTCGACACTCACCCTTGCGGAAGTCAAGACAGCCCAGTTTGCTTGAAGTCACTAGCATTCGGAGGCCCATGTCAGGAGCTGGGCTATAAGGAGATACCAATTTGAATACGATGACCTTACAAAGTTGTCGGCGATCTGTCGTCTTCGCTGATTGTAGGAAGCTGACCTCGTCGCGCCTTTCCTGACTTCTTCGCGGAGGCTGTAGGAAATGTAAAGAGTGCAGAAGTTACGCAATATCCTATCGAAATTGAAAGCGGCAAGTGCGGTCAGCACACAATGGTTGTTTCGAACGGTGTACATCCCACCGCGTACGTAACATTCGAAATGTACCTGTCAGATTTGAAAATTTAACCTGAGCCACGGTGCAGCAGTACAGTCCGTTCGATTGCTCTCTTACCGGCGTCAGGTGAAGGCCCTTTTGATGTACATCGAGGTGACGTCCTCCTGTCGCTAGGACCAAACTCCTCGAAATCGCTCATGAGCTTTCCTTCGCATGTCTCAACCCACGCCCTAGTTTCCTCAAGCTGTTTGTCGGCGATAAATTTGCCCTCTCCGACCCTGACAGGCTTGTTGCGCATTGTCAACTACCAACCCAAGAGCCTGAATGTGAACTGGTATCCATGATAGGGCTCCTAACATGGGCCTCCAAATGCTTGTGACTTCAAGCAACTGGGCTGTCTTGACTTCCGCAAGGGTGAGTGTCGACCAGAATGCATCTGCTCCGCACATATGCCTGCATTCGCCGCGAAACCTCAACCAGTGAGCGTGCGTAGCCGTAACATAGAAGTCTGGTCCACCAACAACGACTTCGATGTTCATTGGCACTTGGCGCTCCTGGGTCCATTCGTCCATGACGCTGCATCCCAAATCCTTCCCGTCCTATTGGAGTTTTACTTCCACGGTACTGTCATTGTAGACCCTGCCAAAGACAAATAGGTTGGTAAAGGAAATGATTCAGATTCAGATTCAGATTCAAAATCAGATTCAGATATAGAAAAAACCAAACTCAGAATACCCACGGTCCTCCCGATCATAATCGGGAGCATTGTCAAACCCAACGAGCGAATGATTGAGAAAACCAAATTCGGAATACACACATTCCTCCCGATTCATAATCGGGAAAGCAGTGAACAAAACCCAACGAGCGAATGATTGAGAAAACAAAACTCGGAATAAACACAGTCCTCCCGATCATAATCGGAGCACTGACAAACCCAACGAGCGAATGATTCAGGAAAACATGTACTCGGCATTTTTTTTTTTTTTTTTTGTTACTCGGCATACCCATAGTCCTCCCGATCATAATCGGGAGCATTGTCAAACCCAACGAACGAATGATTGAGAAAAACCAAACTCAGAATACCCACGGTCCTCCCGATCATAATCGGGGAGCATTGACAAACCCAACGAGCGAATGATTGAGAAAACCAAAAATTCGGAATACACAGAGTCCTCCCGATCATAATCGGGAGCATTGTCAAACCCAACGAGCGAATGATGAGAAAACCAAATTCGAATACACACATTCCTCCCGATCATAATCGGAACATTGACAAACCCAAAGAGGGAATGATTAAGAAAACCAAATTTGGAATACACAGAGTCCTCCCGATCATAATTGGGAGCATTGTCAAACCCAACGAGCGAATGATTGAGAAAACAAAATTCGGAATACACAAAGTCCTCCCGATCATAATCGGGAGCACTGACAAACCCAACGAGCGAATGATTCAGAAAACATGTACTCGGCATTTTTTTTTTTTTTTTTTTTGTACTCGTATACCCATAGTCCTCCCGATCATAATCGGAGCATTGTCAAAACCCAACGGAACGAATGATGGGGAAAAACCAAACTCAGAATACCCACAGTCCTCCTGATCATAATCGGGAGCATTGACAAACCCAACGAGCGAATGATTCAGAAAACCAAATTCGGAATACACAGAGTCCTCCCGATCATAATCGGGAACAGTGACAAACCCAACGAGCGAATGATTGAGAAAACCAAATTCGGAATACACACAGTCCTCCCGATCATAATCGGGAGCACTGACAAACCTAACGAGCAAATGATTCAGAAAACATGTACTCGATTTTTTTTTTTTTTTTTTTTTGTACTCGGCATACCCATAGTCCTCCCTATCATAATCGGGAGCATTGTCAAACCCAACGAGCGAATGATTGAGAAAAATCAAACTCAGAATACCCACAGTCCTCTTGATCATAATCGGGAGCATTGTCAAACCCAACGAGCGAATGATTGAGAAAAACCAAACTCAGAATACCCACAGTCCTCCGATCATAATCGGGAGCATTGTCAAACCCAACGAGCGAATGATTGAGAAAACCAAACTCGGAATACACACAATTCTCCCGATCATAATCGGGAGCATTGACAAACCCAACGACCCTATTCGCTTGAAGTCACCTACTACACTGCTAGCTGCCAGGCAGATGCCTGGTCACCAGCTGCTAGAGTGGGTGTCGGACCTAAGCCCCGCACCGTTACTGATACAGCTATAGGCTGTATCATAACATTCCCCCCAATCCCTGGTATTCTGGTACCCAGAATTCCTGGGATTCCACAACACAAGTCATAAGGAGTAAGCCAGACAAATATTCCCGTGGAGAAGATAAGTAGGGGGAAAGCAATCCTAAAACCAGTCAAGGCGTAGGTATGACATCTGTGAAAAACTGTCTGAACAGTATCCGAAGCTCTTCTTGCACGTATCCGCTGATGCAATGGACAACAAGAAGACTAATCTTCCTCAGTCACGCCACTTCTCACATACAAAGAAGACTGCAGGAGGTAATTTTCTAAAGACACGCATCATGTGTGAGTACAAATACAGCGCACGTAGGACATGTCCTCCCGATCATAATCGGGAGCATACACAGTATTTAAAACTTGAAATGATTACTTAACAAAATAATGCTAATATCTGACTTCATGTTTCCTTCTATGTTAACTCAGGATTATTCTCCCAGGGAAGAGGCTTCATTGGTTATTGGGCTTTGCCATTCTACTCGCAGTCCATCAATCTGACTATATCATGCTTCCAACATTTCTTCAACCGGGTCCTTGAAGAAGAGGGGCAGCTTCACCGTATTGCTTCTTGCAAATGGACAACGCGGCAAAGGACAACAAGAACGCTTTCATGTTCGCATACTTGTCCTTGCTGGTTGAGATGAACTGGTTTGAGGAGGTGTACGTCCATTTCCTCCCTCCCGGACACACACATAGCAATCTTGACCAAAAGTACTCTGTGATCTCGCAAGGGTTAAAGAACATGGAAGTGTACACCCTGGACCATCTGATGGGCATTGTTGGTAACTTATTCAAGAGAATGGGCCCTTACACAAGGCAAGACGTCGTGACCTCTATAGGGGACTTCTCCGCTGTCCTCCTAGACAACGTTTACAAGTTGTTCGGACATGGCACTAGCACCGTCAAAGGAGTTAATCGCCGTTTACACGCATACAAGATAGCGAAAGGTCCCAACGGGAGAGTCGGTAAGAATACTTGATATACTGATATTTACAAATTAAATGCTACCGTGCGTGTATGTACTGTCTGCACAATGCTCCCGATTATGCTCGGGAGGAATATGGGTGTGCCATGTCCTCATTGATTTACATGTACAGTCTTCAATAGAAACTAAATGATACAAAGGAAGTTGTACCTAGGACCTAGGATGTATTATCCAAGGGATGCTCCGAGTATAGTCGGGAGGAATATGGGTGTCCTAAATGATTCACTAATATACAATACATGTTTGCACACCAACAATTGCAGGGGTCTATTACAAGGAGTATGACGAGTCAGGATCTTGGAGAGGACAGTGGGACAATGACGCTGAACCTATTTACGTCCTTCAAGGCTTCTCACTGGTGGACACCATAACAGTATTTAAGGAAGCCCCCAAGATCAAGATTGAAGAGCTCGAGAATATCGAGGCAAACTGGGCGGCTGTCTGGAAGACTATTCATAACGAGAAGCCCGGAGGTGACGTCCTTGCAGGCCACATGGCCGATGGTCCTGTACAAACCGCCGGTGACGACCGTGCAGGACCCGTAGCTGATGTACGTGTACGACACGCAGCGGAGGACCTTCTGGTTCTAGAACCAGCAGCCGATGACCAGCAGCCGATGGATGAACCAGCAGCCGATGGCCCATCCCATGCCCAGTCCTTCAAACATATTGCCTAGATGCTTCGTGAAACTTGGGAAGCCAGCAATAAGTGGTGGACTGATTTCTTCAAAGTTGAGAAGAGTTATTGGAGCACTCAACCAGATGATGCTGTGACTGGGGAGTACCCGAAAGACCAACATTTTGTCGACTTCCCATCGAAGTTGTCAGCAACCAGTCGTGTTCTGACACAGTCTGGGAAATCAATGGCCAAGCGCTTGATAGCAGCATTGGATGACTTGTCCATGGATGTGTCAGACCTTTTACCTGCAAGTAACGAGATTGCCAAGACTATGAAGGTTGCACACACTTTGGAGACTAATATGGAAAGGCCAGAGGAGGAGGATGTGTTGTACTTATATTCTTCACAAGGGACGAAGCCGGATAGAAGAATAGCCTACGAGCCCACTACTGATTTGGTTGTTGGTCATGTCGCTGTGGTCAAGGTACAAATGGATGACTCTAGCGGATTGAGAGGATGGACGTGGTGGAGGTCAAATCACTACCAGTGAATGGAGAAGTGGAATGTGTGGTATTTAAAGCCCTTGTACTCTGGGGCTCAGAAGTTGGTGTACACTGAAACACAATACCCAACTTGGCCAGAAGATTGGATGGACCACAAGCTTGTGCCTATTACCGTGGGGGTTAGGAGAAAAGCAACATGGACGGGCGATATTCCCATTGACGCATTTCAATTTAGCTGCGAACCCACCAAGGGTATGAAGATCCAGAGAAAGTACCACACAAGCATTCTCCTAGCTTGTCAATCCATTGAGAAGGACACCAGGGCAGAGGCTGTGCAATCGGATGGAGACAATGCAGACATTGCTGAGGAGGAGGAGATGGAGGAGGAGGAAGATGGGGATGGGGACATGGAGGAGGAGAAGGAGGAGGAAGAGGAGGACGAGGAGGGGGGGAGGAGGAGGAGTAAGATGTTTGACACATAGCCGTTTTTTTACTAAATTAGAAAAATTAAATGAATTATACTTACGATTTTTATTGTAAGATGTAAAAAGCTGAATTCTGCCTGCCGCCTTATAACCGTCCGCTTTCCCTTTATTTCTTACAATTATAATTGTAAGACACGAATTGATGTTAACACCTTTTGTTACAAAATATGGCATTTCAACGTTGTAACATTCGCAATCTGTACGTTTCTCCGTCTTTCAAGCTCATTTCAAGCATATTTTGCCAAAATTGACTACAATCTTACGTTTTTTATCGTAAGATTGCATTTGAAAAGCATCAAAAGACCCCCAAAAAGTGATTGTAAGATTGGAAATCCGTTCGGAAGCAGGAACGCCCATTACTAGACAGATTCTGGTCACCAAGGTAACGCAGTGTCCACGCAAGTCCCGCCACGAACGCCATCGCGGCTTCGCGGATACGCGCAGCGGAACCAGCTGCCCCGCCCACAAATAGAGCGTTGTAGTATCGTCGATGCCAAAGAACATCGCATGCGGCGTGGTGAACGAAGTCGACGATGCCTCTCTCCGGATTCTCCAAAGGGTACCTTTCTCCCCCTCCCTGCATATGCATCGCCAGCATACCGTACGCAGTAGTACTACTGCTACTAGTACCGTTTCTCTTCGACATTTGCGTGTACGTTCTTGCGCACTGCTAATTGTACCAAGCATCCTCCTCGCGCGCGAGCTGGTGCTCGTTAGCCGCTATACTTGACATAAACAAGCGTAGAGCACTCAACGAAATGCCTGCCGTAACGTCAGGTCCTCCGGTAGACAGCCAAGGGGGGGGAGAGGTGCGCACATTAGACCTGTGTCCTCCTCCAGCTAATGAGTGGTACATGGACAGCAGTATGCTCAACCCATTCGTTTTGAGACGAAGTCCGGTCAGAGAAGGGATGAAGTCGTTTCCAAGCAATAGACAGATTACGACGAAGTCACGGACGTTTGTGTTGCGGATACTAAATTTGAGCTTCAGAGGGAGCGAGCCTCCAGGATCGGCGTCCATCTCCACAAACCGAGGACACGAGATGGAGAACTTCGTGGGCGAGAAAGGCTCCCAAGACTTCACATCACTAAGCGGTGGAAAGCGAGAAATTCAGCAACTCTTCAGCCCTACAGAGGCGAGAGTGGACGTCCTGCGTCCGCCTGTAGGCGACGGGGGATCCGAGTACCGCGACGTCGTGCAATTGCCACGCAATCGCGCTAACGAACTCCCTTTCGAACAGGTTCGTGTTCAACCGATCCCGGAGGAAGAGATGCGCGAAATGGGGGGTCTGCGCGCGCTAACAGTGGACGACATGCGTCCTCTCACGCGTCTCAAACAGAGCTTGCCTGGACAGCTTATCCCCGGGTCGTCCACATCTACTGCTACGGACCGACCTAAGCACCAACCCATCAACACTCAGACGCGCCCCCCTCCTCTCATCCGCGAGCAGAAGACCACCGACGACTTTATGCGCACCGGTGGCGCGGCCGGGTCTCAGCCCGGGTACGACAAGATCCGCATTGTCGACCGGCACACCGAGCGTGAAACGATGCGTTCCGCCGACCTGTACAAGGGTGCAGCTGCCCCTGTGGGCGTGCACCGGATGGAGGACCGAGGAGGGTCCCAACGGGACCTCATCTTTTGAACCCCCCTGGGTGAGATGTCGCGAGGGCCTGCCACGACGACGGTCAAGAGCGTCACTGACTACGGTCGAAGCGGTATGTCGGCCCCTGGCAACGCGCGAATGGAGACCGGGTCTCGCACGCGCCCTGGAACTCTCACTACGGCCGTCAAGGCGTTGGTCGCGCCTTTGCAGGATGTGCTGCGCACGACGCGTAAGGAGGAGTACCTCGATTCGGCGCCTGTGGTGAACCTTGTAGGATCTCACGGCGTTTCCAAGCTCACGGTGAACGACTCGCAGGATGTCGCGCGAACGACGCTCAAGGATGTTCTCCTCGATTCGGCGCCTGTGTTGAACCTTGTAGGATCTCAAGGCGTTCCCAAGCTCACGGTGTACGACTCGCAGGATGTCACGCGAACGACGCTCAAGGATGTTCTCCTCGATTCGGCGCCTGTATTGAACCTTGTAGGATCTCACGGCGTTCCCAAGCTCACGGTGTACGACTCGCAGGATGTCACGCGAAAGACGCGCAAGGAGGTGGGTATCCACGACGGACATCAGACTGGCAACTTTGCGGGCAGCTCTGTGTCACGCCGCGGTCCTGTGGTGGATCCTGATTCTGGAGCGCGCCACACGCTTCGCGAGGCGACCGCTGTCAACCCTGACGGTCACCAACGTAATTTGTATGCGAAGAACGTTGGTGGCGTTGTTTACTCGGCTGATGACGCGGCGCCCGATGCGACTCGTAAGGACGTTGCGGTGGGTCAGGATCGTGGTGATGGCTTGCCAACGATGACATCTGGACGCGGAGCTTACAGTGTTTCAGTGTTGGACCCTCCTCGAGCGACTATGCGTGAGATGGCCGCTGATTCGGGAACACGGTTCAGTGTGTCTCGGCTTGCAGAGAGTTCTGGTGCGTACGTTGTGGCCAAGCCCGACAGTTTAGAGGCGACGATGCGCAGCACGACGACTGAAGGGTCTGAGTACTATGGTACTTCTGAGTCTGCTGTGACCGGACCGGTTTCGCGTGCCGACGTCGGTTTGGTGGAGCCCGCGCTGTCTCGTGAGGCGCTTGTGATGACTGGGCGCAAATTTCTGGTTGACAGGAGGGGGTGTGACGCTCCGGCTGGGGCGCGGTTCGGTGCCGGCGTAGCTGAGATGGGTATTGTTGGCGACGAACGTGGCGGGGACCCTGCTTTGCGTGACGGTGGGTGGCAGAGTAGGTACTTGAATTCTAGTGTGGCTGGGGGCGATGACATGTTGTTGCCTTACAACACTGTCGAGCCTGATCCTGAGCCGCGGTTCACGGTGGACCGTTTGATGGGTGAATAGAGGGCAGACGTGCACAACAAGACCACCAACAATAAAAAATATCATCTGTATGAAGTTTGTATTGTGTTTGCTGTTGTTGTAGCAGTTAATGGGCGTTCCAGCCTCCCCGGTCGATTTTTACTGGTTGCGAAACATGGTCTGGAGCGGAATTGTGATTCCTCGGTGCCAATATGACGATAAACGCAAGAAAGAGCCCTGAACCCTGGCTCAATAACTTGTTATAAAAAAATTGAATGCGTGTGGCAAACTCATTAAAGTGCACACAACAGCACAACAGCTCTATCTCTCACAAATGGCACGTATTAAGCAAACCGCTCGTAAGTCCACATGTAGCAAGGCTCCCAGAAAGCAGCTAGCCATAAAGGCGTCTAAGTATGCTTCAAACGTACCTGCCACAGGTGGCGTCAAGGGACCTCACCGGTACCGCCCCGGCACCGTCGCCCTGCGCGAGATCCGCAAGTACCAGAAGTCTACGAACCTTCTGATTAGAAAGTTGCCTTTCCAGAGGCTGGTGCGAGAGATCGCACAGGACTTCAAGACCGACCTTAGGTTCCAGTCTTCGGCTGTCCTTGCCCTCCAGGAGGCCTCAGAGGCCTACCTGGTTGGCCTCTTTGAGGACTGCAACTTGGCGGCTATCCACGCTAAGAGAGTGACAATAATGCCCAAAGATATTAAGCTAGCAAGAAGAATCCGAAGAGAACGTGCCTAAGTTAATTAGTTGTTGTGTACATTTTTTTTGACTTCGTAGCTCCGATGGAGAAGAGCACGAAGGTACTCGTCGGTTTTGGTGATTGGAAAGGTCTGGGGGCGACACCAATCTCTAGGCGGACTTGTGGCTATTCGTTTCGAGCTTCGTAGCCGCGAAAACGTTATCATGGAGGACGTCGATGAGTTCAGAACATCTGAACGATGCAGCTGCTGTGAGACCCGACTTTGCAACATGGTTGCACTCACTCATCGTAAGAAGCAAGACGGTACTTGAGAATGTACGGAAGGACGCAAGCGGATTCACAAGATTCTCCACAGCAAAAGCAGTCAAAGTGGAGCGCCACGCCAACAGAGCGGCGGTAGGCTCCACTGCGGGAAGACTTGGGACCGCGACGTGAATGCTTCCAGGAACATCCTGATGCTTACACTCCACCAAGTCTTTGGGAGAGAGAGACCTCTCGCGTTTCGCCAAGACGCGCCGAGAGGTTCCTCGAAAAACCCACCAACACCTGATACTGATATGGGGACACAGACGGTTGAACGGTTTACCACAGAGGCGACTCGGAATATCTTCGAGAACCTCTTCAACCTGCTGCACCCCCCAACGTTGCCCAAACGCAACGATCTGCAGTCTGGATGATTATAAGGTGTGTCCCACTTTATTTGAGAACAACTGTATGTATTACCATGGAAGAGCACAGTAGTGACTTGAAAACAGTAGGTGAGAGGATCAAACATCTAATACACGAGATGGATTCTTTGCATGAAGCGACAGGCGTGGATTATTTCAAAGCCCAGGCATTAGCATGGTCCGGATGGGTGTGGATGCTACAAGATAGCAAGCGACGAGAGTGGAAGATCACATTCCCTGGGGATGCTCAGGGAATGGATTGATTGATCATGCAAACACACGCACGCAGAGTGATAGGCGAACGGAGGATAGAGAGATAGAGAGATAGGATTTACATCACAGGATCACGCACGCACGCGCACGAAGGTGATAGGTAACTGGAAAGCCAGACGACAAGCTGAATGAATACATACATACAGGATCGAATGACACAGCCATCGACCGAATGCATGCATGCAAGCGAGCAAGAAAGCACGCACACGCATGACCTAACTTCTTTGGCGGAATTTGAAACCTTCGCGGTCAACCTGACACCTCTGTCAGACCTATCTGCGTTTACGCACTTGGACATTTCGGAAATCGAAGAGCTCGAAGACCTGACACCTCTGTCCGGTCTAACTTCGTTGGTTCACTTGGACATCAATCACACCGACGTGTGCGACATATCACCGTTGTCATGTCTAACTTCATTGATTCACCTGGACATGTCGAGCACCTACGTGTACGACCTATCACCTCTGTCCGGCCTCACTTCATTGGTTCACCTGAACATGGCGCACACCTTCTTGGTCAACGACATATCACCGCTGTCCGGCCTCACTTCGTTGGTTCACCTCGACATTTCGGAAATCGAATACAGGCTCGAAGACATATCACCGGTGTCCGGTCTCACTTCGTTGGTCCACCTGGACATCAATTACACCGACGTGGTCGACATATCACATCTGTCCGGCCTCACTGCGTTGGTTCACCTGAACATGTCGTACACCTGCGTGACCGATATATCACCTCTGTCCGGCCTCACTGCGTTGCTTCACCTGAACATGGCGCACACCTACTTGAGTGACATATCACATCTGTCCGGCCTCACTTCGTTGCTTCACCTCGACATTTCGAACACACTTGTGGACGACATATCACCACTTTCCGGACTCACTTCGTTGAAGTACTTGAAAAATGGAGTGTAGTCATCCAAATCTTGCCAGCCACGCATTATTTCTTGTAAAAGTATTTGTTGAAATTGCAGAGAAACATTCTTGCTTCAAACATTCCCCATTCAAAATTGTAAAATGTAGGTGAGGAAGGTTTGTAAGATATACAACGTGTCCAAGAGCTCACTACATAGATGGGTCAATGCTGATCAGGTGGGTAAAAGTAAGCGTTTAAAACGAAAAAGGAAAGAATTATCCATGCTTTTACGTTCCACGATATCCAATAATATTGCAGAGAACCCCTTCATAACATGCAAGGATTTGGTAGGTATAATTTGCAAGAGTTGTAATGTGAGATTATCGATCAGTACGGCATCGAGACACATAAAACAATGTGGATTTTCTAGGAAGAAGGCGTTTCCCACAGTTCTCTACGGACATTCAAAAGAAAATGTAGAAATGTTCTGTGAAAAGTACAGAGAAAGCTCTAACGTTGTTTGTATCGACGAAGCAGGATTTTACGCTGGCGAACACAGCAAATATGGATACAGCAAGATCGGTTCTAGATTAACTACGAAGACAATGAGTAACCTCCGTCGTGTGAAGTTCACTTTATTACTCGCTATTTCATCAGGGAATAATAGATTATCAGTTATTGGAGCACAATTGTAAAAAAGAAGATTTTATTAAATTCTTTAAAACTTTGGTCATCCCAAAGAACACCACGATCGTCATGGATAATATTCGGTTTCACCATTCTTCAGAAATAAAGGATATATCCGAATGCAAAGGGTGGAAGCTTTTGTACACCCCTCCTTATTGACCCAGAGCTAATGCGATTGAACAAATATTTGGAAGCATGAAGAGAGACTACAGGGCATCCAGACTGCAGATCGTTGCTTTTGGGCAACGTTGGGGGGTGCAGCAGTTTGAAGAGGTTCTCGAAGATATTCCGAGTAGCCTCTTTGGTAAACCGTTCAACCGTCTGTATCTGTTTTCAGGGGATATCATTCAAATTATACTGAGTGTCCCAAAATTATTTGAGAACAACTGTATGCACCTACGAGGAGCGCATGCACGCCGTTGTTGCGGTAGGATGCCTTGCCCCTCCACTTAGGGTCTAGTAGAACACTCTCCCATGCGGGGATGTGATCAGGGAACCAGTCGATTCTGAATTGGGGCATTTGTAAATGGGGCGGAAAAAAATTGGTGCATCGCTGTTAATGCAACTAGACCTTGTTCTTCTGCTCAAACAATTCCAGGACCGCATCAAGGGTCTTAGGTTGAGCAACGTTTTTGGTAGACGCTTCTGAAGGTACATACACCAGATATGTTTTGTCTTTAATGGCGAGCAAGTATTCGGAATCTTGTTCCGAAATCGTTTTTATCATATCATGATATTTCGACTTGATGATAACCTCCAAGAAATTATCCGCAATTCTAGAGTTGAACCTGTAGGTTCCCTTCAAGACAGTTGTCTTTTCAGGGCTCGTGGCAGATTCCATACCGAGGTTGGTTCTACAGTTCCTTGAGAAACCATTATTTGTGTTATCATGGCCTCCAAGACTCTTGTAGAGACCCTCCTGCTGAGAGTTGTTGGGTCGTAATTTGAACCAGACACCCTCCATACCCTTGTTCTTCAGAGTGATGTACACGCTGATGTAAGCCACAATCGACTTGAGCCAAAGAGCAAACTTAGATGCATCAGCAGCAGGAGCAGCATACGCAGCAGGAGCAGCATACGCAACAAAAGCAGCAGGAGCATGAGGAGCATCAGCAGGGTTAGAGGGGGGCGCAGGAGCAGCATACGCAGCAGAAGCAACAGGAGTGTCACAATTGAATGTATTCAAAAACCAATCCATTTCATCCTCAATCTCCATATTCTCAGCAGGAGCAGGAGAAGGAGCAGGAGCAGGAGCAGGAGCAGGAGCAGGAGCAGGAGCAGGAGCAGGAGCAGGAGCAGGAGCAGGAGCAGGAGCAGGAGCAGGAGCAGGAGCAGGAGCAGGAGCAGGAGCAGGAGCAGGAGCAGGAGCAGGAGCAGGAGCAGGAGCAGGAGCATCAGAGTTACCAGGGAGGACCAGGTTATCCGACACTTGCACCTCATTCATGGTCGCAAAGAACGCTTTCCGCTTCTGAGGGTCCAACCCGGGTATGGGTTTCCATTACTGAAAAGGCTTCCCAAACTTCCCAAACTTCCCAAACTTCCCAAACTGAGAAATGATGTAGGCTTCCGGGGGGTCCCCAACTGGAATTGGTGTTAAAATCAGACATCGTTGTGGTGAACTTGAGTAACTTGTGGTGAACTTGAGTAACTTGTTGTTGAACTTGAGTAACTTGTTGTGATTAACTCGATTTTCATTCATCAATTTTTTACAAAACCCCAAAAACGACGTAGTCTTTGCATGTTTTGGGTGTTTCTTGTTGCAAAAAATATGCGGTCACATAATGTTTCCAATAATGGGGGGTGGGGGGGGGGGGCGATACATGTATGGGATTCATAGAATTATTTGCGAGCGGTTTGGACGTTCTTTTCGAACTCCCCTTGTACATTTCCCTTGTGGATGAAGTGGAAGACGAGTGAGTACCTGTTCGTGGTTGTGTCTACAGCGTAAGCGAATGTCATTGTTTTGGACCCCTTCCACACGATTTGCGTAAAGTGGCCGGTGACTCCTCCGTTACGCAAATAGTAATTTTTAATTTCTTCGTCATAAAATAGACGGAATGCCTCCTTTATGACGTCCCTCTCCTGGAGAGGCGACGATACATTGCCGTACACGAACGCTATGTTCTCTCCTAGGTCCGGGTACGCGCTGTGCGAGTGTATTGGATCAAATCTCAGATAGTCCGCCCATTGTTGCGTGAACTTGCTCTCTATGCATATGGAACCGTATGTCAGCGGGGGTGTATCCACGTGGCGCTTTCGATACTCGTTGGTAATGTCGAGTGCCGCCTGTCTCATTGAAGGGGACGTGAGGGTCATGCGGGCGCGTCCTGCTAAGGAGGATGGTGGCGAGGACAATGTTAGTAACATTCCCAATATTGATGTGAACACATTGAGTATCATCATTCTTTTCGAATGCAGTGTATTGTTTGTTTGTTGTACACTTGACGGAATAATAAATTCACCAAAATGCGAGTGTAAAGGTCTTCGAACATGAACAAAATGTATTATATTTGAGAATGAATATCCTTCTCCTGATCAGCACTATTTCGGTGTCCCTATTGCATGTTGCGACGGGATCCTTCCCTGGTGGAAGTTGTTCGATGCGTTCGTGTGCTTCCTCGCCTTACGCATTTCGTTGGATCAACGAGTCGTCGAACTCGGATGGAAGCGGTACTATGTGCTTCGAGGTTTCTAAGGCACTCGCTTGTGAGGAAACGTCTCCAGATTGGTGCTGCACATCGCTGAAGAACATGGCGAACAAGATCGTGATGACGTCCCCTATCGAGTGCATTCGCACGGTCACCGAGGTTACTTGGAACAACGAGCGTCGTGGAGGAGGCATCTATTTTGATTTGTTTGATAATGATACAAATGTTGCCCAACTTGCGACGTCCAACCACTTGTCCAATCTCTCGTTGGAACATTGGTCCCATGCATGAACAACGATCCACCCTCACCGGACACCACCAATGGCATGCCTCCACCCATGGACAATGACGTGCCTCCACCTCCACCAATGGACAATGACATGCCTCCACCCATGGACAATGACGTGCCTCCACCTCCACCAATGGACAATGACATGCCTCTACCCATGGACAATGACGTGCATCCACCTCCACCCATGGACAATGACATGCCTCTACACATGGACAATGACATGCCTCTACCCCTGGACAATGACGTGCCTCCACCTCCACCCCTGGACAATGACATGCATCTACCCCTGGACAATGACGTGCCTCTACCCCTGGACAATGACGTGCCTCTACCCCTGGACAATGACGTGCCTCTACCCCTGGAAAATGACATGCCTCTACCCCTGGACAATGACGTGCCTCCACCTACACCCCTGGACAATGACATGCCTCTACCCCTGGACAATGACGTGCCTCTACCCCTGGACAATGACATGCCTCTACCCCTGGACAATGACGTGCCTCTACCCCTGGACAATGACATGCCTCTACCCCTGGACAATGACGTGCCTCCACCTCCACCCCTGGACAATGACATGCCTCTACCCAGGGACAATGGCGTGCCTCCACCTCCACCTATGGATAATGGTGGTCGCAATTGGGAGGGAGGGTACGACTACTATGTCGATTACAATGACATCTTTCCCCCGACGCAAACCGTCTACCTAGAAACCCCTGTAAATCCTGGAAGTTTTGGAACTCCAGGAAACCCAGGAACTCCAGGAAACCCAGGAACTCCAGGAAACCCAGGAACTCCAGGAAACCCTGGAAGTTGCAGAGTTATTGTTCCTTCATCTTGTGTGTGTAGCTGTGATGCCCCCACTATCGATCAGTGCCAAGTTGCTGCATCTGATACAGCTACAGCTAAGCTCACCATTTCGGGCTGTGTCTGCGAGTGTCTTCTTGATTAAATGATTAAAATAGTAAACAAACTGACTGCTTTACGTGAATCTCGATGTAATTGTGCTACTTTCTGCAATGATCTCCAGAACATGGTCTTGATTCTGAAAGTCGACAAGCGATCTGTCGTCGTTTTTGAGTGTGATGCCGATACGTCGGATCGATAACAGAGGCGGGTCCCAAGTCTTTGGTGTCCCCATGATGGTCCGTATCCCGCTAGATAGACTTCTGCAATGCTCGGACGTGGAAGTGTTCGTGGGATACTCGATCACTGCGAATGCGGTGTTCACGTTAGCGTTGGGGCTAACAAGTACTTCAGCGCTCGGCTGCCACATCTCTACGACGATGAAACGTCTGAACGCTAGTAGGTCGATACGGAACGGGGCCTCCAGTAGCCAGACGTTAGCGTCCGTGTCGAAGTTCGCTGACAAAATCGAATCAGACTCGAATCCTATGAGCCGCGCCGGACATGAGGATTCGTTGCCGAACCAAATACCGAACGCGGCATCCGGACTTGAGAACACGATCCGGCTGTCTACGTCCCTAAAAGACGCAGTGATAGAATGGGATCCTAACTGTGTATTCAAAGCAATAGCGAGAGCTGCACCAGACATGTAATCGCCGCTTTGAAGCGCAAGTGTTTTGGGAGGGGGGTGCCCACCACGATACCAAAGTCGCTATTTCGATGTCCTGGTAACGTGAAGGCTGCGTTGGGAAGAATAGCTCCTGCAAGATGCACCGCCGGATGTCCCTGATTTTCCGTGTCGAGAGTTACGGCGTAGTGGTTTGGACTGGGGTAGGTCGAATGGTCACGCGACCGACTATCGATCAAGATCTTGCGTTCGACACGGTACGGAGACGACAACGCATAGCTGCTCCGATCCATTGTTTATTGCATTGTATTTGCCACAAAAGAATAATCGTAAAGAAACGCAACACAAATGCCTGCGTCACCGCAACCACTCACTCCTCTACAGTCGGTGGAACAGTACAATGCGGCAACTTACATTGATAGTATTGTACCAGCGGTCGGTCCCGACTCCGAAAAACCGGTCGAATCGACCGGCGGCAGGAACGCCGCCCATCATTTGTAAACCATAAGGGCTAAAACCCAGGATACCCGCGGAGCTGGGGTTTCGTGATCTATTTATTCTTCCATTCTTTCATTATTTCATTCACAAAAAACATTCACCACATCAATAAATCCCTACTTATCCCCACTTGCTTCTTCACGTCCAAGGTAAACACGATCAATATCATCGACTATTCATTGGTTCTTCATTTGATGACTACAACATTCAATTCCACGCACTTGTTTCCCTCAGGCACAACAATCAACATCATGGGATCCGTCCCATATCATGGGATCCCAACCGAGGTGTGGCTACACATAGCATCATTGACTGTGGACCGTAGCGGATCCTCAACGCCTTTTCCGTGGGCGCTGAGCCGCTCCATTGCAAAAGGCAGCGTGGTGAGACCCTGGGTACATGCGACATCTAATGGGCGTTCCTGCTTCCGAACGGAATTTCCAATCTTACAAATCACTTTTTGGGGAGACGTCTTTTGATGCTTTCCAAATGCAATCTTATGATAAAAAATCGTAAGATTGTAGTCAATTTTGACAAAAATATGCTTGAATGAGCTTGAAAGACGGAGAAACGTACAGATTGCCGAATGTTACAACGTTGAAATGCCATATTTTGTAAAAAAGGTGTTAACATCAATTCGTGTCTTACAATTATAATTGTAAGAAATAAAGGGGAAAGCGGAATGCGGTTATAAGTCGGCAGGCAGAATTCAGCTTTTACATCTTCCAATAAAAATCGTAAGTATAATTCATTAATTTTTCTAATTTAGTAAAAAAACGGCTATGTGTCAAAACATCTTACTCCTCCTCCTCCCCCCCCTCCTCGATCCTCCTCTTCCTCTTCCTTCTCCTCCTTCCATGTCCCCATCCCCATCTTCCTCCTCTCCATCTCCTCCTCCTCAGCAATGTCTGCATTGTCTCCATCGATTGCACAGCCTCTGCCCTGGTGTCCTTCTCAATGGATTGACAAGCTAGGAGAGATGCTTGTGTGTGGTACTTTCTCTGGATCTTCATACCCTTGGTGGGTTCGCGCTAAATTGAAATGCGTCAATGGGAATTCGCCCGTCCATGTTGCTTTTCTCCTAACCCCCACGTAATAGCACAAGCTTGTGGTCCATCCAATCTTCTGGCCAAGTTGGGTATTGTGTTCAGTGTACACCAACTTCTGAGCCCCAGAGTACAAGGCTTTAAATACACACATTCCACTTCTCCAGTTCACTGGTGTGATTTGACCTCCACCACGTCCCATCCTCTCAGTCCCGCTAGAGTCATCCATTTGTACCTTGACCACAGCGACATGACCAACAACCAAAAGATCAGTAGTGGGCTCGTAGGCTATTCTTCTATCCGGCTTCGCCCCTTGTGAAGAATATAAGTACAACACATCCTCCTCTCTGGCCTTTCCATATTAGTCTCCAAAGTGTGTGCGACCTTCAAGTAGTCTTGGCACATCTCGTTACTTGCAGGTAAAATGTCTGACACATCCATGGACAAGTCATTCCAATGATGCTTTCAAGCGCTTGGCCATGAATTTTTCTCAGACTGTGGTCAAGAACACGACTGGTTGCATGACAACTTCGATGAAGGAAGTGGATCGACAAAATGTTGGTCTTTCGGGTGACTCCCCAGTCACAGCATCATCTGGTTTGGACGTGCTCCAATAACTCTTCTCAACGTTGAAGAAGAATCAGGCCCCCACTTATTGCTGGCTTCCCAACCTTTCGCGAAGCTTCTCGGCAAATATGTTTGAAGGACTGGGCATGGGATGGGGCTTTCGGCTGCTGGGTTCATTCCATCGGCTGCTGGCATCGGGCTTCTGGTTCTAGAAGGTCCTCCGCTGCGTGTCGTACCGGACATCAGCTAGGGGGTCTGCACGGGTCGTCACACGGCTGGTATTGTACAGGACCATCGGGCCATGTGCCTGCAGGACGTCACATTCCGGGCCTTCTCGTTATGAATTAGTCTTCCAGACAGGCGCGCCCAGTTGCCTCGATATTCTCGAGCTCTTCAAATCTTGATCTTGGGGGCTTCCTTAAATACTGTTCTGGGTCCACCAGTGAGAAGTCTTGGAGGACGTAAAATAGGTTCAGCGTCATTGTCCCACTGTCCTCTCCAAGATCCTGGACTCGTCATACTCCTTTAATTGACCCCTGCAATGTTGTGTGCCCAAACATGTATTTTATATTAGTGAAGTCATTTAGGACACCCATAATTTTCCTCCCGACTATATATGTCGAGCATCCCTTGGATAATACATCCTATCCAAGGTACCAACTTCCCTTTGTATCATTTAATTTCTATTGAAGACTGTACATGTAAAATTCAATGAGGACATGGCACACCCATATTCCTCCCGAGCATAATCGGGAGCATTGTGCAGACAGTACATATGACATAGCGCACCCCATGGGATTAGCTACTAATAATGTAGAGATAGTATGATGGATATGGATCAAATCAATATGCGACTTACCGACTCTCCCGTGTTGGGGACCTTTTCGTTATCTTTGAATGCGTGGTAAAACGGCGTAGTTAACTCGCTTTGATTGACGGTGCCTAGTGTGCCAGTGGATGACGAACAACTGTAGTAAAGCGTTGTCTAGTGAGGAGGACAGCTAAAAAGTCCCCTATAGAGTCACGACGTCTTGCCTTGTGTAAGGGGCCCATTCTCTTGGAATAAGTTACCAACCAACAATGCCTATCAGATGGTCCAGATGTACACTTCCATGTTCTTTAACCCTTGCGAGATCAACAAAGATACTTTTGGTCAAAGATCGCTATGTGTGCTGTCCGGAGAGGGAGGAAATGGACGTACCACTTCCTCAAACCCAGTTCATCTCAACCAACAAGGACAGAGAGTGGCGACATGAAAGCGTTTCGTTACTGTCCTTTGCCGCGTTGTCCAATTTGCAAGAAGGCCAATACGGTGGAAGCTGTCCCCTTTTCTTCAAGAAACCCGGTTGGAAAAATGTTGAAGCATTTGATAAGTCAGATGATGGACTGCGAGTAGAATGGCAAGCCCAATAACCAATGAAAGCCTCTTCCTTGGGAGAAATTAATCCTGAGTTAACATAGAAGGAAAATGAAGTCAGAAATATTAGGCATTATTTTGTTTAAGTAATCATTTCAAGTTTTAAATACGTGTATGCTTCCCGAATTATGATCGGCGGAGACAGTCCTACATGCGCTGTATTTTGTACTCACCCAGATGCGTGTCTTTAGAAGTTTCACCTCCCTGCGGTCTTCTTTGTATGTGAGAAGTTGTAACCCCCTGACTGAGGAAATTAGACTTCTTGTTGTCCATTGCATCGAGCAGATGCGATTTCAAGAAGAGCTTCGGAGTACTGTTCAGGACAGTTTTTTCACGGATGCCATACCTACGCGCTGACTGGTTTTAGATTCTTCCCCTACTTTTCTTCTCCACGGAATATTTGTTCTGGCTTACTCCTTTTGAACTTTATGTTTGTGGAATCCCAGGAATTCTGGGTACCAGCAATACCGGGATTGGGGGAATGTTTGATACAGCCTAAAGCTGTATCAGTAACGTGCCGGGCTTAGGTCCGACACCCACTCTAGCAGCTGGTGACCAGGCATCGGCCTGCAGCTAGCAGCTGTAGAAGTGACTTCAAGCGAATAGGTTGTGGGTTTGTCAATGCTCCCGATTATGATCGGGAAGGACTGGTGTGTATTCCGAGTTTGGTTTTCTCAATCATTCGCTGCGTTGGTGTTTGACAAATGCTCCCGATTAGATGATCTGGAGGACTGTGAGTATTTCTGAGTTTGTTTTTCTCAATATTCGCTCTTTGGGGTTTGAACAATGCTCGCCGATTATGATCAGAGGACGTGGTATCTGATTTGGTTTTCTCAATCATTCGGCCGTTGGGTGCTACAATGCTCCCGATTTATATCAAGAGGACTGTGTGGTATTCTTGAGTTTGGTTTCTTCTCAATCAATTCGTTCGTTGGTTTGACAATGCTCCCGATTATGATCGGGAGGACTATGGGTATGCCGTATACAAAAAAAAAAAAAAAAAATCCGCAGTACATGTTTCTGAAATCATTCGCTCGTACGCACGGTTTGTCAAGTGCTCCTGACTTATGATCGGAGGCTGTGTGTATTCCGGAATTTGGTTTTCTCAATCAATGGTCGCTCGTTGGGTTTGACAATGCCTCCCTGATTTATGATCGGGAGACTGCTTGGGGGTATTCGCGAATTTGGTTTTTCTCAGATCATGGATCAGCCTTTAGCAGTGTTGTCTGACAATGCTCGCCGATTATTGATAAAGGACTTGGTATTCTGAGTTTGGTTTCTCAATCATCGTCCGTTGAGTTATGACAATGCTGCCGATTATGACGTGAGGGACTCTCGTATTGCGAGTATATACAAGAAAAAAAAAAAAATGCGAGTACATGTTTTCTGAATCATTCGCTTGTTGGGTTTGTCATGCTCCCGATTATGATCTGGGAGGACTATGAGTGTACATTCCGAATTTGGTTTTTCTCAATCATTCGCTGTTGGTTTTGACCAATGCTCCCGATTATGATCTGGGAGACTATGGGTATTCTGAGTTTGTTTTCCTAAATCTGAATCTGATTTTGAATCTGATCTGAATCTGAATCATTTGCTTTAACCAACATTTGTCTTCCGCAGGGTCTACATGACAGTACCGTGGGAAGTAAAACTCAATCGGACGGGAAGGATTGGGATGCGGCGTCATGGACAATGACCAAGGAAGCACCCATATGTTGCCAAATGAACATCGAAAGTCGTTGTTTGGTGGACCAGACTTCGTATGTTACGCTACGGCACGCTCACTGGTTGAGGTTCGCGGCGAATGCAGGCATATTGCGAGCAGATGCATTCTCGTTGACACTCAACCCTTGCGAAATCAAGCAGCCCAGTTGCTTGAAGTCACTAGCATTCGGAGGCCCATGTTAGGAGCCCTATCATGGATACCAGTTTCACGATTTCAGGCTCGTTGGGTTGTGGTTGGACAATGCGCAGCAAGCCTGTCAGGGCGGCGAGGGCGCAATTTATCGCCGACAAAGAGCTTAGAGGAAACTAGGCGTGGTTGAGACATGCCGAAGGAAAGCTCAGGAGGCGCATGTTCGATTGAGTTTGGTCCTAACGTTGGAGGACGTCACCTCGACTTTACACCAAAAGGGCCTTCCACCTGACGCCGGTAAGAAAGTCAATTGAACGGACTGTACTGTGCACCGTGGCTCAGGTTTTAAATTTTCAAATCCTGACAGGACATCTTCGAATATTACGTACACGGTGGGATGTAACAACATTCGAACAACTATGTGTGCTGAGCCGCACTTGCCCTTTCCAATTTCCGATAGTATTGCGTAAACTTCTGCACTCTTTACATTTCCTTACAGCCTCAGCGAAAGCGCGACGATGTCAGCTTCCTACAAGTCGAAACGAAGGAGGACAGATCGCCGGACAACTTTGTAAGGTCATCGTTATTACAAATTGTTTATCTCCTTATAGCCAGCTCCTGACATGGGCCTCCGAATGCTGATGACTTCAAGCAATGGGCTTGTCTTCGACTTTTCCGCGAAGGGTGCGAGTGCGACCAGATGCTCCGCACATATTTGCCTGCATTCGCCGCAAAACTCAAAAACCAGTGAGCGTGTGTAGCCGTAACCATAGAAGTCTGGATCCACCAACAACGACTTCGATGTTCTTGGCACTTGGCCGGCTCCTTGGTCCATTCGTCCATGACGCCGCATCCCAAATCCGTTCCCGTACGATTAGGAGTTTTACTTCCACGTACTTCTTGTAGACCGCGAGAAGACGAAATAGGTTGGTGATAAAGGCAAATGATTCAGATTCAGATTCAGACGTTCAAAATCAGATTCAGATTTAGAGAACAACCAAACTTCAGATACCCATTAGTCTCCCGATCATCAATCGGGAGCATTGTCAAAACCCACACGAGCGAATGATTGAAAAACCAAATTCGGAGATACACAGTCCTCCCGATCATAATCGGGGAGCATTACAAACCCAAGAGCGATGTTTTTGAGAAAAACAACTCGAAATACACACATCCTACCGATCATAATCGGGGAGGCACTTGACCAAACCCACGAGCGAATGATTCAGAAAACATTGTACTCGGCATAGCCCATAGTCCTCCCGATCATAATCGGGCAGCATTGGTCAAGACCAACAAGCGAATGATTGAGAAAACCAAATTTGCGAATACGACACAGTCCTCGCCGATTCATATCGGGAGCACTGACAAACCCAACGAGCGAATGATTAGAAAACATTGTACTCGCATTTTTTTTTTTTTTTCTGTACTCGTCGCATACGCCATCCCATAGTTCTCCCGATCATAATCGGGGCTTTCAAACCCAACGAACGAATGAATTGAGAAAACCAAACTCAAGAATACCCACAGTCCTCGTCCGATCATAATCGGGCATGTCAAACCCAACGAGCGAATTGATTCAGCAAACATTGTACTAAGTTTTTTTTTTTTTTTTTTTTTTCTGGTATCCGGCATACCCATAGTCTCCCGATCCTATCGGTAGCATTGTCAGACCCAACGAGCGAATGATTGAGAAAAAAACAAACTCAGAAATACCCCCCCCAAAAAACCCAGGGGTTTTTTTTCCTTCCCGATACATAACGGGAGCATTGTCAAACCCAACTAGCGAATGAGTGAGAAAAACCAAACTTCAGAATACCCACAGTCCTCCCGAACTAATCGGCTAGCGAGTGTCAAACCCAACGATGGAATGATTGAGAAAACAAACTCGGAATAATTACCAGTCCTTCCCGATGCATAAAAAAATCAATCCTAAACCAGTGGCAAAGAAAACTTGATCCACCGAATGCCAGACGGAACAGGCAAAAGGCTAAATTCTTTCTGGCTTATGACATTTCTATCCAGTCATGCTATGCAAGGCCAAACAGGGCCTTCAACTAACACAATCTTTGCTTTACCTATTTGCATACAGGGCCACGAAAACAAACCTAGTAAATAGGTAGTGGCCGAAGTGGGCAAAGAACATAGTAAAATAGAAAGAACTGCAGGTGTACATGATCATATGTAAAGTGTCATGTAAAGTACCAATGCACAACATAAAAACCACCCAACCACAAACTCCCGGCAAAGATTAACCAATAAAACAAGGCAACCTGTTTGCAAATTCGAGTAAACTTGGTCAACACAGCAACAAGCAGCTATAGTCTGGCTTACAATTGCAGTCTACCACTACACTGCAATTCATACCAAACTAGACGCTATGGAAATCTTGGAACGGTAGCTAAGGGATGCTGCCATATGGATGCCAGTACGTCCGCCAGTACTTCTGACGCAGGTGCAGGGCGTAACCATCATGCAGGTAGGCAGGCTCAGGGAAGGGCAGGCGGTGCAGAGTTTTGCTGTTCGCCAGTACTCCGGCGCATGCGGCCCGGCGCGTGTCTGGTCTGGTCTGGCAGTTTTCAGCGGTAACCGCCATGCAGGTAGGCAGACCTATCCAGTGCTGCCCGAGCGCCAGTGCTCCTGGCTAGCTGGCCCAGCATCCACCAGAGAAGGTGCTAGGCAGGACAGTGACGTGAAAATGCATTGCGCCAAAGGTGCGTAGAATTAGAAAGAAACTCGGGGCGCCCAACAGCGCCTCACTTTATCACAACCACCCGTGCTAATGCAGTATGCCGCAGCAAGGCGATGCAAGAAAGCGAAAGGCAAAGCAGCAGATCATAGAAACAGAGGCTGAAGTGAATTCCCATAAGCAGTGAAATGCATTGCGCAAAAGGGTGCGAGAGATTAGGTGCAACTCGGACCATCAGGGCCACCCTCGGTGCTGAATGCAGATGCGCAGGCAAAAGCAGATGAGATCAAAGGCAATTTCGGCAAGGCATGAAAGGAGATGAAAAGTGCAAGGCACGAAAAGAGGTGAGAAGCGCAAGGCATGAAGCAAAGCCTTTCCAACTTATCAAAAAACAGTCTTTCATGCCATGCGCCAGGCAAAGGGGGGGCCCGCAAGGGGTCATCAATGCAATCAAGGGTTTTTTCATGGGGGCAAAGGGGTCAAAGCTGCCAGTCATGCAAAGGGGTCAAAGCTGCCAGAAAAGGTGCCTGAGGCATGGCATCAATGCACAGCAAGAGTCATGCAAAGGGGTCAAGGCTGCCAATCCATTTAAGAAGGCCACCAAGGCAGAGGACTGTGCAATCGGATGGAGACATGTAACATTTGCTAAGGAGAGGAGATGGAGGAGAAGTGGGGATGGGGCATGAGGAGGAGATTCTAGTGCAGCGATTGTACAGGCCGCTGTTGTTACCCAACAAGTAGCATTGGCCCTCTTTCTACAACGTGATAGCCTGTTCCCAGCCAGCCAATCTAGAGTAGACAGTATTGTGTCAGGTAGCCACCATGGCGTCAGTTAATGCACATTGACCTGTCAGCAACCCCAAGTGCAGAACGTTTATCACCAATGACTTGTTGGCAGCAGGATGCAACATTAGCCACGTTGCAACAAGTTTGCACGAGTGTTACTAGTTTGCCTTATTCCAAACACACATTTTTGAGTGATTTCAGGATTTAGGATGGCAGTTCGCAGATTTTTAAGGATATAAATTTGTACGTTGGTTATGTATCATAATGAGGCTTATTGAGTAGAAATTATGAATTTATAGTCCTGCGAGTAAGGAGTTATTAGTTCTGACTTGTATAAGTACATATAAGTTCTGAGTTGTGAGTTATACATAAGTGAGTACACATAAGTACAGATTTCGGATTCATAAGTTACTAAGTTGTACTTTCGAACTGTTGAGTGGATTGTGAGATAAATAATTAGCAGCAATGCGTTCAAGACTTTGTAAAACAGCTTTCACCTTTCCTCGTTGACTGTCCTGCTACAATTGATTTTGTATTGGAATACTTCGAAGGAAACTTTCTCTCTCTCCAAACGAGCAAATCAATGTTACAATTGAAATTGAAGGGATAGTCTCTTTCTCGCTGAATACAACAAAAACAATCTTACAAAAGTTAAAATTTGTAAGATATTTTCGTAAAATACAACAAAAAAAGCAAAATCAATTAATTTGCGAAACCGATCTTACAAAATAAATTGTAAAGATATTTTCGTTAAAATACACCAGAAAAAGCAAAGCTCGAGTTAGATTTGCGAAAACGATCTTAAAATTATTTATCGTAAGATTCAGAAAATAAAAATCCGTTCGGGAAGCAGGAACGCCCATTAATGCTGTTGGTGAATAGCTAGCTCCATGCGGACGGCAGTTCGTGCCATGAATCCTCCGATTGGGAAATATGAAGTGCATGTACTCGCTTTAGTCAAGATAACTCTGATGTCTCTCCCAAAGTGCCACGTTCCTTGCATGCTCAGTGAGACGGCACACAGTGACGGCGAGGCATTGAAGCTTTGAGATGCATGCAAGAATCCTGGAAGGATGTCATCAATGGACAATCTCGTCCATTGAGTCATGGGCCTGGCCATCAAGACGCAACCGCCCCAGACATCAGTGAGGAGTTTCCTCATCATGGAGACCCATGCGTTCTCCGTCGAAACACTTCGGACGACCCATTCATGATTGCCTGCAATTTTGGGTACGCTGAGGTCGTGCAATCTACTGGACGCTATGCAATAGACAGAACTGGCGTACCGCCGACATCCACTATACAAGCGTTTCGCCCCACGGGCACATTACCAATCGATCACATGCTATTCGAGAGAGATAACCTCACTTCACATTGGACGCATGTCTGATACAATGGCTAACATGCATTCAGTTACTTTTTGCGGGAAGAACCATTGGAGATCAGCCAGGACGAGAGAGGGTATCGATTGAGAGCCGCATACACGTCGTGAGCGCTGCAACTGCAAGTATGTGTATGATCGACCAAAAACTTGCAATCGCAGATGCACCGCGCCTGGCGAGGCACCCTGATGTAGGCTGGTTGTGGATTATGGAGGAGTGGGCGCGCATCATGATGAAATTGGAGTACCTTTATCCCCCATGATTGGCTCTGTCCTCCAATATAGCGACAGCATTGACTGGGACTGGGACCCATGAACAAAGTTTCTTGGAGAGTGTTATATTTTCGCAAATGAATTCCACATTGCGTGTTCCCTTCGAGGTGTAGTTACATTTGTGTCCCACCTTTATTTGAGAAAAAACTGTGCCTAGTTATTTACACATGGACACATATGTCCCTCTTTCAACGTCAATTTTGTAAAAAAATTCTTAAATTGACATTCGCATGTTGTCGTGATTGAGACAGCGAGGAGGGTAGAAGAAGATGGTAAGAGCTCAAAAACGCCCTCCACCATCTCCCGTCAATATCAGTCGACGGAAAGTCCAACAACAACAACAATCTTTCCAGTCATTCCTGTGTCCGACTCAAACCACATCGGAACCTGTTACCCCCTACCGGACAACGTTGGAGTTCTGGAACATCCTTCGTCGTGGGCAACGACAAAGACGTACATCCTTGGCCGAACGTGAAAGACCCGCACATATTTCTCCCGCCAGGTAGACCAAATGACAAACAGCGGGGGAACAGGATTCTGCCCCCCGCTCTGAATGAAGATGTTCGACGAATATTATGGACGTGTAAGACGCTTGCAGATGTTCCACAAAACACGCAGTTCTATATGGTGTGGGACGAAAACTGTTCTTTGTGAACACGTACCCCTTTCTCACGAAATCAGTGGTCAATAGGCGCGATCATAGTGCATGCGTGCATTCGACCAATGCGGTACAAAGATGCTTCCCCCTCGCAATAAGTACTGGACATGAATTTGATTTCTTTACGTCCTCCTACGGTTTCTTTCATTGCCGCCCATAGCGGGCCGTCATTAGCTGGTAACCGCGCGATGCACAAGAAACTCGGGGCGTCTGGCTATGTCACGAGAAGACGCGCCGCCGACAACCAGTCTTCCGGAGGCACGCTTTACACGTCCGCAATCAGGACGTTTGAACACGACGGGGTCAAAAAACCACCCGATCGTGCTCCCCAGTCGTCGCTCAGGCCAAGCGGTCCACGATGCGTCCGGACTCACAATACAGTGGTTGGAATGGAGCAAAAACGCGAGCCCGTGGATCAACCTTCAATCAACGTTACGCTCCATGAGTGAGGTGTCACGCAGAAAATCGCAGGCGGCGTCGGTCTTTATCGTGAACAAACCTCCCGGGATCGGCGACCGCCGTGCGACTATGATACCGTGAAATCGAAATAGCGATTGCATCCCCGCCACCGCGGCGCTGGTCATACACCCTTCTTGTGGCGCTGCGCGCAACCGGCATGATCAAAGGCGTCGGTTTGTGCGCCCTAATGTGCGGCGCGCAACAAACGTCCGAGGCTGCACAGTAGTACTACCGTTCGCATCATCTCTCATTCATCATCATCATCAGTTCCATCCAGGGAAGGGACCGCAGGCACCACGCCACCCGTCCCACACGCCAGGTTTGGGAATCCGAAGCGGACATCCTCAGGGTTCCTCGGCATTTTATTCCGACGCTGATGAGAACGCTCTTCTGCTCACCGACCCTGGGATCGCAACCATCGTGCCGTCACTGTCACTGTCACTTTCACTTTCACTTTCACTTCAATGCACTGTCACCGACTAGACATGGTTCCTAGATGTGTTGTTGCCATATCGACAGTGACGCCGAGTCACCAAAAGGAACGTCTCGTTCATCCGCATGTGTCGTCGTCAGAATTCCTGTTTTTTTGCCATTGTGCTGGAATCACATTCCTTAGTAGTAGTAGTGTAGAGTAGCAGCAAGCAGGTTGCACCGTCGTCTTTCTTTCCGTGACTGTAATCCGTATGCGGCTATCCACAAACAATGTTTCCGTGCGCTATCGTCGATATCTATGTCCTCAGAGTCATGTCGGCAAGCTTGCGTCGTCAGAGTCGCGAAGTCCCGGAAGCATCGGGTCGCCTTCTCAAAACGGTTTGGCCGCTGTCGATACAAGGCATTTTGTAGAAAACGTTACAAAAAATTGTAGGCGCGCAGAACTCCAGTAAAAAATCTATGTATTATTATACAGAAGCTCATTAATCTCACAAAATGTGGGGGACTCATGCAGCTCGTCGCTTTTGGATGCACAGGATGTGTACCTTCTTCATCCAACCCCAGGTACCTTCTTCCAAGGTCGTGCACCGCAGCACCTCCTTCGCCATGGAGATCCATTGAACAGGGTCTTCAACGGAAGCGCAGACTTCGACGCAAGGTCACGCAAAATCTCCCGAATGAACCTTTCTCCACAAGCATACTAAAGTCGAGCTGCAGCCATATCCGTCCAGAGGGAACGCATTCAGGTGGCTCGAACTGGATCGGACACATTCTCATCAAAGACCTCGACATCGACAATCGGGGGACCCAGCGCATCAATCGCCACTACGGAGATGATGCACATCTGGGAACGAGCTCAACCAGACACCAGGGACATTCAAACTTAGGATACGCGGTCCATGCGTAGAAACACCCCGAACTCACCCAGATATATCGACAACTTTGCTTGCGAAACAGCAGGAAGGGGGCCATGACCGTGCCATTCCAAGACCCAAGGCATCCCTGAAGTTCTTCGGTGGTGCAGGAACCCAGGACTCGCCCTGCCACTCATCGCACTGCTATACCATCGATGTCAAAGATATGTTAATATATAATATATTAAATATGATTCTTTCTAACCTAGTCATCACCCAAGAATCTCTCTGTGCAGATTGCCAAAACTCTCATCTCAGACAGTCTCAGGACCCCACTCTGTCAACTATACCACGACAAACCCATCTCTCGTACATGCTCTACGTATTTCACGACTACATTTCTTCTGGTATACTATGATCGTCTGCGACGCAGGTTCTCAGGCGGCACACTACTTAGTACCTTCATTTCGAGCAGCTTCAGTTCGGGCGGAGATCGAGTCACCTCTACAGACATCAAACAACTTCATAGCTTCATACTTCAACCTACCTGTGTGTGCAGAGATTCGTGGTCGTCCTAATTCTTCTCCCTT
>CM039462.1:185291767-185466592 GCA_022414725.1 Microglena sp. YARC
CATTTATAGAGGTGGAAATGACATATATTATAATCCAGGAGAGCATATAGAGTTGAACATGACATATATATAATCCAGGGAGGAGCCAGTATAGAGGCTGAAAATACACTTATAATATATAATCCAGGAGGCAGCATATAGAGGTGAAATGACATAATATAGATAATCCAGGAGGAGCATATAGAGGTGAAATGACATTATATATAATCCAGGAGGAGCATATAGGGTGAAATGACATATATATAATTCCATGAGGAAGGCATATAGAGGTGAAATGACATATATATAATTCCAGGAGGCATATAGAGGTGAAATTGACAATTATATTATATATCCAGGAGGAGCATATAGAGGTGAAATGACATATATATAATCCAGGAGGAGCATATAGAGGTGAAATGACAATATATATAATCCAGGAGGAGCATATAGAGGTGAAATGAATATATATTAAATCCCAGGAGGAGCATATAGATGTGAAAAATGACATATATATTAATCCAGGAGGGAGCATATAGAGGTGAAATGACATATATAATAATCCAGGAGATGCCATATAGAGGTGAAATGACATATTATAATCCAGGAGGAGCATTAGAGGTGAAATGGACATTATCATATAAATCCAGGAGATCATATAGAGGTTGAATTGACATATATATTAATCCAGGGAGGGAGCATATAGAGGGTGAAATGACATTATATATAAATCCAGGAGGAGCATTATAAGGTGAAATTGACATTTTTATTATATATAATTTCCCCAGGAGAGCATATAGAGGTTGAAATGACATATATATTAATCCAGGGAGGAGCATATAGAGGTGGAAATGACATAGTATATATAATCCAGGGAGCGAGCATATTAAAGAGGTGAAATGACATATATATAATTCCAGGAGGAGCATTATAGAGGTGAAATTGACATATATATATAATCCAGGAGGAGCATATAGAGTGGGTGAATGACTTATATATTAATCCAGGAGGAGCATATAGAGGTGAAATGACATATATATAATCCAGGAGCGCAGCTATTAGAGGTGAAATGATATAATATAATCAGGGAGGAGCATATAGAAGGTGAAATGACATATATATAATAATCCAGGAGGAGCATTATAGAGGTGAAATGACAATATATATAATCCAGGAGGAGCATATAGAGGGAAATGCAATTATATAATCCAGGAGGAGCTATAGAGGTGAAATGAACATATATATAATCCAGGAGGAGCATATAGAGGTGAAATGACATATGTATATAATCCAGAGGAGCATATAGAGGTGAAATGACATATATCTAATCAGGAGGAGCATAGTGAAGAAGGTGAAATGACATATATATAATTCCAGGAGGAGCATTATAGAGGTGAAATTGACATATATATATAATCCAGGAGGAGCATATAGAGTGGGTGAATGACTTATATATTAATCCAGGAGGAGCATATAGAGGTGAAATGACATATATATAATCCAGGAGCGCAGCTATTAGAGGTGAAATGATATAATATAATCAGGGAGGAGCATATAGAAGGTGAAATGACATATATATAATAATCCAGGAGGAGCATTATAGAGGTGAAATGACAATATATATAATCCAGGAGGAGCATATAGAGGGAAATGCAATTATATAATCCAGGAGGAGCTATAGAGGTGAAATGAACATATATATAATCCAGGAGGAGCATATAGAGGTGAAATGACATATGTATATAATCCAGAGGAGCATATAGAGGTGAAATGACATATATCTAATCAGGAGGAGCATAGTGAAGAAGGTGAAATGACATATATATAATTCCAGGAGGAGCATTATAGAGGTGAAATTGACATATATATATAATCCAGGAGGAGCATATAGAGTGGGTGAATGACTTATATATTAATCCAGGAGGAGCATATAGAGGTGAAATGACATATATATAATCCAGGAGCGCAGCTATTAGAGGTGAAATGATATAATATAATCAGGGAGGAGCATATAGAAGGTGAAATGACATATATATAATAATCCAGGAGGAGCATTATAGAGGTGAAATGACAATATATATAATCCAGGAGGAGCATATAGAGGGAAATGCAATTATATAATCCAGGAGGAGCTATAGAGGTGAAATGAACATATATATAATCCAGGAGGAGCATATAGAGGTGAAATGACATATGTATATAATCCAGAGGAGCATATAGAGGTGAAATGACATATATCTAATCAGGAGGAGCATAGTGAAGAAGGTGAAATGACATAATATATAATCCAGGAGGGTGGAGCATTAGAGGTGAATGACACTTATATATAATCCAGGAGGAGCATATAGAGGTGAAAATGACATATATATAATCCAGGAGGGAGCATATAGAGGTGAAATGACACTATAGAGTGAGGAAGTATAGGTAACTGGTGCGAGCATGGCGAGAGAGCCATGATTAGAGGTGAAATATAAGAGCCAGGAGGAGCATATAGAGGTGAAATGACATATATAATGTAAATCCAGTTGAGGAGGCATATAGAGGGTGGAAAGAACATTTTTATATATAAATGCCAGGAGGAGGCATATAGAGAGGTGAAATGCATATATATAATTGAATCAAGAGGAGAAGATCGACATGATAGAGTTGAAATGAATATAGTCTAGAAGAACATACATCATGGGCACGCGAGCATATATGAGGTGACATTATGACTTTATATATTTTTATTTATCCAGGAGGGCCTATAGAAAGGTGAAATGACATATATATATGGGAGGAGGCATAGAGGTTGAAATGACATATAATACATTTTTTCCTGGAAGGCAATATCCCGGGGATACAAGCAATAGAGGTGAATATGAATAGTGATAATGAAAGGGCTGTTTCAACAAGAGAGCAGCTGGTATAGAGTGTTGATGGAACATGAAGCAGTATCATATGAACATAATTATAACCTATGATCTCAGGTCCAAGGAGACACTGGTGGAAAATTCGGAGTGTGAAAGAACATATAGTGAAGAATAATGTCCAGGAGGAAGCATTATAGAAGGGTGAATGACTCATATATTATGGAAACCTTGTTTGGAGGGTCATAGCATATAGAGGTTATATTGTTTGACGCATTTAATTTAAAGGTGCAGGACAGCATATAGAGAGTGAGATAGATATATATATAATCCAGGAGGAGCCATATAGAGGTGAAATGACACTCCAGGAGGAGCATATAGATGTGAAAATGAAAGCATCGCTGAAATCATGAGGAGGAGCATATAGAGTGAATGAACATAGTATATATCCAGGAGGACATAGGGTGCAAGAGGCATCCAGGCAATATAGAGGTGAAATGAATATATATAATCCCCAGATGAATGTATCCAGGAGGCAATATCCAGCGTAATATGGTGAAATGAATGAACATATATATAATCCAGGAGGAGCATATAGAGGGTGCTATAAATGACATATATATATATATAGAGGTGAAATGACATATATATAATCAGGAGGAGCATATAGAGGTGAAATGACATATATATAATCCAGGAAGGAGCATATAGAGGGAATGACATTATATAATCCAGGAGGAGCATTATAGATTTGAAATGACCATATATATAATCCAGGAGGAGCATATAGAGGTGAATGACATATATATATCAGGAGGAGCATATAGAGGTGAAATGACATACATATATAGTTAATCCAGGAGGGCATATAGAGGGAAATGACATATATATAATCCAGGAGGAGCATATAGAGGGTGGAATGACATATATATAATCCAGGAGGAGCATATAGAGGTGAAATGACATATATATATAATCCAAGGAGGAGCATATAGAGGTGAAATGACATACTATATAATGCAGGGTGAAAGACATATATATAATCCAGGAGGAGCATATAGAGGTGAAATGACATATATATAATCCAGGAGGAGCATATAGAGGTGAAATGACATATATATAATCCAGGAGGAGCATATAGAGGTGAAATGACATATATATAATCCAGGAGGAGCATATAGAGGTGAAATGACATATATATAATCCAGGAGGAGCATATAGAGGTGAAATGACATATATATATAATCCAGGAGGAGCATATAGAGGTGAAATGACATATATATAATCCAGGAGGAGCATATAGAGGTGAAATGACATATATATAATCCAGGAGGAGCATATAGAGTGAAATGACATATATATAATCCAGGAGGAGCATATAGAGGTGAAATGACATATATATAATCCAGGGAGCATATAGAGGTGAAATGACATATAATAATCCAGGAGGAGCATATAGAGGTGAAATGACATATATATAATCAGGAGGAGCATATAGAGGTGAAATGACATATATATATAATCCAGGAGGAGCATATAGAGGTGAAAATGACATATATATAATCCAGGAGGAGCATATAGAGGTGAAAATGACATATAGATATATATATAATCCAGGAGGAGCATATAGAGGTGAAATGACATATATATAATCCAGGAGGAGCATATAGAGGTGTGAAAATGACATATATATATAATCCAGGAGGAGCATATAGAGGTGAAATGACATATATATAATCCAGGAGGAGCCATATAGAGGTGAAATGACATATATATAATCCAGGAGGAGCATATAGAGGTGAAATGACAATATATATAATCCAGGAGGAGCATATAGAGGTGAAATGACATATATATAATCCAGGAGGAGCATATAGAGGTGAAATGACATATATATAATCCAGGAGGAGCATATAGAGGTGAAATGACATATATATAATCCAGGAGGAGCATATAGAGGTGAAATGACATATATATAATCCAGGAGGAGCATATAGAGGTGAAATGACATATATATAATCCAGGAGGAGCATATAGAGGTGAAATGACATATATATAATCCAGGAGGAGCATATAGAGGTGAAATGACATATATATAATCCAGGAGGAGCATATAGAGGGAAATGAAATGACATATATATATAATCCAGGAGGAGCATATAGAGGGTGACATATATAAATCCAGGAGGACATATAGAGGTGAAATATATATAATCCAGGAGGAGCATATAGAGGTGAAATGACATATATATATATATAATCCAGGAGGGAGCATATAGAGGTGAAATGACATATATATAATCCAGGAGGAGCATATAGAGGTGAAATGACATATATATATAATCCAGGAGGAGCATATAGAGGTGAAATGACATATATATAATCCAGGAGGAGCATATAGAGGTGAAATGACATATATATAATCCAGGAGGAGCATATAGAGGTGAAATGACATATATATAATCCAGGAGGAGCATATAGAGGTGAAATGACATATATATAATCCAGGAGGAGCATATAGAGGTGAAATGACATATATATAATCCAGGAGGAGCATATAGAGGTGAAATGACATATATATAATCCAGGAGGAGCATATAGAGGTGAAATGACATATATATATAATCCAGGAGGAGCATATAGAGGTGAAATGACATATATATAATCCAGGAGGAGCATATAGAGGTGAAATGACATATATATAATCCAGGAGGAGCATATAGAGGTGAAATGACATATATATAATCCAGGAGGAGCATATAGAGGTGAAATGAATATATATATAATCCAGGAGGAGCATATAGAGGTGAAATGACATATATATAATCCAGGAGGAGCATATAGAGGTGAAATGACATATATATATAATCCAGGAGGAGCATATAGAGGTGAAATGACATATATATAATCCAGGAGGAGCATATAGAGGTGAAATGACATATATATAATCCAGGAGGAGCATATAGAGGTGAAATGACATATATATAATCCAGGAGGAGCATATAGAGGTGAAATGACATATATATAATCCAGGAGGAGCATATAGAGGTGAAATGACATATATATAATCCAGGAGGAGCATATAGAGGTGAAATGACATATATATATAATCCAGGAGGAGCATATAGAGGTGAAATGACATATATATAATCCAGGAGGAGCATATAGAGGTGAAATGACATATATATAATCCAGGAGGAGCATATAGAGGTGAAATGACATATATATAATCCAGGAGGAGCATATAGAGGTGAAATGACATATATATAATCCAGGAGGAGCATATAGAGGTGAAATGACATATATATAATCCAGGAGGAGCATATAGAGGAGCATAATCCAGGAGAGCGTGAAATGACATATATATAATCCAGGAGGAGCATATAGAGGTGAAATGACAATATATATAATCCAGGAGGAGCATATAGAGGTGAAATGACATATATATAATCCAGGAGGAGCATATAGAGGTGAAATGACATATATATAATCCAGGAGGAGCATATAGAGGTGAAATGACATATATATAATCCAGGAGGAGCATATAGAGGTGAAATGACATATATATAATCCAGGAGGAGCATATAGAGGTGAAATGACATATATATATAATCCAGGAGGAGCATATAGAGGTGAAATGACATATATATAATCCAGGAGGAGCATATAGAGGTGAAATGACATATATATAATCCAGGAGGAGCATATAGAGGTGAAATGACATATATATAATCCAGGAGGAGCATATAGAGGTGAAATGACATATATATAATCCAGGAGGAGCATATAGAGGTGAAATGACATATATATAATCCAGGAGGAGCATATAGAGGTGAAATGACATATATATAATCCAGGAGGAGCATATAGAGGTGAAATGACATATATATAATCCAGGAGGAGCATATAGAGGTGAAATGACATATATATAATCCAGGAGGAGCATATAGAGGTGAAATGACATATATATAATCCAGGAGGAGCATATAGAGGTGAAATGACATATATATAATCCAGGAGGAGCATATAGAGGTGAAATGACATATATATATAATCCAGGAGGAGCATATAGAGGTGAAATGACATATATATAATCCAGGAGGAGCATATAGAGGTGAAATGACATATATATAATCCAGGAGGAGCATATAGAGGTGAAATGACATATATATAATCCAGGAGGAGCATATAGAGGTGAAATGACATATATATAATCCAGGAGGAGCATATAGAGGTGAAATGACATATATATAATCCAGGAGGAGCATATAGAGGTGAAATGACATATATATAATCCAGGAGGAGCATATAGAGGTGAAATGACATATATATAATCCAGGAGGAGCATATAGAGGTGAAATGACATATATATAATCCAGGAGGAGCATATAGAGGGAAATGAAATGACATATATATATATAATCCAGGAGGAGCATATAGAGGTGAAATGACATATATATAATCCAGGAGGAGCATATAGAGGTGAAATGACATATATATAATCCAGGAGGAGCATATAGAGGTGAAATGACATATATATAATCCAGGAGGAGCATATAGAGGTGAAATGACATATATATAATCCAGGAGGAGCATATAGAGGTGAAATGACATATATATAATCCAGGAGGAGCATATAGAGGTGAAATGACATATATATAATCCAGGAGGAGCATATAGAGGTGAAATGACATATATATAATCCAGGAGGAGCATATAGAGGTGAAATGACATATATATAATCCAGGAGGAGCATATAGAGGTGAAATGACATATATATAATCCAGGAGGAGCATATAGAGGTGAAATGACATATATATAATCCAGGAGGAGCATATAGAGGTGAAATGACATATATATAATCCAGGAGGAGCATATAGAGGTGAAATGACATATATATAATCCAGGAGGAGCATATAGAGGTGAAATGACATATATATAATCCAGGAGGAGCATATAGAGGTGAAATGACATATATATAATCCAGGAGGAGCATATAGAGGTGAAATGACATATATATAATCCAGGAGGAGCATATAGAGGTGAAATGACATATATATATAATCCAGGAGGAGCATATAGAGGTGAAATGACATATATATAATCCAGGAGGAGCATATAGAGGTGAAATGACATATATATATAATCCAGGAGGAGCATATAGAGGTGAAATGACATATATATAATCCAGGAGGAGCATATAGAGGTGAAATGACATATATATAATCCAGGAGGAGCATATAGAGGTGAAATGACATATATATAATCCAGGAGGAGCATATAGAGGTGAAATGACATATATATAATCCAGGAGGAGCATATAGAGGTGAAATGACATATATATAATCCAGGAGGAGCATATAGAGGTGAAATGACATATATATAATCCAGGAGGAGCATATAGAGGTGAAATGACATATATATAATCCAGGAGGAGCATATAGAGGTGAAATGACATATATATATAATCCAGGAGGAGCATATAGAGGTGAAATGACATATATATAATCCAGGAGGAGCATATAGAGGTGAAATGACATATATATAATCCAGGAGGAGCATATAGAGGTGAAATGACATATATATAATCCAGGAGGAGCATATAGAGGTGAAATGACATATATATATAATCCAGGAGGAGCATATAGAGGTGAAATGACATATATATAATCCAGGAGGAGCATATAGAGGTGAAATGACATATATATATAATCCAGGAGGAGCATATAGAGGTGAAATGACATATATATAATCCAGGAGGAGCATATAGAGGTGAAATGACATATATATAATCCAGGAGGAGCATATAGAGGTGAAATGACATATATATAATCCAGGAGGAGCATATAGAGGTGAAATGACATATATATAATCCAGGAGGAGCATATAGAGGTGAAATGACATATATATAATCCAGGAGGAGCATATAGAGGTGAAATGACATATATATAATCCAGGAGGAGCATATAGAGGTGAAATGACATATATATAATCCAGGAGGAGCATATAGAGGTGAAATGACATATATATATAATCCAGGAGGAGCATATAGAGGTGAAATGACATATATATAATCCAGGAGGAGCATATAGAGGTGAAATGACATATATATAATCCAGGAGGAGCATATAGAGGTGAAATGACATATATATAATCCAGGAGGAGCATATAGAGGTGAAATGACATATATATAATCCAGGAGGAGCATATAGAGGTGAAATGACATATATATAATCCAGGAGGAGCATATAGAGGTGAAATGACATATATATAATCCAGGAGGAGCATATAGAGGTGAAATGACATATATATAATCCAGGAGGAGCATATAGAGGTGAAATGACATATATATAATCCAGGAGGAGCATATAGAGGTGAAATGACATATATATAATCCAGGAGGAGCATATAGAGGTGAAATGACATATATATAATCCAGGAGGAGCATATAGAGGTGAAATGACATATATATAATCCAGGAGGAGCATATAGAGGTGAAATGACATATATATAATCCAGGAGGAGCATATAGAGGTGAAATGACATATATATAATCCAGGAGGAGCATATAGAGGTGAAATGACATATATATAATCCAGGAGGAGCATATAGAGGTGAAATGACATATATATATAATCCAGGAGGAGCATATAGAGGTGAAATGACATATATATAATCCAGGAGGAGCATATAGAGGTGAAATGACATATATATAATCCAGGAGGAGCATATAGAGGTGAAATGACATATATATAATCCAGGAGGAGCATATAGAGGTGAAATGACATATATATAATCCAGGAGGAGCATATAGAGGTGAAATGACATATATATAATCCAGGAGGAGCATATAGAGGTGAAATGACATATATATAATCCAGGAGGAGCATATAGAGGTGAAATGACATATATATAATCCAGGAGGAGCATATAGAGGTGAAATGACATATATATAATCCAGGAGGAGCATATAGAGGTGAAATGACATATATATAATCCAGGAGGAGCATATAGAGGTGAAATGACATATATATAATCCAGGAGGAGCATATAGAGGTGAAATGACATATATATATAATCCAGGAGGAGCATATAGAGGTGAAATGACATATATATAATCCAGGAGGAGCATATAGAGGTGAAATGACATATATATAATCCAGGAGGAGCATATAGAGGTGAAATGACATATATATAATCCAGGAGGAGCATATAGAGGTGAAATGACATATATATAATCCAGGAGGAGCATATAGAGGTGAAATGACATATATATAATCCAGGAGGAGCATATAGAGGTGAAATGACATATATATAATCCAGGAGGAGCATATAGAGGTGAAATGACATATATATAATCCAGGAGGAGCATATAGAGGTGAAATGACATATATATAATCCAGGAGGAGCATATAGAGGTGAAATGACATATATATAATCCAGGAGGAGCATATAGAGGTGAAATGACATATATATATAATCCAGGAGGAGCATATAGAGGTGAAATGACATATATATAATCCAGGAGGAGCATATAGAGGTGAAATGACATATATATAATCCAGGAGGAGCATATAGAGGTGAAATGACATATATATAATCCAGGAGGAGCATATAGAGGTGAAATGACATATATATAATCCAGGAGGAGCATATAGAGGTGAAATGACATATATATATAATCCAGGAGGAGCATATAGAGGTGAAATGACATATATATAATCCAGGAGGAGCATATAGAGGTGAAATGACATATATATAATCCAGGAGGAGCATATAGAGGTGAAATGACATATATATAATCCAGGAGGAGCATATAGAGGTGAAATGACATATATATAATCCAGGAGGAGCATATAGAGGTGAAATGACATATATATAATCCAGGAGGAGCATATAGAGGTGAAATGACATATATATAATCCAGGAGGAGCATATAGAGGTGAAATGACATATATATAATCCAGGAGGAGCATATAGAGGTGAAATGACATATATATAATCCAGGAGGAGCATATAGAGGTGAAATGACATATATATAATCCAGGAGGAGCATATAGAGGTGAAATGACATATATATAATCCAGGAGGAGCATATAGAGGTGAAATGACATATATATAATCCAGGAGGAGCATATAGAGGTGAAATGACATATATATAATCCAGGAGGAGCATATAGAGGTGAAATGACATATATATAATCCAGGAGGAGCATATAGAGGTGAAATGACATATATATAATCCAGGAGGAGCATATAGAGGTGAAATGACATATATATAATCCAGGAGGAGCATATAGAGGTGAAATGACATATATATAATCCAGGAGGAGCATATAGAGGTGAAATGACATATATATAATCCAGGAGGAGCATATAGAGGTGAAATGACATATATATAATCCAGGAGGAGCATATAGAGGTGAAATGACATATATATAATCCAGGAGGAGCATATAGAGGTGAAATGACATATATATAATCCAGGAGGAGCATATAGAGGTGAAATGACATATATATAATCCAGGAGGAGCATATAGAGGTGAAATGACATATATATATAATCCAGGAGGAGCATATAGAGGTGAAATGACATATATATAATCCAGGAGGAGCATATAGAGGTGAAATGACATATATATATAATCCAGGAGGAGCATATAGAGGTGAAATGACATATATATAATCCAGGAGGAGCATATAGAGGTGAAATGACATATATATAATCCAGGAGGAGCATATAGAGGTGAAATGACATATATATATAATCCAGGAGGAGCATATAGAGGTGAAATGACATATATATAATCCAGGAGGAGCATATAGAGGTGAAATGACATATATATAATCCAGGAGGAGCATATAGAGGTGAAATGACATATATATAATCCAGGAGGAGCATATAGAGGTGAAATGACATATATATAATCCAGGAGGAGCATATAGAGGTGAAATGACATATATATAATCCAGGAGGAGCATATAGAGGTGAAATGACATATATATAATCCAGGAGGAGCATATAGAGGTGAAATGACATATATATAATCCAGGAGGAGCATATAGAGGTGAAATGACATATATATAATCCAGGAGGAGCATATAGAGGTGAAATGACATATATATAATCCAGGAGGAGCATATAGAGGTGAAATGACATATATATATAATCCAGGAGGAGCATATAGAGGTGAAATGACATATATATAATCCAGGAGGAGCATATAGAGGTGAAATGACATATATATAATCCAGGAGGAGCATATAGAGGTGAAATGACATATATATAATCCAGGAGGAGCATATAGAGGTGAAATGACATATATATAATCCAGGAGGAGCATATAGAGGTGAAATGACATATATATAATCCAGGAGGAGCATATAGAGGTGAAATGACATATATATAATCCAGGAGGAGCATATAGAGGTGAAATGACATATATATAATCCAGGAGGAGCATATAGAGGTGAAATGACATATATATAATCCAGGAGGAGCATATAGAGGTGAAATGACATATATATAATCCAGGAGGAGCATATAGAGGTGAAATGACATATATATAATCCAGGAGGAGCATATAGAGGTGAAATGACATATATATAATCCAGGAGGAGCATATAGAGGTGAAATGACATATATATAATCCAGGAGGAGCATATAGAGGTGAAATGACATATATATAATCCAGGAGGAGCATATAGAGGTGAAATGACATATATATAATCCAGGAGGAGCATATAGAGGTGAAATGACATATATATAATCCAGGAGGAGCATATAGAGGTGAAATGACATATATATAATCCAGGAGGAGCATATAGAGGTGAAATGACATATATATAATCCAGGAGGAGCATATAGAGGTGAAATGACATATATATAATCCAGGAGGAGCATATAGAGGTGAAATGACATATATATAATCCAGGAGGAGCATATAGAGGTGAAATGACATATATATAATCCAGGAGGAGCATATAGAGGTGAAATGACATATATATAATCCAGGAGGAGCATATAGAGGTGAAATGACATATATATAATCCAGGAGGAGCATATAGAGGTGAAATGACATATATATAATCCAGGAGGAGCATATAGAGGTGAAATGACATATATATAATCCAGGAGGAGCATATAGAGGTGAAATGACATATATATAATCCAGGAGGAGCATATAGAGGTGAAATGACATATATATAATCCAGGAGGAGCATATAGAGGTGAAATGACATATATATAATCCAGGAGGAGCATATAGAGGTGAAATGACATATATATAATCCAGGAGGAGCATATAGAGGTGAAATGACATATATATAATCCAGGAGGAGCATATAGAGGTGAAATGACATATATATAATCCAGGAGGAGCATATAGAGGTGAAATGACATATATATAATCCAGGAGGAGCATATAGAGGTGAAATGACATATATATAATCCAGGAGGAGCATATAGAGGTGAAATGACATATATATAATCCAGGAGGAGCATATAGAGGTGAAATGACATATATATAATCCAGGAGGAGCATATAGAGGTGAAATGACATATATATAATCCAGGAGGAGCATATAGAGGTGAAATGACATATATATATAATCCAGGAGGAGCATATAGAGGTGAAATGACATATATATAATCCAGGAGGAGCATATAGAGGTGAAATGACATATATATAATCCAGGAGGAGCATATAGAGGTGAAATGACATATATATAATCCAGGAGGAGCATATAGAGGTGAAATGACATATATATAATCCAGGAGGAGCATATAGAGGTGAAATGACATATATATAATCCAGGAGGAGCATATAGAGGTGAAATGACATATATATAATCCAGGAGGAGCATATAGAGGTGAAATGACATATATATAATCCAGGAGGAGCATATAGAGGTGAAATGACATATATATAATCCAGGAGGAGCATATAGAGGTGAAATGACATATATATAATCCAGGAGGAGCATATAGAGGTGAAATGACATATATATAATCCAGGAGGAGCATATAGAGGTGAAATGACATATATATAATCCAGGAGGAGCATATAGAGGTGAAATGACATATATATAATCCAGGAGGAGCATATAGAGGTGAAATGACATATATATAATCCAGGAGGAGCATATAGAGGTGAAATGACATATATATAATCCAGGAGGAGCATATAGAGGTGAAATGACATATATATAATCCAGGAGGAGCATATAGAGGTGAAATGACATGACATATATATAATCCAGGAGGAGCATATAGAGGTGAAATGACATATATATAATCCAGGAGGAGCATATAGAGGTGAAATGACATATATATAATCCAGGAGGAGCATATAGAGGTGAAATGACATATATATATAATCCAGGAGGAGCATATAGAGGTGAAATGACATATATATATAATCCAGGAGGAGCATATAGAGGTGAAATGACATATATATAATCCAGGAGGAGCATATAGAGGTGAAATGACATATATATAATCCAGGAGGAGCATATAGAGGTGAAATGACATATATATAATCCAGGAGGAGCATATAGAGGTGAAATGACATATATATAATCCAGGAGGAGCATATAGAGGTGAAATGACATATATATAATCCAGGAGGAGCATATAGAGGTGAAATGACATATATATAATCCAGGAGGAGCATATAGAGGTGAAATGACATATATATAATCCAGGAGGAGCATATAGAGGTGAAATGACATATATATAATCCAGGAGGAGCATATAGAGGTGAAATGACATATATATAATCCAGGAGGAGCATATAGAGGTGAAATGACATATATATAATCCAGGAGGAGCATATAGAGGTGAAATGACATATATATAATCCAGGAGGAGCATATAGAGGTGAAATGACATATATATAATCCAGGAGGAGCATATAGAGGTGAAATGACATATATATATAATCCAGGAGGAGCATATAGAGGTGAAATGACATATATATAATCCAGGAGGAGCATATAGAGGTGAAATGACATATATATAATCCAGGAGGAGCATATAGAGGTGAAATGACATATATATAATCCAGGAGGAGCATATAGAGGTGAAATGACATATATATAATCCAGGAGGAGCATATAGAGGTGAAATGACATATATATAATCCAGGAGGAGCATATAGAGGTGAAATGACATATATATAATCCAGGAGGAGCATATAGAGGTGAAATGACATATATATAATCCAGGAGGAGCATATAGAGGTGAAATGACATATATATAATCCAGGAGGAGCATATAGAGGTGAAATGACATATATATAATCCAGGAGGAGCATATAGAGGTGAAATGACATATATATAATCCAGGAGGAGCATATAGAGGTGAAATGACATATATATAATCCAGGAGGAGCATATAGAGGTGAAATGACATATATATAATCCAGGAGGAGCATATAGAGGTGAAATGACATATATATAATCCAGGAGGAGCATATAGAGGTGAAATGACATATATATAATCCAGGAGGAGCATATAGAGGTGAAATGACATATATATAATCCAGGAGGAGCATATAGAGGTGAAATGACATATATATAATCCAGGAGGAGCATATAGAGGTGAAATGACATATATATAATCCAGGAGGAGCATATAGAGGTGAAATGACATATATATAATCCAGGAGGAGCATATAGAGGTGAAATGACATATATATAATCCAGGAGGAGCATATAGAGGTGAAATGACATATATATAATCCAGGAGGAGCATATAGAGGTGAAATGACATATATATAATCCAGGAGGAGCATATAGAGGTGAAATGACATATATATAATCCAGGAGGAGCATATAGAGGTGAAATGACATATATATAATCCAGGAGGAGCATATAGAGGTGAAATGACATATATATAATCCAGGAGGAGCATATAGAGGTGAAATGACATATATATATAATCCAGGAGGAGCATATAGAGGTGAAATGACATATATATAATCCAGGAGGAGCATATAGAGGTGAAATGACATATATATATAATCCAGGAGGAGCATATAGAGGTGAAATGACATATATATAATCCAGGAGGAGCATATAGAGGTGAAATGACATATATATAATCCAGGAGGAGCATATAGAGGTGAAATGACATATATATATAATCCAGGAGGAGCATATAGAGGTGAAATGACATATATATAATCCAGGAGGAGCATATAGAGGTGAAATGACATATATATAATCCAGGAGGAGCATATAGAGGTGAAATGACATATATATAATCCAGGAGGAGCATATAGAGGTGAAATGACATATATATAATCCAGGAGGAGCATATAGAGGTGAAATGACATATATATAATCCAGGAGGAGCATATAGAGGTGAAATGACATATATATAATCCAGGAGGAGCATATAGAGGTGAAATGACATATATATAATCCAGGAGGAGCATATAGAGGTGAAATGACATATATATAATCCAGGAGGAGCATATAGAGGTGAAATGACATATATATAATCCAGGAGGAGCATATAGAGGTGAAATGACATATATATAATCCAGGAGGAGCATATAGAGGTGAAATGACATATATATAATCCAGGAGGAGCATATAGAGGTGAAATGACATATATATATAATCCAGGAGGAGCATATAGAGGTGAAATGACATATATATAATCCAGGAGGAGCATATAGAGGTGAAATGACATATATATAATCCAGGAGGAGCATATAGAGGTGAAATGACATATATATAATCCAGGAGGAGCATATAGAGGTGAAATGACATATATATAATCCAGGAGGAGCATATAGAGGTGAAATGACATATATATAATCCAGGAGGAGCATATAGAGGTGAAATGACATATATATAATCCAGGAGGAGCATATAGAGGTGAAATGACATATATATAATCCAGGAGGAGCATATAGAGGTGAAATGACATATATATATAATCCAGGAGGAGCATATAGAGGTGAAATGACATATATATAATCCAGGAGGAGCATATAGAGGTGAAATGACATATATATAATCCAGGAGGAGCATATAGAGGTGAAATGACATATATATAATCCAGGAGGAGCATATAGAGGTGAAATGACATATATATAATCCAGGAGGAGCATATAGAGGTGAAATGACATATATATAATCCAGGAGGAGCATATAGAGGTGAAATGACATATATATAATCCAGGAGGAGCATATAGAGGTGAAATGACATATATATAATCCAGGAGGAGCATATAGAGGTGAAATGACATATATATAATCCAGGAGGAGCATATAGAGGTGAAATGACATATATATAATCCAGGAGGAGCATATAGAGGTGAAATGACATATATATAATCCAGGAGGAGCATATAGAGGTGAAATGACATATATATAATCCAGGAGGAGCATATAGAGGTGAAATGACATATATATATAATCCAGGAGGAGCATATAGAGGTGAAATGACATATATATAATCCAGGAGGAGCATATAGAGGTGAAATGACATATATATATAATCCAGGAGGAGCATATAGAGGTGAAATGACATATATATAATCCAGGAGGAGCATATAGAGGTGAAATGACATATATATAATCCAGGAGGAGCATATAGAGGTGAAATGACATATATATAATCCAGGAGGAGCATATAGAGGTGAAATGACATATATATAATCCAGGAGGAGCATATAGAGGTGAAATGACATATATATATAATCCAGGAGGAGCATATAGAGGTGAAATGACATATATATAATCCAGGAGGAGCATATAGAGGTGAAATGACATATATATAATCCAGGAGGAGCATATAGAGGTGAAATGACATATATATAATCCAGGAGGAGCATATAGAGGTGAAATGACATATATATAATCCAGGAGGAGCATATAGAGGTGAAATGACATATATATAATCCAGGAGGAGCATATAGAGGTGAAATGACATATATATATAATCCAGGAGGAGCATATAGAGGTGAAATGACATATATATAATCCAGGAGGAGCATATAGAGGTGAAATGACATATATATATAATCCAGGAGGAGCATATAGAGGTGAAATGACATATATATAATCCAGGAGGAGCATATAGAGGTGAAATGACATATATATAATCCAGGAGGAGCATATAGAGGTGAAATGACATATATATATAATCCAGGAGGAGCATATAGAGGTGAAATGACATATATATAATCCAGGAGGAGCATATAGAGGTGAAATGACATATATATAATCCAGGAGGAGCATATAGAGGTGAAATGACATATATATATAATCCAGGAGGAGCATATAGAGGTGAAATGACATATATATAATCCAGGAGGAGCATATAGAGGTGAAATGACATATATATAATCCAGGAGGAGCATATAGAGGTGAAATGACATATATATAATCCAGGAGGAGCATATAGAGGTGAAATGACATATATATAATCCAGGAGGAGCATATAGAGGTGAAATGACATATATATAATCCAGGAGGAGCATATAGAGGTGAAATGACATATATATAATCCAGGAGGAGCATATAGAGGTGAAATGACATATATATATAATCCAGGAGGAGCATATAGAGGTGAAATGACATATATATAATCCAGGAGGAGCATATAGAGGTGAAATGACATATATATAATCCAGGAGGAGCATATAGAGGTGAAATGACATATATATAATCCAGGAGGAGCATATAGAGGTGAAATGACATATATATAATCCAGGAGGAGCATATAGAGGTGAAATGACATATATATAATCCAGGAGGAGCATATAGAGGTGAAATGACATATATATAATCCAGGAGGAGCATATAGAGGTGAAATGACATATATATAATCCAGGAGGAGCATATAGAGGTGAAATGACATATATATAATCCAGGAGGAGCATATAGAGGTGAAATGACATATATATAATCCAGGAGGAGCATATAGAGGTGAAATGACATATATATAATCCAGGAGGAGCATATAGAGGTGAAATGACATATATATAATCCAGGAGGAGCATATAGAGGTGAAATGACATATATATAATCCAGGAGGAGCATATAGAGGTGAAATGACATATATATAATCCAGGAGGAGCATATAGAGGTGAAATGACATATATATAATCCAGGAGGAGCATATAGAGGTGAAATGACATATATATAATCCAGGAGGAGCATATAGAGGTGAAATGACATATATATAATCCAGGAGGAGCATATAGAGGTGAAATGACATATATATAATCCAGGAGGAGCATATAGAGGTGAAATGACATATATATAATCCAGGAGGAGCATATAGAGGTGAAATGACATATATATAATCCAGGAGGAGCATATAGAGGTGAAATGACATATATATATAATCCAGGAGGAGCATATAGAGGTGAAATGACATATATATAATCCAGGAGGAGCATATAGAGGTGAAATGACATATATATAATCCAGGAGGAGCATATAGAGGTGAAATGACATATATATAATCCAGGAGGAGCATATAGAGGTGAAATGACATATATATAATCCAGGAGGAGCATATAGAGGTGAAATGACATATATATATAATCCAGGAGGAGCATATAGAGGTGAAATGACATATATATAATCCAGGAGGAGCATATAGAGGTGAAATGACATATATATAATCCAGGAGGAGCATATAGAGGTGAAATGACATATATATAATCCAGGAGGAGCATATAGAGGTGAAATGACATATATATAATCCAGGAGGAGCATATAGAGGTGAAATGACATATATATAATCCAGGAGGAGCATATAGAGGTGAAATGACATATATATAATCCAGGAGGAGCATATAGAGGTGAAATGACATATATATAATCCAGGAGGAGCATATAGAGGTGAAATGACATATATATAATCCAGGAGGAGCATATAGAGGTGAAATGACATATATATAATCCAGGAGGAGCATATAGAGGTGAAATGACATATATATAATCCAGGAGGAGCATATAGAGGTGAAATGACATATATATAATCCAGGAGGAGCATATAGAGGTGAAATGACATATATATAATCCAGGAGGAGCATATAGAGGTGAAATGACATATATATATAATCCAGGAGGAGCATATAGAGGTGAAATGACATATATATAATCCAGGAGGAGCATATAGAGGTGAAATGACATATATATAATCCAGGAGGAGCATATAGAGGTGAAATGACATATATATAATCCAGGAGGAGCATATAGAGGTGAAATGACATATATATAATCCAGGAGGAGCATATAGAGGTGAAATGACATATATATAATCCAGGAGGAGCATATAGAGGTGAAATGACATATATATAATCCAGGAGGAGCATATAGAGGTGAAATGACATATATATAATCCAGGAGGAGCATATAGAGGTGAAATGACATATATATAATCCAGGAGGAGCATATAGAGGTGAAATGACATATATATAATCCAGGAGGAGCATATAGAGGTGAAATGACATATATATATAATCCAGGAGGAGCATATAGAGGTGAAATGACATATATATAATCCAGGAGGAGCATATAGAGGTGAAATGACATATATATAATCCAGGAGGAGCATATAGAGGTGAAATGACATATATATAATCCAGGAGGAGCATATAGAGGTGAAATGACATATATATAATCCAGGAGGAGCATATAGAGGTGAAATGACATATATATAATCCAGGAGGAGCATATAGAGGTGAAATGACATATATATAATCCAGGAGGAGCATATAGAGGTGAAATGACATATATATAATCCAGGAGGAGCATATAGAGGTGAAATGACATATATATAATCCAGGAGGAGCATATAGAGGTGAAATGACATATATATAATCCAGGAGGAGCATATAGAGGTGAAATGACATATATATAATCCAGGAGGAGCATATAGAGGTGAAATGACATATATATAATCCAGGAGGAGCATATAGAGGTGAAATGACATATATATAATCCAGGAGGAGCATATAGAGGTGAAATGACATATATATAATCCAGGAGGAGCATATAGAGGTGAAATGACATATATATAATCCAGGAGGAGCATATAGAGGTGAAATGACATATATATAATCCAGGAGGAGCATATAGAGGTGAAATGACATATATATAATCCAGGAGGAGCATATAGAGGTGAAATGACATATATATAATCCAGGAGGAGCATATAGAGGTGAAATGACATATATATAATCCAGGAGGAGCATATAGAGGTGAAATGACATATATATAATCCAGGAGGAGCATATAGAGGTGAAATGACATATATATAATCCAGGAGGAGCATATAGAGGTGAAATGACATATATATAATCCAGGAGGAGCATATAGAGGTGAAATGACATATATATAATCCAGGAGGAGCATATAGAGGTGAAATGACATATATATAATCCAGGAGGAGCATATAGAGGTGAAATGACATATATATAATCCAGGAGGAGCATATAGAGGTGAAATGACATATATATAATCCAGGAGGAGCATATAGAGGTGAAATGACATATATATAATCCAGGAGGAGCATATAGAGGTGAAATGACATATATATAATCCAGGAGGAGCATATAGAGGTGAAATGACATATATATATAATCCAGGAGGAGCATATAGAGGTGAAATGACATATATATAATCCAGGAGGAGCATATAGAGGTGAAATGACATATATATAATCCAGGAGGAGCATATAGAGGTGAAATGACATATATATAATCCAGGAGGAGCATATAGAGGTGAAATGACATATATATATAATCCAGGAGGAGCATATAGAGGTGAAATGACATATATATAATCCAGGAGGAGCATATAGAGGTGAAATGACATATATATAATCCAGGAGGAGCATATAGAGGTGAAATGACATATATATAATCCAGGAGGAGCATATAGAGGTGAAATGACATATATATATAATCCAGGAGGAGCATATAGAGGTGAAATGACATATATATAATCCAGGAGGAGCATATAGAGGTGAAATGACATATATATATAATCCAGGAGGAGCATATAGAGGTGAAATGACATATATATAATCCAGGAGGAGCATATAGAGGTGAAATGACATATATATAATCCAGGAGGAGCATATAGAGGTGAAATGACATATATATAATCCAGGAGGAGCATATAGAGGTGAAATGACATATATATAATCCAGGAGGAGCATATAGAGGTGAAATGACATATATATAATCCAGGAGGAGCATATAGAGGTGAAATGACATATATATAATCCAGGAGGAGCATATAGAGGTGAAATGACATATATATAATCCAGGAGGAGCATATAGAGGTGAAATGACATATATATAATCCAGGAGGAGCATATAGAGGTGAAATGACATATATATAATCCAGGAGGAGCATATAGAGGTGAAATGACATATATATAATCCAGGAGGAGCATATAGAGGTGAAATGACATATATATAATCCAGGAGGAGCATATAGAGGTGAAATGACATATATATAATCCAGGAGGAGCATATAGAGGTGAAATGACATATATATAATCCAGGAGGAGCATATAGAGGTGAAATGACATATATATAATCCAGGAGGAGCATATAGAGGTGAAATGACATATATATAATCCAGGAGGAGCATATAGAGGTGAAATGACATATATATAATCCAGGAGGAGCATATAGAGGTGAAATGACATATATATATAATCCAGGAGGAGCATATAGAGGTGAAATGACATATATATAATCCAGGAGGAGCATATAGAGGTGAAATGACATATATATAATCCAGGAGGAGCATATAGAGGTGAAATGACATATATATAATCCAGGAGGAGCATATAGAGGTGAAATGACATATATATAATCCAGGAGGAGCATATAGAGGTGAAATGACATATATATATAATCCAGGAGGAGCATATAGAGGTGAAATGACATATATATAATCCAGGAGGAGCATATAGAGGTGAAATGACATATATATAATCCAGGAGGAGCATATAGAGGTGAAATGACATATATATAATCCAGGAGGAGCATATAGAGGTGAAATGACATATATATAATCCAGGAGGAGCATATAGAGGTGAAATGACATATATATAATCCAGGAGGAGCATATAGAGGTGAAATGACATATATATAATCCAGGAGGAGCATATAGAGGTGAAATGACATATATATATAATCCAGGAGGAGCATATAGAGGTGAAATGACATATATATAATCCAGGAGGAGCATATAGAGGTGAAATGACATATATATAATCCAGGAGGAGCATATAGAGGTGAAATGACATATATATAATCCAGGAGGAGCATATAGAGGTGAAATGACATATATATAATCCAGGAGGAGCATATAGAGGTGAAATGACATATATATAATCCAGGAGGAGCATATAGAGGTGAAATGACATATATATAATCCAGGAGGAGCATATAGAGGTGAAATGACATATATATAATCCAGGAGGAGCATATAGAGGTGAAATGACATATATATATAATCCAGGAGGAGCATATAGAGGTGAAATGACATATATATATAATCCAGGAGGAGCATATAGAGGTGAAATGACATATATATAATCCAGGAGGAGCATATAGAGGTGAAATGACATATATATAATCCAGGAGGAGCATATAGAGGTGAAATGACATATATATAATCCAGGAGGAGCATATAGAGGTGAAATGACATATATATAATCCAGGAGGAGCATATAGAGGTGAAATGACATATATATAATCCAGGAGGAGCATATAGAGGTGAAATGACATATATATAATCCAGGAGGAGCATATAGAGGTGAAATGACATATATATAATCCAGGAGGAGCATATAGAGGTGAAATGACATATATATAATCCAGGAGGAGCATATAGAGGTGAAATGACATATATATAATCCAGGAGGAGCATATAGAGGTGAAATGACATATATATAATCCAGGAGGAGCATATAGAGGTGAAATGACATATATATAATCCAGGAGGAGCATATAGAGGTGAAATGACATATATATAATCCAGGAGGAGCATATAGAGGTGAAATGACATATATATATAATCCAGGAGGAGCATATAGAGGTGAAATGACATATATATATAATCCAGGAGGAGCATATAGAGGTGAAATGACATATATATAATCCAGGAGGAGCATATAGAGGTGAAATGACATATATATAATCCAGGAGGAGCATATAGAGGTGAAATGACATATATATAATCCAGGAGGAGCATATAGAGGTGAAATGACATATATATAATCCAGGAGGAGCATATAGAGGTGAAATGACATATATATATAATCCAGGAGGAGCATATAGAGGTGAAATGACATATATATAATCCAGGAGGAGCATATAGAGGTGAAATGACATATATATAATCCAGGAGGAGCATATAGAGGTGAAATGACATATATATAATCCAGGAGGAGCATATAGAGGTGAAATGACATATATATAATCCAGGAGGAGCATATAGAGGTGAAATGACATATATATAATCCAGGAGGAGCATATAGAGGTGAAATGACATATATATAATCCAGGAGGAGCATATAGAGGTGAAATGACATATATATATAATCCAGGAGGAGCATATAGAGGTGAAATGACATATATATATAATCCAGGAGGAGCATATAGAGGTGAAATGACATATATATATAATCCAGGAGGAGCATATAGAGGTGAAATGACATATATATAATCCAGGAGGAGCATATAGAGGTGAAATGACATATATATAATCCAGGAGGAGCATATAGAGGTGAAATGACATATATATATAATCCAGGAGGAGCATATAGAGGTGAAATGACATATATATAATCCAGGAGGAGCATATAGAGGTGAAATGACATATATATAATCCAGGAGGAGCATATAGAGGTGAAATGACATATATATAATCCAGGAGGAGCATATAGAGGTGAAATGACATATATATAATCCAGGAGGAGCATATAGAGGTGAAATGACATATATATAATCCAGGAGGAGCATATAGAGGTGAAATGACATATATATAATCCAGGAGGAGCATATAGAGGTGAAATGACATATATATAATCCAGGAGGAGCATATAGAGGTGAAATGACATATATATAATCCAGGAGGAGCATATAGAGGTGAAATGACATATATATATAATCCAGGAGGAGCATATAGAGGTGAAATGACATATATATAATCCAGGAGGAGCATATAGAGGTGAAATGACATATATATAATCCAGGAGGAGCATATAGAGGTGAAATGACATATATATAATCCAGGAGGAGCATATAGAGGTGAAATGACATATATATAATCCAGGAGGAGCATATAGAGGTGAAATGACATATATATAATCCAGGAGGAGCATATAGAGGTGAAATGACATATATATAATCCAGGAGGAGCATATAGAGGTGAAATGACATATATATAATCCAGGAGGAGCATATAGAGGTGAAATGACATATATATAATCCAGGAGGAGCATATAGAGGTGAAATGACATATATATATAATCCAGGAGGAGCATATAGAGGTGAAATGACATATATATAATCCAGGAGGAGCATATAGAGGTGAAATGACATATATATAATCCAGGAGGAGCATATAGAGGTGAAATGACATATATATAATCCAGGAGGAGCATATAGAGGTGAAATGACATATATATAATCCAGGAGGAGCATATAGAGGTGAAATGACATATATATAATCCAGGAGGAGCATATAGAGGTGAAATGACATATATATAATCCAGGAGGAGCATATAGAGGTGAAATGACATATATATATAATCCAGGAGGAGCATATAGAGGTGAAATGACATATATATAATCCAGGAGGAGCATATAGAGGTGAAATGACATATATATAATCCAGGAGGAGCATATAGAGGTGAAATGACATATATATAATCCAGGAGGAGCATATAGAGGTGAAATGACATATATATAATCCAGGAGGAGCATATAGAGGTGAAATGACATATATATAATCCAGGAGGAGCATATAGAGGTGAAATGACATATATATATAATCCAGGAGGAGCATATAGAGGTGAAATGACATATATATAATCCAGGAGGAGCATATAGAGGTGAAATGACATATATATATAATCCAGGAGGAGCATATAGAGGTGAAATGACATATATATAATCCAGGAGGAGCATATAGAGGTGAAATGACATATATATAATCCAGGAGGAGCATATAGAGGTGAAATGACATATATATATAATCCAGGAGGAGCATATAGAGGTGAAATGACATATATATAATCCAGGAGGAGCATATAGAGGTGAAATGACATATATATAATCCAGGAGGAGCATATAGAGGTGAAATGACATATATATAATCCAGGAGGAGCATATAGAGGTGAAATGACATATATATATAATCCAGGAGGAGCATATAGAGGTGAAATGACATATATATAATCCAGGAGGAGCATATAGAGGTGAAATGACATATATATAATCCAGGAGGAGCATATAGAGGTGAAATGACATATATATATAATCCAGGAGGAGCATATAGAGGTGAAATGACATATATATAATCCAGGAGGAGCATATAGAGGTGAAATGACATATATATAATCCAGGAGGAGCATATAGAGGTGAAATGACATATATATAATCCAGGAGGAGCATATAGAGGTGAAATGACATATATATAATCCAGGAGGAGCATATAGAGGTGAAATGACATATATATAATCCAGGAGGAGCATATAGAGGTGAAATGACATATATATAATCCAGGAGGAGCATATAGAGGTGAAATGACATATATATAATCCAGGAGGAGCATATAGAGGTGAAATGACATATATATAATCCAGGAGGAGCATATAGAGGTGAAATGACATATATATAATCCAGGAGGAGCATATAGAGGTGAAATGACATATATATAATCCAGGAGGAGCATATAGAGGTGAAATGACATATATATAATCCAGGAGGAGCATATAGAGGTGAAATGACATATATATAATCCAGGAGGAGCATATAGAGGTGAAATGACATATATATAATCCAGGAGGAGCATATAGAGGTGAAATGACATATATATAATCCAGGAGGAGCATATAGAGGTGAAATGACATATATATAATCCAGGAGGAGCATATAGAGGTGAAATGACATATATATAATCCAGGAGGAGCATATAGAGGTGAAATGACATATATATAATCCAGGAGGAGCATATAGAGGTGAAATGACATATATATAATCCAGGAGGAGCATATAGAGGTGAAATGACATATATATAATCCAGGAGGAGCATATAGAGGTGAAATGACATATATATAATCCAGGAGGAGCATATAGAGGTGAAATGACATATATATAATCCAGGAGGAGCATATAGAGGTGAAATGACATATATATATAATCCAGGAGGAGCATATAGAGGTGAAATGACATATATATAATCCAGGAGGAGCATATAGAGGTGAAATGACATATATATAATCCAGGAGGAGCATATAGAGGTGAAATGACATATATATATAATCCAGGAGGAGCATATAGAGGTGAAATGACATATATATAATCCAGGAGGAGCATATAGAGGTGAAATGACATATATATAATCCAGGAGGAGCATATAGAGGTGAAATGACATATATATAATCCAGGAGGAGCATATAGAGGTGAAATGACATATATATAATCCAGGAGGAGCATATAGAGGTGAAATGACATATATATAATCCAGGAGGAGCATATAGAGGTGAAATGACATATATATAATCCAGGAGGAGCATATAGAGGTGAAATGACATATATATAATCCAGGAGGAGCATATAGAGGTGAAATGACATATATATAATCCAGGAGGAGCATATAGAGGTGAAATGACATATATATAATCCAGGAGGAGCATATAGAGGTGAAATGACATATATATAATCCAGGAGGAGCATATAGAGGTGAAATGACATATATATAATCCAGGAGGAGCATATAGAGGTGAAATGACATATATATAATCCAGGAGGAGCATATAGAGGTGAAATGACATATATATAATCCAGGAGGAGCATATAGAGGTGAAATGACATATATATAATCCAGGAGGAGCATATAGAGGTGAAATGACATATATATAATCCAGGAGGAGCATATAGAGGTGAAATGACATATATATAATCCAGGAGGAGCATATAGAGGTGAAATGACATATATATATAATCCAGGAGGAGCATATAGAGGTGAAATGACATATATATAATCCAGGAGGAGCATATAGAGGTGAAATGACATATATATAATCCAGGAGGAGCATATAGAGGTGAAATGACATATATATAATCCAGGAGGAGCATATAGAGGTGAAATGACATATATATAATCCAGGAGGAGCATATAGAGGTGAAATGACATATATATATAATCCAGGAGGAGCATATAGAGGTGAAATGACATATATATATAATCCAGGAGGAGCATATAGAGGTGAAATGACATATATATAATCCAGGAGGAGCATATAGAGGTGAAATGACATATATATAATCCAGGAGGAGCATATAGAGGTGAAATGACATATATATAATCCAGGAGGAGCATATAGAGGTGAAATGACATATATATATAATCCAGGAGGAGCATATAGAGGTGAAATGACATATATATATAATCCAGGAGGAGCATATAGAGGTGAAATGACATATATATAATCCAGGAGGAGCATATAGAGGTGAAATGACATATATATAATCCAGGAGGAGCATATAGAGGTGAAATGACATATATATAATCCAGGAGGAGCATATAGAGGTGAAATGACATATATATAATCCAGGAGGAGCATATAGAGGTGAAATGACATATATATAATCCAGGAGGAGCATATAGAGGTGAAATGACATATATATATAATCCAGGAGGAGCATATAGAGGTGAAATGACATATATATATAATCCAGGAGGAGCATATAGAGGTGAAATGACATATATATAATCCAGGAGGAGCATATAGAGGTGAAATGACATATATATAATCCAGGAGGAGCATATAGAGGTGAAATGACATATATATATAATCCAGGAGGAGCATATAGAGGTGAAATGACATATATATATAATCCAGGAGGAGCATATAGAGGTGAAATGACATATATATAATCCAGGAGGAGCATATAGAGGTGAAATGACATATATATAATCCAGGAGGAGCATATAGAGGTGAAATGACATATATATAATCCAGGAGGAGCATATAGAGGTGAAATGACATATATATATAATCCAGGAGGAGCATATAGAGGTGAAATGACATATATATAATCCAGGAGGAGCATATAGAGGTGAAATGACATATATATAATCCAGGAGGAGCATATAGAGGTGAAATGACATATATATAATCCAGGAGGAGCATATAGAGGTGAAATGACATATATATATAATCCAGGAGGAGCATATAGAGGTGAAATGACATATATATAATCCAGGAGGAGCATATAGAGGTGAAATGACATATATATAATCCAGGAGGAGCATATAGAGGTGAAATGACATATATATAATCCAGGAGGAGCATATAGAGGTGAAATGACATATATATAATCCAGGAGGAGCATATAGAGGTGAAATGACATATATATAATCCAGGAGGAGCATATAGAGGTGAAATGACATATATATAATCCAGGAGGAGCATATAGAGGTGAAATGACATATATATAATCCAGGAGGAGCATATAGAGGTGAAATGACATATATATAATCCAGGAGGAGCATATAGAGGTGAAATGACATATATATAATCCAGGAGGAGCATATAGAGGTGAAATGACATATATATAATCCAGGAGGAGCATATAGAGGTGAAATGACATATATATAATCCAGGAGGAGCATATAGAGGTGAAATGACATATATATAATCCAGGAGGAGCATATAGAGGTGAAATGACATATATATAATCCAGGAGGAGCATATAGAGGTGAAATGACATATATATATAATCCAGGAGGAGCATATAGAGGTGAAATGACATATATATAATCCAGGAGGAGCATATAGAGGTGAAATGACATATATATAATCCAGGAGGAGCATATAGAGGTGAAATGACATATATATAATCCAGGAGGAGCATATAGAGGTGAAATGACATATATATAATCCAGGAGGAGCATATAGAGGTGAAATGACATATATATAATCCAGGAGGAGCATATAGAGGTGAAATGACATATATATAATCCAGGAGGAGCATATAGAGGTGAAATGACATATATATAATCCAGGAGGAGCATATAGAGGTGAAATGACATATATATAATCCAGGAGGAGCATATAGAGGTGAAATGACATATATATATAATCCAGGAGGAGCATATAGAGGTGAAATGACATATATATAATCCAGGAGGAGCATATAGAGGTGAAATGACATATATATATAATCCAGGAGGAGCATATAGAGGTGAAATGACATATATATATAATCCAGGAGGAGCATATAGAGGTGAAATGACATATATATAATCCAGGAGGAGCATATAGAGGTGAAATGACATATATATAATCCAGGAGGAGCATATAGAGGTGAAATGACATATATATAATCCAGGAGGAGCATATAGAGGTGAAATGACATATATATAATCCAGGAGGAGCATATAGAGGTGAAATGACATATATATAATCCAGGAGGAGCATATAGAGGTGAAATGACATATATATATAATCCAGGAGGAGCATATAGAGGTGAAATGACATATATATAATCCAGGAGGAGCATATAGAGGTGAAATGACATATATATAATCCAGGAGGAGCATATAGAGGTGAAATGACATATATATAATCCAGGAGGAGCATATAGAGGTGAAATGACATATATATAATCCAGGAGGAGCATATAGAGGTGAAATGACATATATATAATCCAGGAGGAGCATATAGAGGTGAAATGACATATATATAATCCAGGAGGAGCATATAGAGGTGAAATGACATATATATAATCCAGGAGGAGCATATAGAGGTGAAATGACATATATATAATCCAGGAGGAGCATATAGAGGTGAAATGACATATATATAATCCAGGAGGAGCATATAGAGGTGAAATGACATATATATAATCCAGGAGGAGCATATAGAGGTGAAATGACATATATATAATCCAGGAGGAGCATATAGAGGTGAAATGACATATATATAATCCAGGAGGAGCATATAGAGGTGAAATGACATATATATAATCCAGGAGGAGCATATAGAGGTGAAATGACATATATATAATCCAGGAGGAGCATATAGAGGTGAAATGACATATATATAATCCAGGAGGAGCATATAGAGGTGAAATGACATATATATAATCCAGGAGGAGCATATAGAGGTGAAATGACATATATATAATCCAGGAGGAGCATATAGAGGTGAAATGACATATATATATAATCCAGGAGGAGCATATAGAGGTGAAATGACATATATATAATCCAGGAGGAGCATTATAGAGGTGAAATGACATATATATAATCCAGGAGGAGCATATAGAGGTGAAATGACATATATATAATCCAGGAGGAGCATATAGAGGTGAAATGACATATATATAATCCAGGAGGAGCATATAGAGGTGAAATGACATATATATATAATCCAGGAGGAGCATATAGAGGTGAAATGACATATATATAATCCAGGAGGAGCATATAGAGGTGAAATGACATATATATAATCCAGGAGGAGCATATAGAGGTGAAATGACATATATATAATCCAGGAGGAGCATATAGAGGTGAAATGACATATATATAATCCAGGAGGAGCATATAGAGGTGAAATGACATATATATAATCCAGGAGGAGCATATAGAGGTGAAATGACATATATATAATCCAGGAGGAGCATATAGAGGTGAAATGACATATATATAATCCAGGAGGAGCATATAGAGGTGAATGACATATATATAATCCAGGAGGAGCATATAGAGGTGAAATGACATATATATAATCCAGGAGGAGCATATAGAGGTGAATGACATATATATAATCCGGAGCATATAGAGGTGAAATGACAATATATATATAATCCAGGAGAGCATATAGAGGTGAAATGAAATATATATAATCCAGGAGGAGCATATAGAGGTGAAATGAATATATAATCCAGGAGGAGCATATAGAGGTGAAATGACATATTAATCAGGAGGACATATAGAGGTGAACATGACATATATATATAATCCAGACTGTTATTAGTGATGCTATCATTTAACTGTATTAGTGTATGCTATCATTCATGACAGCAGGAGGTGCATGATAATGCAGGTGAAATAGCGATTAAGAGCATGTATTCAGTTAATGCCAAGGTGAGGGAAATTATATGCATGCCGTGTTGGAGGAGCATGCTGTCATTGACATCATTTCAATGGACATCATTTTCAAATGACAGACATTATCCGAAGCCTATGTAGTGATAGCAATACGCCCACTGATATCAGTGTAATGTATGTTGTATAGGTCTACAGCACCCTTTTATTTGTCTGATAAGGGTGCGTTCTAGTGCCGCGGGTGTAAGAAAGGGTGACAAAGGACCCCTAAATTTGGTGTTCGTCACGGCAACCATTTATTTGCTTGTAAGGTGCAGTCTGGGTGAGACGGGTGCCGCAGGGTGTAGAAAAGGGTGCGGGAGGATCCCCCAAATTTGCAGGTGCAACGGAAGCTCTTTGGTCACAGCCTCTTTTTCCACAAGGGAAGCGTCTCTTGATCCAGGCTCAGAACACGATCCCGGTTTTCTACGTCAGGACAGCAGAGATCCGCCGTCTACGTCAGGACATCTACAGTCTAGTCAGGGACACCAGCATCGGTCTTGACGTCAGACACAGCACATCCGGTCTAACGTCAAGACACAAAGCACATACATCCGGTCTACGTCAGGACACAGCCACAACAAAGACAAATCCTCCCTACCATCCGAAACATAGGATGAGCGGGACTTGCCCAACCATCCTTTACATTTAGGGGCCACCACCACCACCCCACCAACCCATCAACAATCACCCACCACTCACACCCACTCACCACACCACACCACCACCACCACCAAACACCACCAACACCACACAACACCCCGCCAACCCACATTTAGGAGGTAGTCCAAATAGGCTCTGTCTTAGTTCTCATTTCATGATTCCACGAAACACCAGGACACACACAAGACCAGATTACAAGGTGCGGTATCAAGTGCATGTGTCTCACCGTGAGATGTGTCAAGTTTTTATCTATTACAGTTTAAGAGATAGCCAAATAGGTTATTGCCCTAGTTATTTTCAGGATTCCTCTAACATGGGACACACACGAGCCAGTACTAAGGTGCGTTTTAGAAATGGTGCAGTACAAGTGCAGTACTAAGGTGCATGTGTGTCACCGTGAGACTGTTGCAAAGTATCTACTACAAGTATAGAGATAGCCAAATAGGTTATGTATTAGTTATTTCGGATTTCTCAAACACGCAGGACATGCACGAGAGCCAGTACACGAGGACATGTTGTTGATCGGGCCACGCCCACCGCCTTTCCAATAGGTGCCTTTTTATGTAGGAATTTCTCCGCCTTTCCTTCTGAATCCTTGGTGGCGCTGGGTTTTGTCAAGGTTCCCGCCTGCTGGGGTGAAATTCCTTTCAATACAAAAAAAGTGTATGTGAGTCACCGTGAGATCTGCAGAGTGGTGCAGCATGCCCATCTCCATGAACCGCATAAAAAAAAAAAAAGTGTGTGGTTGAGTCCGGGTATGGCGAGTCTGCATGCATAGTGCAGCATCCCATACTCTCACATGAAACCTGCATCAAAAATAATTTAAAAAAGAAAAAAAAGAGAAAGAAGAAAAAAAGTGTGTGTGAGTCATCGCGAGATCTGCTATAGATGGTGCGCATTATCACATCTCCATGAACCACCACAGCATACAAATTAGATTTAAAAAATAAGAACAAACAGAAAGAACAATAAAGTGTGTGATGAGATCACCGCGAGAACTGCAAATCAATATTCCCATCTCGATGACTGCAGCGTAAAATGAATACAAATAAACAAAGAAGTGTTTGTGACTCCACTGTGAGATTCTGCAAAGTAGTGCAGCATGCCCATCTCATATCCACACCCGACAAGCAAATCAACAAATAAAAATAAAAAGTGTGCGTGACTTACCGTGAGATCTGCAAAGTAGTGCAGTACTTCCATCTCCATGACCACAGCGTTAAAAAAGAGTGTATGTGACTCACCGTGAGATCAGCAAAGTAGTAGCGTATTCCCATGCTTCATGAAACAGCGTAAACAAAAAAAAGGTGTGTGTGAGTCACCGCGAGATCTTGCAAGATTAGCAGCATGCACCCATCTCCATGTCCACACCGACAAATAAATAAAAATAAACAAATAAAAAATGTGTGCGACTCACCGTGAGATCAGCAAAGTATTGCAGTATTCCCATCTCCATGACCACAGCGTTAAAAAAGAGTGAATGTGACTCACCGTGAGATCAAAGCAAAAGTAGTGCAGTATTCCCATTCTCCTGACAACAGCGTCAAAGTACCGAAACAAGATGCAATCCTGATTCCATGCAATCCTGATTCCTTCCATTCATGTGAGTTGAACAAGGTCAGGACATCAAACAATATAGCGTAGGGGAACCCTAGCAGCAGCAGTCGAGCTCCTTGGCATATTCAGCATTTCCTTAAGATGGAAAGATACAAAAATGAAAAATAATAATAATGATAAATTTTATTATATCGATCATTGTTATAAATATAGCGACCGTCTTTAAAATCTACAAATAATCTTGAGTATCCAGTTTTTTTTTTATTATGACGCGAGCTCCTTTGCATATTCAGCATTTCCTGCAGATGGACAGATACAAAAAATGAAAATATATAATAATATGATAAATTTTTATTAGATCGATTCATTGTTAAATATAGCGACCGTCTTTAAAATCTTCAAATAATCTTGATTATCCAGTTTTTTTTTATGACGCGAGCTCCTTTGCATATCAGCCATTTCCTGCAAGATGGACAGATCGCTCAGTTTGTTATGAATAGACCGACCCTCCTTACCAATATACAAATAGATCTTGACTGCGCCCTGGACTGCCCAGCTAGTTTTTTGTTTGTTTGCGATGCGTGGCAAATTGAGCAGTATTCAGCAATTCCTGCACGATGGACAGATCACTCATCGTTACAAATATTATCGATTGTTTTTTGCCCCAGTGCAAGCAAAACAGGACTGGCCTCTCAACCTCACGCCTCGTATATAAGAGCAACTCTTTATATATTTAAATAGACCAACCCTCTGAACAATTGCATATTCAGCACTTTCTGCAAGATGGAAAAGTAAAAAACAAAAATAGATCATAATCAGAAATATTCATATTTGTTAGATCAACCATTGTTATATATAGACGCCGTCTTTATATCTACAAATAATCTTGATTGACCACCTGTTTTTTTGCACGTGCGTTTTTGACCAGCTAGTTTTTTTGTCTTCAAAATATACAAAAAATATTGATTGACAAGCTAGTTTCTTTTGTGCGAGACACAAATTGAGCAATATTCGGCATTTCCAGCAAGATGGACAAGATCAATCATTGTTATAAACATATCGACTGGTGGTTGGCCCTAGTGCAAGCACACGTGCTGGCCCCCTCAATCTCACGCCTCACAATAAGGTGTATTCAAGGTGTATTCATAAGGTGTATTCATTTATTTAAATAGTCTGAACCTCTTTACAATTGCATTTTCAGCATTTCCTGCAAGATGGACAGATTAAAAATAGAATCCTGTACTGACTCGAAAATTTAACGTTTAAATTTGGCGAAGCCACCCATAAAAATCAAGGCGTGTGGTATATTCCGTGACGTGACGTGAACGTATATAGTACGCGTACGCGGTATATTCCGTGACGTGAAAAACGTCAACCCGTTATCAGGCACGATAATAGAGTATATGCAGGTATAGGGCTTACTAACCCCCTTGGGGCCTGCCGCCTGCGCCTGCCGGCTCAAAGTGCAGCGCTGAACAAGCTTTTCCAGATCCCTTGGCTCAGGGTAGGGTACGGGGAAGCTAGCCAGGGGGTAACCGGTTAACCCTAAACCCTAACCCCCCACCCCCGGGCTAGCTAACCCCTGGCTAACTTCCCCCCACCATGGCTCAGCACCTCGAAAGAACCCCTGAGGGACGTTTGCTCCTCTAGTAGCTCCACAAATGACACTAACGAAAAGCACTCCGTGGGCTTCTTTAAACATATAGAACTGGGAGGGATTACCCTTCCAACAACCAGATCGAACGGGTTGGAGTGGAAGCTCGAAGGCTGTCGCTTCGCAACCCCTCAACCACCCGCGACGAACAAGCAGCAGTACTAAACCAAGAGGCAGTGAACTTCCTGCAAACGCTGGGATACCTTCTGGATGGGTCGAGATGTTAAAAACCAGACCTCAGACGATGTTTTTTCATCATCAGATGCTCCCTCCAAAAGAAGAAAGGATATTGCTCCGGAATTTGAGCATTGAGACGAACTGCCGTTTGGCCTTCTACCGCTAGCTGAACAATACATGAACACACTAGTGTGCTCTTGTTTATGGGTATCATAAATGTCTTATATTTGCAGGTCCTAGAACTTAGATAACTGGGCAAGAGATTAATGATGATTTTTAAATTAGTTAATGTTTGATGTTACGATTGCATGTATACCCCCCCCCCCCCCTCCCACACACACACACCACCACCACACCACACCACACCACACAAACAGCACACACGAACACACAGATCCCCCAGGCCCCCCCTCCACCACACACACACAGCCCACCATACACCTCCCACACACACACACATTCTCAACACCCAGACCCCCCTATACCAGCCCGCATCACGCCACACACACACACACACCCAACACCCCTCCCCCCAGTACCACCCCCCCACAACACACACGACACACAGCCCACCCACACACACAAACACCCCACCCCCCCCCCCCACCCCCACCAGCCTCCTCCCCCCCCCACACACAAACACCCAGTACTTATGTCAAGAATATGCATCTGGTAGTAATATGCTGATCGAAGATACGGTGATTATAGCTAGCTCCGGCTTACGCTGTGGTGTCCTTAACATCACGTCCTCTTGACGTACTGTGTTCATTACTAAGATTCAGGGATGTAATTTCAATTTCAATTCAATTTCAATTTACTGATCAGACAAATGTAGTACGGCGGCTTTCAATGCACAGTCAATTGCTTACAGTACTCTCTCACACCTCTTGCACGTATCCTAGAAGCTTTTATGTACCTAATGTCTTTGCTTTTGAATTTATATTTAGATTTGATTGTGTTCATGGGTCCTACGGTATCAGCTTTCATGGCTGCTGCACCTTCTGCAGGACTGAGTATACGGTATGTGAAGTATGAACACTATCTTAACCAAACACTCCGGTAGTGACACCTGGGTAAACCACATGTTATCACAAGTGGCTTTGCACTATTTAGAAACAGGCCATTTTCATGAACCGAGTGAACAAGACCTGGCTTGGTAACATGTTCAAGTATTAACATTCAGTTGCATTAATAGATTGTTGTAACAATTATTTGTATTACAATGTGTGTTAAAACTGTACAAATGTTTACGTCAAACTATATTTTCTGGTCAGGTCAAAATTGTCGCGAAGGGAATTTAAAACGTCAAAATTAACCCCGCCCCCCCCCCCCAAAAAAAACGTAAATTTGTAGAAATTTAAATTGTGTCAGTACACCAATGAGGGACGGAACGCGAAGGCATTGTCGAAGGAAAAAAAAGTGTGGTCGGACAGCGTAACTCAAAGGCTTGTAGCCATAGCCCCGGCCAAGGTGGGTGGGGGTCTTAATAGTGGCAATCTTTGGCCAAAACAGGGTCTAAAGACCTGCGGTGGCGTGGCCCGAAATCCAACTAGTTGAAACGACCCTGGTGCTTGAGTTTCAAACAGGCAATGAAGAAAAGAACACACAAGAAGTACGGATATTAGGACACAACAAGCAGTACAGATGAGACACCAACAAGCAGTGCCGATGGGACAGACACGTTACTCAATTAATGTAGCGTCCGCAAGCGACGTAAAAAATGGCGGAGTGTGTTCGCGACGGAGCGACAGGTGACGGCTCACACCGGAAGTGAGTTAGCTATGCGAGACGCCGTTAGCTGACGTGTCATGGTAGGCTTCTTCTCGTTGAACGGTCGGTCGGTCGTAACGTCGGTCGGTGTCGGTGTCGGTCGGTCGTTCGTCGGTCGGTCGGTCAGTCGTCAAGTCGGTCAGTCGGTCGACAGAAACAAATGGGTAACCCTGGGGCTGCCTGCCAAAAAAGGCGGTACATCATGAGTCGATTGGTCACAACACATAGCCAGTACCCGATCAGACACAATTCGTACTTCAGGACACATCCAGGGCTCCACTGTGACATCAGCATTCCAGAGGGAGGGCAATCCGGCCACAGCCTGCAGCGAGAGGCAAAAGGAATGGGCCAGAAGGGACAAACATGAGAAATTTAATTCGGAATTCGAGATTCAACTTCAGATTTTTGAATAAAATGAAAGATTTAGTATCCACACAGCCCATTAGGAGAACAAGCATAAAGAGAAGGAAAGTAACAGGGTTTTTTTTCCTTTTGCGACATTTAAGCAGCTTCTTAGATTAGCTACATATCTAGCCAGCAATGAGGGTCACATCCAAAGTTTCAGCGTTCTGGATAGCCCTCATGCCGGTTGGCTCTCGATGTGCCAATAATTTAAAGCGTAAATTTGGCTGAAATAGCCAGTTAAGGGGAAGCTCCAGAAGTGGTCGCTGGAGCCAACCAAACGAGAAGATCAAATTGAAGACAGTAAGGAATGAGAGATGCTCTTTAGTTGAACAAATATAGCCAGTATAGCCAAACCATCTTATAGGTGAGCTATGGTCAAGCTAAGTGGTGTCGAGGCGTGTGTGAGTAGAGAGGCGGATCACATGAGCATTGTACCTACGTGAATATAGTATTTGCACTGTATACCATACAATCACATCGGGACTTACTACATACCCATCACTCGGACTGAATCTCTTGATTTTTTTTTTTTTGTTTTTTATTCACTTCCAACTCCAAATTGGACTGTCACTACCATCAACCACACACCTCATCGGACGGTCACTAACATACATCACCTCAGGGCATGTACGCTAACTCTCGGATACCGCGTGGTTCATCTCTACAGTTCTTTAATCCTAATCCATTATGGACTGACATATTATACCATACAAATTCGGAACCTCGTACTTACAATACCATCACATCGGACTGTACCTACAAACCATTCACATCGAACTTGTGGAAACTACATAACCATTCGGACATGTACTACATACCATCACATCGAGTGTACTACATTCCATCACAAATTGGATTATACTAATAACCATGGACATCGGACTAACACGTACCCATACCATAACATCGGCACTGTACTACAAGTACCTACCACATCAGGACTGTACTACATTCCATCACATTGGAATGTACCTAATCACCATCACATCAGACTGCATGTACAACATACCATACATTCAGATTTCCTACTAACATACCCATCACATCGGACTGTACTACATACCATCAAATTAGCACTTTACTTACCCATTACCATCCACATACTATATACGACATGACCTGTTACCTACCTACCATTCACATTGGACTGTCTACATACCAATCACATTCGGACTGTACTCACATACCATGACATTGGACTGTACTACTATATACATCCATTGGACGTACTACAGTACATCCACATTGGACTGTACTACATACCATCACATCAGACTGTACTACATACCATCAAATTAGACTGTACTACATACCTTCACATTGGACTGGACTACATATTCATTCACAATCGCGACTGTCTACTACATACCATCACACCGGACTGTAGCACTACAATACATCACATCAGACTGTACTACATACCATCACATTGGACTGTACTACATACAATCACACATTGGACTGCATACATACCATGACATCGAGTGTAAACTACATACCATCATCATCGACTGTACTAACACACCATCACATCGAACTGTACTAACATACCATAACATCGGACATGTACTAATACCATCACATCGGAGTTTACTACATTCCATCACCATTGGACTGTACTACATACCATCGACATCGGACTACCACTACATACCCATAAACATCGACTGTACTACTACCATGACAGTTGGACTGTAGTTTTACATTCCATCACATTGGACTGTACTACATACCATTCACAACCAGACTGTACAACATACCACCATCAACATCGATCTAACTACAGTTATAACATCAACCATCACATCGACTGTACTACTTACCATCACATTGGACTGTACTACAACATACCACTCACACTTGGACTGTACTACAATACCATCCATCGGACTGTACTAACATACCATCAAATGAGACTGTACTACATACCCCTTCACATTGGAACATGTACTACATATTATTCACAATCGGACTGTACTACATACATCCACACGGACTGTACTTCCTACATACCATCACATCAGACTGTACTACATACCCATACACATTGACTTGTACCTACATCACAATCCATGGACTGCACTCAGTACCATGACATGAGTGTCACTACATACCAATCACATCGGAGTGACATACTCGGACACTGACAAACCTATCACATCGCTACTGTACTACATACCATAACATCGGACTGTACTACATACCATACCACATCGGAGTTTACTACATTCCATCACATTGGACTGTACTAAAACATACCATCACATCGGACTTAACTACATACCATCCACTTGGACTGTACTACATACTCATCACATTGGACTACTACTAGATGCATCCAACATTGGGACTACACTACAATAACCATTGATCCAGAGACTCGTGACACAAACGAGTACTGCTCGACAGAATTCTACTACATACCGATTACCACACACATCTGACTGTACTACAACTACCATTCAAATTAGACTGTCACTACATACCATCGACATTGGACTGTACTACATACCATCACATTAGATGCATACCAATGGACATTGCCTGTACCTACATAACATGATCTGTCCATCACACGATTGGAAGACAACTGGTACTACATACCATGACATTGGACTGTACTACATACCATCACATTGGACTGTACTACATACCACACATTCGGACTGCCTACTAATACCATCACATCGGACACTGTACATCATACTACCCATCAACCATTAAGATGTCCTACCATACCATCACATTGGACTGTACTACTATCTATCTCTTATAAACATCGTGACTGCTAGCAATACCATTGTGACTCAAATACCAATCAATCAGTCTTAAACTATCCTACCATTCACATTGCTGTACTAACATACAATCACAATTGGACCTGCACTAACATACCATAACATTGAGTGTACTACCAAATACCATCCACACGAGGACTGTACTACATTCCATCATCTCATCAGACTGTATCAACATCACCTATTCATCACCATCGGACTGTACTACATAACCATCCAAATTAGACTGTCACTACATACCCATCACAACATCAGACTGTACTACATCACCCCTAGCCATCACATCGGACTGGTACTACATATCGACTCACATCGACTGGATTGACTAACCATACCATCAACACCCGGACTGAATACTTATACATCACTCGGACTGTACTACACTACAAACACCACTACGATACCATAACACTCGGAGTGTTACATACTACATCACATCGAGTTTACATCCCTCACAATTGGACTGCACTAACATGCAATGACACTCGGCGTACTAATACCATCACATCAGACTGATCTCAACATACCACACCGATGGACTGGACTTACTTACCATCACATCAGATGTACATACATATACATCAGACTTTACTACAATACCATGAATCGGCACTGTACTTCAATACCAATGACATCGGACTGTACTACATACCATCACATGTGGACTGTAATTCTGTATGGACTGTTACTACATACCATCAACATCGGACTGTACTACATACCATCAAATTAGACTGTAACTGGACATACCACACATTGGACTGTACTACATATTTATAACATCGGACTGTACTACATAACATCACATTGCCGGAACTGTACTACATACCATCAATATATATACATACCATCACATTGGACTGTACTACAAAATACAATCACATTGGCTGCACTACATCACCATAACATCGGATGACTACATACGCATTCAATCATCGGACTGTACTACATCTCCCATCTTCATCAGACTGTACTTACATACCAACTTACATCGGACCTGTACTACATACCATCAAATTACACCTGAACCTACCCCATACCAATCAGACTGTACTACATACCATACATACGAGACCTAATATCAACTCCACTCCGAGGACTGTTCTACTACACATCACACCGGACTGTACCTATAGTACCATCACAATCGGACTGTACTACATACCACACATTGGAACTGCACTCATACCATAACATCGGATATAACCATCACATCGGAGTTTACTACATTCCATCACCATTGGACTGGCACTACAAACTCAAGGACTGTACTACATAATACACATCAGACTGTAATATCCAGCATTGACTGTACTATCAATACCATCACATCTCAGACTGTATACAATACCATCACATCAGACTTTAAACTACTATACCATGACATCAGGACTGTACATAACATACCATGACATCGGACTGCGTACCGTAACATACATGACATTGGATTGTACTCACATACATGACTTCAGGGATATCAACCATGACATTTGAACTTAATACCATACCTGGACCTTGGATCGTCACTACATACCATGACATTTGAAAAAGTACTATACCATGACATGCACTGTACTACATACCAATGAACATTGACTGTACTAATACCATCACACTTGGACTGTAAACTACTACCGATTCACATTAGGACTGTACTACATAAAACATGAACTAGAGAGAGACTCACGAGAGACATACTTCATACCATCACATCGAACTATACTACATACCATGATCATCGAACTGACCCTCCTTATACCATGACATCGGGACTGTACTACAGTACTCATTACACCACATCAGAGAATAAGGAAACCTTTTCACTGGACAGATAGGCACATAAATGTTTTAAGATAGCTTAGCCTAGTTAATAAACTTTGGTTCCATCCTTTCTTTTCTTTTCTCTTTCTCGCGCCGCCAGCCCCCCTGTTTTACATATCTCGGGTCTACTATTGGTCCCTGCTTGTCAGTAAAGTTGCCACGCGTAGAGAGAGTGTTAGTTAGATGCGCTGGCAAGGTTTGAAATATGTGGACCGGCAGGAGCGAATTTTAAAATCCTAGCTGCCCGCAATGCAGCAGGCGCTGCTAAGCTGGCAAGTACAGGCCTTGGAAAGATGATGAGCGAGGGGGGCGATCATTTGGAGTCCAGTAGGGCCACCAGGAAAAAAATGTAATCAATCATCGCAGCAAGCAGAGCACAGCAGAGCCGCAGCAATAACATTATTAGGGCAATATTACCCTTTTGAGCCAATGGGACCCCACAAGTTCATCTACCCTCACATCTGAGCTTCAAGCTCTTGAGGACTTGTTGCTGTTGAAGTGCAGTGTGATAGATGATTCGATCCTGGTGGCGAAGATGCTAGATGCTTGTAATGGCGATGATGAAGGAGGCCTGAGATGAGTGATGACTGCTCGATGTTGAGATGGTGGGGTTCACGGACTGACCGAGGCGGGTACTGCTGCTTGAGATGACGACCATGCTGGTGCTATATGATGGAGCTGAACATGTTTGAGACTGGTGACAAGACGCTCTGGTCCTTGAGATTGTGCTGAAATGGCTCGATGCGTCGTGATGGTGATGATGCTGGTGCTTGAGAGTTGACAATGCTAATACTTAGATGGCGGCCGAAGCTGATACTTAGTGATAGCTGCACGACTGCTGTTGCGTAAGGATTTCTGCGATGGCGACTCTGATGCTTGAGGTGGTAACGCTCTTGACGATGGCATCAGGGGTGGCTGTGGCAAAGCCGGGAGAGAGGGAGAGGGCGTAGAGGCGTGGCTGGAGGAGAGCCGCAATTGTGTATGGCTTGTCCAGTAGGGGGTACAAGGCACCAAGCTTGAAAGGCTGGTCGGTCAAGCGATCTCATCCTGGCAGCCCTTCTCAGGTGCCAATGTCTTAACACCTGGAGAATCACACGAATTAGCTCAGCTTAGAAAAACACTGGGTAATAGTTTTGTTCCCATAAGTGAACATTTATGAAAACATGCAATCCCGCTCCACCCCCATAGGATGAGGGAAAGCGAACCCTGGCCAGGATTGGGAATACAAGGCACCAAGCTTTGACGCGCTGGGTCTCAGTGATCTCCTGGGCAAGCCTTCTCCGGGTTTCCATCGTCATTGACCTGATGGTTATGAAAGTTTGCCAAAATGGAACAACAACTTTGAAACTTGTTTTTCCAAACACAAGACATTTAATTACAAAACCAGCAGAGCAGCTAATTGTTGTTGTTTCGTGCTCTATGTCCGAAAATTCGAGCGACTCGCGTGGCGACCCCATGCGATGCGCGAACCCTGAAACCCCATGGAGTGCGGAGCCTGGGGGGGTTGGGGGGGGGGAGGGGGGGGGGGGGGGGGGCATTTTGGCTAGTTAAGCCGGACCCATGCGTCGCCATGCATCTACAAAATGGCGAGCTCGTTTGGCACGTGTCACACAAAATGCAGGGTTCGGGGGCAGCGCATCGTACTGGGATCGGCACTGAGATCGCTCAATTTGCGACGCGTGCGCACGGAAAAAAGGTGCAAACATTTTCTGGGCATCCTCCGTGGCTCATCTTTGTGAATGGCGGCCCACCTCTGCTGGTGAAAATCCCTTTCAATACAAAAATAAAAAGTAGCATCATTCATCGCAGAGGAAAACATGTCCAATCACTACCTCCTCAGGCAATTTCAAAAAACAAAACGAGATTCAAATATCTGCAACAAAAATAGCTGAAAATATCAGGGGAGGGGGGGGGGGGGAGAGGGGGGGAACCAGAACAGTACATAGGTAAGCTTAGTAGCTCACCCACCATGGCAGAGTGAACATATAGGGGGGGGAAACCAGAACAGTAGCTTTAGTAGCTAGTAGCTTACCCATGCAGAGAACCATCAACATCACTCCTAAAGCATTAAAACAAATAGTATCTGCAACAAAAATAGCAGAAGATAGTATGGGGGGGGGGGGGCGGGGGCGGGGGAGCGGGGGCGGGGGGGGGGGGACAGAACAGTAGCTCAGTAAGCTTAGTAGCTTAGCAGCTCAGTAGCTTACCCATGCAGAGAACACATCACCAGCTCCTAAAGCATTTTCAAAAAACAAGAGATTCGAAGTATCTACACAGATCTACAACAAAAATAGCTGAAAAATATGGGGGCGCGGGGGGGGGGGGGGGGAGGGACCAGAACAGCTTAAGTAGCATTAAGTAGCTCAGTAGCTTAGTAGCTTAGTAGCTTAGTAGCTTACCCATGCAGAGAACACATCATCACCACGCCAGGTCTTGTTATTGCCATCGCATCATATGCTCCTGAAGCGCTGCAAGTGGTCTTGACACGTGGGCTGTACAGGGGCGAGACAGGCTGTCCAGTGGTTTCCGGAGTCCATAGACAGCCTGGCGCCTGACAGAGTAGAGTGATTGTATCCACACAGTCGTAGGCCATTCCAACCTGGGTGGTGAGGTGGGTGACGGTGGTGGGTGTGTGAGGGTGGGTTATGTGTGAGGCTGGGTGGGGTATGTGTGTGTGGGGGGGGGGGGTGTGCGTGTGTGTGGGGTGTGTGGGTGTGGGGGGGGAGGGGGGGGGGGGGGGGGGGGGGGGAGGCGGGCGCGTACGCACCTAACACCAGTACGACGTACGGTTTTGGGCCTGACCGTACGCATACGGTGTGTGCGCCGGAGGGTAGGTATTATGTTGAGAATATTGTTGGTTGGCCCCAGTTTAGTACGACGTGATATCAGATATGAAAGTGTTTTTCTTTTCAACATCGAGCAGCAGCTTCTAGGCAGCTGCCCTGACTGGCAATTGGGCTTAACTGCTTAAGACAGGGTAGAGAGGCAGTACCCACAGAGTGTTAGGCCATTGCACATGTCTGGTAAGGTGAGTGGCACGGGAGGGTTGGTAGTACGGTGATCACACCACAAAACCTCTTCACATGATAACACGACATAACATTACATTGCATAACATTGCATTTTATTACATTACATTGAATTGCATTACATTACATTGAATTGAATCACAATACATAACATTACATTACATTACATTACATTACATTACATTACATTACATGAAATTAAATTACATTACATTACATTACGTTACATTACATTACATTACATTACATTACATTACATTACATTACATTAAATTAAATTACTTTACATTGCATATTTGCATTACATTATCATAGAAAGAAAAACCCACAGAGTGTTACGCCACTATACATGTGCGGTGAGGTGGGTGGCACGGGAGAGTAGGTGGTACGTTGATGTTGAACACAAGACCTCTTTGCATGATAAAACGTGCCATAACATTGTCATTGGCAGGCCATTGTTGACCCAAGACAGACCCTCTCCACGCATCCGAGGGCAATTCTTCCCTGCTTCCTATAGCGATCACTACCTGGGACCCCGTTTTGGCCAAACCTTCCGCTACCCTGAGACTTCGATAGCCCCACCTCCCGAACCCCTGCTACCCCAAATCAACTACCTGCAGCCCAACTTGAAAGACATCAACCAATCTCCTGGTTGCTACCAGGAGACCCCCTTTCTGAAACAAAAGAGAAAACTGACGTCTCAGGGGGAGGGGGAGGTTAGGGGGGGGGGGGAAACCAAACCTAAACCCTAAACCCACACTTACCTACCCCCCCCAAAATAAACACTGCACATGGATCCTGTGAGGGTCCGCCGCCACAACGCTTGCCTTGGTGCAGCAACAGCTTAGTTGGGCCCCCCACCCCCCTCACACACACTTACCTACCCAAAACACAGAAATGACACTGCCCTCCCCCGTCCCCCACACACCCCACACACCACACTTACTACCCAAAACACAGAAATGACACGGCCCTCCCCCGTCCCCCCACACACCCCCACACACACTTACCTACCCAAAACACAGAAATGACACTGCCCTCCCACACCCCACCACCCCACACACAGCTTTGCACCCCACACACATTACCTACCCCCCCACACACACCAATAAAAATAAAACTGCACCTGGATCCTGTGAGGGTCCGCCGCCACATATTGTTGGCCGATGAGTGAAAAGCGCTAGCCTGGTGCAGCTGATGGTGAGCACAGGGGAGCGCGATTTTGTTGATGCTGGATCTGTTGCACTAGATGTGGAAACCTGGGACACAGTGTGCCAGCAGCTGTCCTTGGTCTCCACTGCTAGTAATGTGGAAACCTGGACCCAGTGTGCGCCTGCAACTGTCCCTTGGTCTCCACTGCAGGGTGTAGGTCTGAGGCACACTGGTATGAGGACTTCCCCCAGGGAGGACATTGATGGGGGCCGGCGAGCCATGGGGCGGGCGCCATGGACGCGTGTAGGTCCCTGAATTGGTCCCATTGGACTACCACCTCCACGTGTGGGAGCTCGCCTAACTCCACCCCTTGGATCAGGGCGGCGGCGGGTCCAATGAAGCTGTATGCAACGTTGTGCTGTCCAGGAGGAGGCGGTACGCAGAATCAATCGCTCCTTGAACTTCCTGGAAGTGGATGGGTGGGGTGGGGGTGGGGGTGGGTGGGTGGGGTGGGGTGGGGGTGGGTGGGGTAGGGTGTGTGGAGGGAGGGAGGAGGAGGGGGGGGGGGGGGGGGGGAAGGGGACGAAGCTGCATGCAACGTTGAGCTCCTTCAGGAGGGAGGCGGTACGCAGAATTAAGCTCCTTGAAGTCACTGGAAGTGTATGGGTGGGGTAGGGGTGCGGGTGGGTGGGTGGGTGTGGGGTCGGGAGGGTGAGGGGGAGGGAGGGAGGGAGGGTGGGTGGGTGGGGGGGAAGGGGGGGGGGGGGGGAGGGGGGTCGGGGGGAGGGGGGGAGGGGGGGGAGGGGGGGGGGGGGGGGCGGGGGGGGGGGGAGGGCGGGATGAGGGGGGGAGGGGGGGGGGGGGGGCGGGGGGGGGGGGGGGGGTCCAAAAACTAAGCTGTATGCAATGTTGAGCTCGTCCAGGAGGGAGGCGGTACACCAGAATTAAGCTCCTTGAACTCACCAAGTGTATGGGTGGGTGGGGGTGCGGGGGTAAGGGTGGTGGGAGTGCAGAGGTAGGGGGTGGGGTGGGTGGGGGGGGGTGGGGGGGGGCAATGAAGCTGTATGCAACGTTGTGCTGGTCAGAGGACGGGTGGTACGCCAGAATTAAGCTTCTTGAACTCACTGAAAAGTGTATGGGTGGCTGGGGGGTAGGGGTAGGGGTGGGTTGAATGGGTGGGTGGGTGGGTGGGTGGGGTGGGGGGTGGGTGGGCGCGGGGGGGGGGGTGGGGGGGGGGGCCAACGAAGCTGGTAGGCGACGTTTATGCTCCTCCAGGAGGTAGGTGATATGCCATAATCAACCTCCTTGAACTCACTGAAAGTGTATGAGCAGGTGGTGGTGGTGGTGGTGGTGGTGTGTGGGTGTGGATGTGTGGGGGTAGGTATTGGGGGCTGTGGGCACGGACACAGGATTCATCCTCCTTGCACTCCCAGAAAGGGCATGGGGTGTGTGGGGTGTGAGTGTGGGTTGTGGGGTGTGTGGTGCGGGGGTGTTGGTGTGGGGTGTGTGGTGTGGGTTGTGGGTGTGGGTGTGGGTGTGGGTGTGGGTGTGGGTGTGGGTGTGGGTGTGGGTGTGGGTGTGGGTGTGGGTGTGAGGTGCAGGGTTTTTGGTGTGTGGTGTGCGGTGTGGGTGTGGGTGTGGGTGTGTCTGGTGTGGGGTGCGGGGGGTGTTGGTGTGGGGTGTGTGGGTTGTGGGTGTGGTGTGGGGAGGGGTGGGGGGGGGTGGGGGTGGGGAGGGTGGGGGAAAAGGTTAGGTGGTGGGTAGGGTTGGTGGGTGGGGTGGGGTGGGGTGGGGGAAAGGTTAGGTGGTGTAGGGTAGGGTTGGTGGGGGCTGGCGTGGCATGGGTGGGGTAGGGTAGGGTAGGTGGTGTGGGGTGTGGTGGGGGGGGGTGGGGTGGGTGGGGGTGGGGGGTGGGGGGTGGGGGGTGTGGGGGGGTGGGGAGGGGGAATCAGACATATATAAATGCTCCGAGCAGTATTACTTCTGCAGTGGCGAGTCAGCAAAACCGGTTGAGGATGGAGGACCTACCCACAGCAGCAGCCTGCACCTGTCCAGGTTGTTAAACAGGTGTTCTGTAGTTGTTTGAACTGGGTGTGGTGTTTACCTCCCAGAATACCTGTTTAACACCCTGAACACCTGGTTAACACCCTTAACACCTGTTGAACACCCTGAACAGGTGATTAACACCCTGAGCAGGTGATTAACACCCTGAACAGGTGATTAACACCCTGAACACCTGTTGAACACCCTGAACAGGTGATTAACACCCTGAACAGGTGATTAACACCCTGAACAGGTGACTAACACCCTGAACACCTGTTGAACACCCTGAACAGGTGATTAACACCCTGAACACCTGTTGAACACCCTGAACAGGTGATTAACACCCTGAACAGGTGATTAACACCCTGAACAGGTGATTAACACCCTGAACACCTGTTGAACACCCTGAACAGGTGATTAACACCCTGAACAGGTGATTAACACCCTGAACAGGTGATTAACACCCTGAACAGGTGATTAACACCCTGAACACTTGTTGAACACCCTGAACAGGTGATTAACACCCTGAACAGGTGATTAACACCCTGAACAGGTGATTAACACCCTGCACACCTGTTGAATACCCTGAACACCTGTTTAACACCATGAACACCTGTTGAACACCCTGAACAGGTGATTAAGAACCTGAACACCTGTTGAACACCCTGAACAGGTGATTAAAACCCTGAACACCTGATGAACACCCTGAACAGGTGATTAACACCCTGAACACCTGTTTAACACCCTGAACACCTGTTGAATCCCCTGAACAGGTGATTGACACCCTGAACACCTGTTGAACACCCTGAACAAATGATTAACATCCTGAACACCTGTTGAACACCCTGAACAGGTGATTAACACCCTGAACAGCTGTTTTACAACCTGAACAGGGTGCAGGCTGACGTAGGGTACCCACTATCAGAAGCAAGTTTCCTAGAATGCGAGTTTTGTTTTAGTTGTGAAAGGATTTTCCCCCCAGGAGGTGGGTCTCACGACACAAACCAGCGACACCAAGGGATGACCAAGGAGTCTTGTTATGAGACCTTGGCCCTGGGGTTATTGCAAGGGTTCTGAGCCTCAAAATCTTGTTCAACACAAAAACATCCACTTTTAACAATATGATCCAAATGTGCGGGAATCTGATGAAATCGTTGTCAAAAACATTGCAGTTCAATAGATTCACCTTCTGCCTTTACAATTTAAAAAAATGGTCAACGTCTGGCTGGACGATATGATCATCAGATATGATATGCACCTTAACATGAAGTAAATGTATTTTTCATAATATGTGCACTTGGATCTGCACTTTTAAATTATGTAAATGTTATTTTCATCATTTTTAGATCATGGCTTAATCTGACATACCTGCACCTGCATCTTCTACAGCACCTGTCTCCCTTTTGCCCTGCCCCCCCTCAATTTCCCCACGCTCATGCTTGGGCTTTCCTTTGGCTCGGGAGGGGGGCTTGGGACTCCGTTGGGAGCTACCCTGTGTGGCGTGGGCAGCGCATGCTCGCTTTGCCAAGGCGCTAAGTCTGGTAGAAGGCGACGATGGTGTGAGCAGTCGGTAGGGCAACAGGCTTAACTGCATGGTGCTGTTTGTTCGTGATTGTATTTTCACCCCAGGAGGTGGGACCCCTTTAATGAGTGGTGATTATTTGGTGGTTGGCCCCAGTGCAAGCAAACGGGCTGGCCCCCTCAACCTCAAGCCTCGTAATAAGGTGGAATATTTATGTATTTATGTATAGTGCCGATTCTGCTGCGTGCTGTTGTTAGGGAGCTGACAGTGAGCTACTGCTGCTGCTGCTGCTGCTGCTGTTGCTGTTGCTGCTGCTCCTCCTGCACGCTGCTGCTACCTGCTTAAGGGAGCCTAGGATTTGTTAAGGAGTGTGTTTGCTGCTGCTGCTGCTGCTGCTGCTGCTGCTCCTCCTGCACGCTGCTGCTACCTGCTTAAAGGAGCCTAGGATTTTTTAAGGAGTGTGTTGCTGCTGCTGCTGCTGCTGCTGCTGCTCCTCCTGCACGCTGCTGCTACCTGCTTAAGGGAGCCTCAGATTTTTTAAGGAGTGTGTTGCTGCTGCTGCTGCTGCTGCTCCTCCTGCACGCTGCTGCTACCTGCTTAAGGGAGCCTAGGATTTTTTAAGGAGTGTGTTGCTGCTGCTGCTGCTACCTGCTTAAGGGAGCCTAGGATTTGTTAAGGAGTGTGTTGCTGCTGCTGCTTGCTGCTGCCTCCTCCTGCACGCTGCGCTACCTGCTTAAGGAGCCTAGGATTTTTTAAGGAGTGTGTTTGCTGCTGCTGCTGCTACCTGCTTAAGGGAGCCTAGGATTTGTTAAGGAGTGTGTTGCTGCTGCTGCTGCTGCTGCTCCTCCTGCACGCTGCTGCTACCTGCTTAAGGGAGCCTAGGATTTTTTAAGGAGTGTGTTGCTGCTGCTGCTGCTGCTCCTCCTGCACGCTGCTGCTACCTGCTTTAGGGAGCCTAGGATTTTTTAAGGAGTGTGTTGCTGCTGCTGCTGCTGCTGCTCCTCCTGCACGCTGCTGCTACCGCTTAAGGAGAGCCTAGGATTTTTTAAGGAGTGTGTTTGCTGCTGCTGCTGCTGCTGCTGCTCCTGCACGCTGCTGCTGCTGCTCCTGCACGCTGCTGCTACCTGCTAAAGAGAGCCTAGGATTTGTTAAGGAGTGTGGTGCTGCTGATTGCTGCAGCTGCGGTGCTCCACGCTGCTGTTGCCTACTGCTAGGAGTGTGTGGGAAGCGTGCAGGGTTATGCTGCTGCTGCTGCTGCTGCTTATGATGATGATGATGATTACGATGCCAGCTTCTGCTTTCTGCTGGGATTATGTGTCAGGATTCTCAAGTCTTTGGGACTGGTGCTGGGCTTGAACAGCAACACAGGGGCACATGCATGCACTGCATGTCTTGCAAACACAGCATGCGATGAACAGGTTGTGTATTGAAACCTTGTTTATTGAAACCTTTGCTTGACCAGCCAATGCGACAGCAAGATCGAAGGACAGATCCCTCGGGTTGTGAAGTGGCTGCGCTGGCCCCACTGCGATCGTCGAGCCCAGCAAATGTTGACGCGGAGTCAGCTGTGCCTGGGTAGACTCTACCGATGAATTGGACGTGAACTGGATTATATTGTCGTGAGTCTCGTGAGGAGGACAGCTCAATTCGTTATAAGCGACACTGCATCGGCGGGTGGACCTAGGTAGGGGCGGGTAGGGGTAGCCGGGGGTAGCACGCATTGGGCTGCGGATCGAGAGTGTCGTAGTCAGTATGTGACAGGCTGGCAGTATCTGGCGGTGGCTGGAATTCTGTAACTGTGTCAGTAACTGTGGGTGTGGGTGGCGTGTGGCGGCTCCGTTCTATCTTCGCGCAGTAGCTCCACATCACATTATTAATTGTGCTGTATATAGAACCTGATATCCCAATCTGAGAACAAAATGATCCCTCGACATTATCTGATGTGCCATCCAGAAGTGTAAGGCCTCTGTTTATCCATGAATGTATGGAGATATTGGTTGTAGCATATTGTGATTGCTTTTGATTGATTTCGTTTTTTGTTACGATTGCATTTTCCTAGGAATTTATCTGTATTGCCGCAGGCGTGAGTAGCTAAATTGCTGGCTGAAGGTTCCAAGTTCCAAGTTTCTATCTGACTAGCACCCAAGTAACTTATCCGCCAAGGCTCGTTATAATCTCCCAATATGTTTGCCTGTGTACCGTATGCGCCTTAACTATTGGCAAACGGTTTGGCAAACGACCCTTTGCCAAACCGGATTAGGGATCCAGCTTGAGACCACTCCAGGTAGTTGGCCTTTGCCAAGTTACGGTTACCATGGTACTCTGTCCACTAAGCCCTAGCAAGGTAAATGTTCCTGATTTTGAATTGCTACATGGTTTTATTTTCAGCAAGCTTGGGCAGACTACTTTGTAAACATGTACTTGACCTTGGACTTAGTTACGTGGCTCCAGCCAGCAATTTGGCTGGCTGGAGCCATATACCGGTCTGGCTACTAAGCCCTAGCAAGTTTAATGCTCCTGATTTGAATTGTTACATGGTTTTACAGCAAGCTTGGGCAGACTACCTGGTGAACATGTAACAAGGAAATGTAACAACAACACAACACCCTTTGTCAATTGGATTTCAAGTCTGAGCTTCAGACTGTCAAAGCCATAGACCCCTTTGCCAAGTTAGTTTTGCCATGCTTTTCTGAGACCCACTTTTAGGGAGGAAATGACATTTTCCAATACTTTATTAATACTTAAGGCGCATACGGTATATCCGCTCCTATGCACTCTCGTTGGAACAGTACCATAACTGCATGACTTCCCTCAGTGTGCTCCTTAAGGTGGATGAATGACATCTTTCCACCCTCAAGGCCGGGAACTCGTGCGTCTGCACTACAAGTCTTGCAGCTACCCGGGCCTGGATGTTGGCAGAACATGCAAATGTGTAAGAAGTCCAATCCAATTCGTTTATTCATTCTTTGTTCAACCCAGTGCGCTATGGTGTCCTTAACTTCACGTCCTGTGAGTAACTGTATTACATGGATGTAACGATTTCAATTTCAACCCAGTGGTTTGTAGACTTGTAGTATTTGGGAATTCTGGGACGTGGGGGTGTGGGAATTGCAGATTCCCTAGATAAGCTAATTACAAGTCAAGACAATCAATATTCAATACCACAACTTCCCCATGTTCATATCGCACACTGGTAACAATTCTTGCCTTATGCCTTGGAGGCATGGCAAAAGCCAAATTGACGAGGAGCCACATAGCTGGCTGGAGCCATGTAACTAAGTTCAAGGTCAAGTTCTTGGAGTCATGTAACCAAATTCGAGTGAGCCGCTGCCTTTCATTACCATCTCTTTTATGTGCAAACACCTGTCTCAAGGAAACACGTATCATGGTGCTTTATGCGCTACCAACCTCCTAGCGGATGGGCACAGTTCATTTGTGAGTTCAGCATCAGCCTTGGATTCTTGACATGCTGCTCCTAAAGAACTAGCGCCATTATCATCATCAGCATCATCATCATCATCACCATCATCATAACGATCATCACCATCAATGTCACCATCACTATCCCAGGGTAAGCAGCCACGGTCTTCCTGCCTTAGATGCTGCCTCTATGGAGCAGCCAGGAACCAGCTTGTACCTTGCTGCTGCAGTTGCAGTCCCTGCTGCTCCTGTTGTTGTTGCTCTTCCTGCTGTTCCTGCTGTTCCTGCTGCTGTTGTTGCTGTTGTTGCTGTTGTTGTTGCTGCTCCACAATCGCTTTGGGCTACCAACAATGTCTTTCGGAGTGTCCAGGCCTGCGGACATTCCCATGCACACCACACTTGGCTGATTCCTGCTATTGCAGCCAGGGCTGTTCAGAACGCTGCTTACCAGGTAGGTTAGGAGATAAACTCCATGCAGACACGTCCATAAGCTGCTGGCAGTCAGACAGGTGGGATCCAATTTCCTGGCCCTTTGGACGACGAGCTTCTTGAGTTGAAGGCGCAATCTGGGGAGGGTCCGCTGCGTCTCCGCTGCTCGAGATGTCCCACTCCCCTTGTTAGGGTTTTGATGCGTCTCAAGAAGCAGATTTTGAAAGCTTGCAAAGTTGACGGGGCCAGCACTGCCACTCACTCATTTACTCACTGTGGACGTAGTACATGCGGTACTAGACGTAGTACATGCGGTTGGCCAGCTGCGGGTGAATGCTTGCAAAGTTGACTGCACCACCACCGCCACTAACCTCGGAGCTGCTGTCGCTGGTGGTCATGAGGGACCTGCCTCTGAAGGCCGCCAGATGGGCGTAGTACGCGGCCGGCACGTACGACACAGAGCGTGTGCAGCGCGCGTACAGGTAGCACAGCCAGTAGGTCAGCAGCTGCAGACCATCGGCTCCGAAACCGATCTCGTCAACCAGAACGTGGTAGTGAGCCGGCTTGTTGGTGCCCTGGATGCCTGAGTGACTATTTAGGTAGAAGTCGAACTCGTAGGGCGAGCAGATGGAGCGGTCCACCACGGTACCGGGGAGGATGTTGTTCTTGCAGACCGGGCCGTCGCGAGTGGGCAGCAGACGGGTGTTGTGGCGCTTCTGCACCACCACGAAGGTGATCGCGGGCTTGAAGCCGGCTTCCAGCTCCTTGCAGGCCTGCGCAGTGGAGGGGTAGCTATTTCAGTGTGTGTGTGAGTGTATGGGTGAGTGGGCGTGTGTGTGTGTATAGATGTGAGTGGGCGGGTGGGTGAATGCGCTTGTGCACCACCACAAAGGTGATGGCTGGCTTGAAGCCAGCCCCCAACTCCTTGCAGGCCTGTGCAGTGAAGGGCTAGTTTGTTTCAGTGTGCGTATGGGTGGGTATGGGTGTGTTTGAGTGAGTGGGCGTGCAGGTGGATGTGCACGTGTGAGGAAGCAGGTGGGTGAATGAGTGAGTTGGTGAGTGAATGTGTAACATATATTCAAAGACAGGACACTTGGGCTTAATGCCGCCGGTGCCCTTGTAATACCGGATCAGCAGGTCTCTCACAGAGGACTTATTTTTGCAATCCATCAAACAGCAACAATTACGAGTTTGAAGCTACAACAACAAAATGATGCGACACTCACTAAACACATTTAGTAACACAATATCGTTTGCAATTAAGGCCTTGTCTAAGGAGTGAACCGGTAGTGAGTATTATACGACTATATCTGATGTTCTGGTCGCCTGAAGGTTAAGAATAACAGCCTCAAGGTGTCACATAAAGCAACTCCGTGATGACTTCAGTGCAAACATGTCCTTTGCAGCGTCGCAAGCGACGCGGAAAATTGGCGGAGAGTGTCTGCAACGGAACGACAGGTGGCAACGATGGAGACGACCGAAGCCAGTTAGTTATGAGACAGTTGGCTGACATGTTAGGCTTCGTCTTGGTCTCCAGTCGGTTGGGCGGATAAAGGGGTGAATTAGGGGGCTCTCGCCCCCCACGAGGGGGCTCTGCCTAAAAACAAACGCTCAACTCACATCCTGGATGGCCTTGTACTCGTGGTTGAGCACCTCCTTGAATTGGCCCTCACTCACGCCATCCCTGTAGAACAAGATAGCCTTGGGCTTGACGCCGTTGGTGTCCCTGTAGTACTGGATCAGCAGGTCTCGCACAGTGGACTTCAGCTCCACAATGACCTCAGTGCCGGCAGACTGCACCAACATGCGGCTTGCAAACTGGCCCAGCCAGCCGTCCCTGGAGGCGACGACAGCGGCGATGGATCGGTCGCTGGAGTCGTTGGGGCGGCCGCGGTTGGTGGGGTGGGTCACGTCAGCACCCGAACATGATGAAGGGCTGTTTTTCAGCCAACTGCGGATGGGTGTGTGTGTGTGTGTGTGTGTGTGTGTGTGTGTGTGGGGGGGGGGGGGGGGTGAGCGAGGTCTTGTGTGTATGTGAGTGTGTTCCTCTGTGTGTGTATGTGTGCACAAGAAGGAGATGCTGTTATCACCCAGCTGCAAGTGGAGGGTGGGAGAGCTTGAGTGTGAATTTGATTGTCTCAAGGGTTAGTAGATTTGTTGATAACCAGTTGCATGCGTGGTGCAGATGTACACACTTGATGCAGATGTGCGCACATGATGCAGATGTACACGCGTGATGGAGATGTACATGCATGATGCAGATGAACACACATGATGCGGATGTAAGCACATGATGGAGGCTGTCAAATAATGATTGCATATAATACATATATACTGAGGCACCAGGAGGCTGCAACATCAGCACATGACAAACACGTAACACTTACCACAGGCAAGAAGCACACAGGGCTCTTTCCGTCTCCCATATTGAACGTACATACAGAGGCACCAGGAGGCTGCAACATCAGTACATGACAGACGGAACACTTACCACAGGCAAGAAGCGCACAGGGCTCTTTCCGTCTCCCATGATGCGGCAGTTGATACCATCCAGCTTGGCGTTCACCTGCAATCAGGGGCATGGGGCAACAATGTCAACAATGATTGGTATCAGACGTGATAAGGACCAGGCCCCTGCTGTCTGAAATGTCTTCGGCAATGATGGTGTAGGGACTCATACAGTGATAGGGACTGTTTCAACGATGATTGGCCTCTTCATGATGGTGTTGACAGGGTCATGAACCCAGGATGGCGTAAGGGGCACGAGGCAACAACGTCAACAGTGATTGGTATCATAAGTGATTGTGATTAGGCCCCTGCTGACTGAAATGTCTTCGGCAGTGATGGTGTAGGGACTGATACAGTGATTGGGACTGTGTCAACGATGACTGGCCTTTACATGATGGTGTCAACAGGGTCATGAATACAGGGTAGCATGAGGGGCATGAGGCAACAATGCCAATAATGATTGGTATCATAAGTGATCAGGACTAGGCCCCCGCTGTCTGAAATGTCTTTGGCAATGATGGTATATGGACTGATACAATGATAGGGACTGTGTCAACGATGATTGGGCTCTACATGATGGTGTCAACAGGGTCATGACCCAAGGATGACATGAGGGGCATGAGGCAACATCGTCAACAATGATTGGTATCAGCGATGACGGAGTAAACAATGATGACTGCTATCAGCGATGATGGTACCAACATGGATTGATATCAGGGATGATGGTGTCAACAATGCTGCTATCAATGATGATGGAGTAAACCATGATAGTGTCAACATGGTCAGGACCCCACACCGTGTTCCTAGGATTCTGACTTGGGAGGTTAGGGAGTGTGTGTGTGTGTTCGTGTATGTTCCAGGATCCCACACCATGTACGAGTATCCCTCCCCACACTACGCTTAGGGTTCAGGGTATAGGGGGTACTAACCTCTTTGGTGTTGCCCCCCTGCTGAAAGCGGACAGCACTTGCAGATACCTGCATACTGATCACATAAGACACAAAAACCACATACGCCGCTTCCCCCCACCTCCACGCACTGATACCCCCTAACACACACCTAGCCACCCACACCAACACTCCTCAGCACCCTTACCTTCATGGCCAGGTTGGCACAGTACTGCAGGCGTCCCTTGGGCTGGAAGCGCTCACTGATACCTGCAGACGACGCCACAAAGCACTGGGAGGGGATGCCCAAGTCGGAGTCAGACACCCTCTTGACATCAGCGTAGGGGCCGGTGTCCTTGGTGGGAAGCAGCACAAAGATGATGCGAGGGTTGGCACCGCCAAAGGTCTGCTTGCAAGCCTCCACAGCCTGGTAGATGAGCTGCTGGATGCTGGTGGTGCGGCCGGCGTACACCACTGGGGGCCTGGCTGGGGCGAGCTGTAGGGTGTGAGGGGAAGAGGAGGGTTGGGTTGGGCTGGATTGTATTGGGGGGTTTTCGTATGGTAGATGAGCTGCTGGATGCTGGTGGTGCGGCCAGCGTAGACCACAGGAGATCTGGCTTGGGCGAGCTGTAGGGTGTGAGGGAAGGAGGGTTGGGTTGGGCTGGATCGTATTGGGGGGTTTTCGTATGGTAGATGAGCTGCTGGATGCTGGTGGTGCGGCCAGCGTAGACCACTGGGGGCCTGGCTGGGGCAACTGTAGGGTGTGAGGGGAAGAGGAGGGTTGGGTTGGGCTGGATTGTATTGGGGGGGTTTCGTATGGTAGATGAGCTGCTGGATGCTGGTTGTGCGGCCGGCGTAGACCACTGGGGGCCTGGCTGGGGCGAGCTGTAGAGTGTGAAGGGAAGAGGAGGGTTGGGTTGGGCTGGATTGTATTGGGGGGTTTTCGTATGATAGATGAGCTGCTGGATGCAGGTGGTGCGGCCGGCGCAGACCACTGGGGGCCTGGCTGGGGCGAGCTGTAGGGTGTGAGGGGAAGAGGAGGGTTGGGTTGGGCTGGATTGTATTGGGGGATTTTCGTATGGTAGATGAGCTGCTGGATGCAGGTGGTGCGGCCGGCGTAGACCACTGGGGACCTGGCTGGGGCGAGCTGTAGGGTGTGAGGGGAAGGGGGGGTTGGGTTGGACTGGATTGTATTGGTTTGTATTTGGTGGTTGGACCCAGTGCAAGCAAACCGGCTGGCCCCCTCAACCGCATGCCTCGTAATATGGCGTACTATTCATTTATTGGTTTGTTTTGGTTTGTATTGTATTGGAATACTTGGGGCTTGGTTGATTGGGTTGGGTCAGCTTGCAAGGCAGAACAGGCTCTCTCATACGGTCACATCTGTAAGCAACACACTACAAGCCACACATGGTCACCTGGAAGCCTGAACCCACCTACCCCCACCCCTGCAACCCACAGCCACCCACCTGCGACCCACGCACCACCACCCTGCAAGCCTCACCACCCACCCACCCCCTCTGCAGGCCACACACACCACCCCTGAAAGCCACCCACCCCACCCACCGTCAAGCCACACTTGGTCAGTATTTGGTCCTGGTCCTTGAGAGGGGGCTGCCAAACTCATCCTCATCCTGGGGCATGAGACAGCAAACACCCCTGCAACCTTATCCCACCCTTCGCCCCATCCATGCGACCCACCCCCACCCCACCCCCTCTGCAAACCCACCCCTGAAAGCCACATACCCCACTCACCGTCAAGCCACACTTGGTCAGCATCTGGTACTGGTCCTTAAGGAAGACAGAGAGGGGGTTGCCATACTCAGCCTCGTCCTCGGACATTAGAGAGCATACAGCCCAAGCATCCATCTTGGCACCGCGTGTGAACTTGACGTCAGCAAGGTTCCAAGCACCATCAGTGCCCACGTCGTAGCATGCGGGGCTGCCGTAGGACAGCATGGGGTGGGGCAGCACACGTGCGTCAACCTCCATCAGCCGGTCTGAAAGGGAAGGGGAGTGGTGGGTTGAAAGTGGTGGTGGGTGGGGCGAAGGCGGTGGGGAGGAGTGGGATAAGAATGTATGTGTCCTTGGGGGTGCCCACCCCCCCCCACACACCCACCCACCCACACACCCACACACCCCCACACACCCACCACCACACCACCCCCGTTACACATATACAAACCATATTTTGAGTACAGCAGGGCAGCAGGATATTGTCATCATCATCATCACCAACACAATACTGATACTACTGATCCGCCTCCCACTAACACCGAGAACCCACACTCATCCAGAAGGCTCCTTGGACTGGTGGGAGATGGTCTGAGCAACCTCACTGATGTACAGGACTCCAAATCTGCCGGCAGTTTGACGGAGTCAACAGGGACTCCTGAACATTATGTACAGAAAAGAAAAAGCATCCACCTAGCCCTAACATTGAGGCCCCACACTCCAAGAGGCTCCTTGGACTGGTGGGATATGGCCTGAGCAACCTCACTGATGTGCAGGACTCCAAATGTGCCAGCAGCTTGACGGAGTCAAAAGGGACTTCTGAACGTCACTAACAGAAAAGAAAAGAAGAAGAAAACATCCACTTACCGCTAACATTGAGGCCCCACACTCCTAGAGGCTCCTTGGACTGGCGGGAAATGGCCTGTGCAACCTCACTGATGTACTCCAGCTTGAGGGCTGGTGGCTGGGCGGCCTGCTTGATGATAGCTGCAGTCTGCTTGCCATCTAGCTTGGACCTGCGCTGTCCGGCCTGCACCCTGCGCGGTTGATGACGAGGATGGTGGTTGAGATGTAAGCAAAAGTTGTGTAAAGATTAAACCAACTTAAAGTGTCTCCCCGAATCGATATATAAGTAGTAGACCTGCGCTGTCCGGGCAGCACCCTGCACGGTTGGTGATGAGGATGGTGGTTGAGGAGTGAGCAAACGTTGTTTAAAGATTGAAACTAACTAAAAGTGGCTCCCCGAATCGCTATGAAAGTAGTAGACCTGCGCAGTCCGGGCTCCATCCTGCACAGCTGGTGTCGAGGATGGTGGTTGAGAAGTGAGCAGAAGTTTTTTAAATATTAAAAACAACTTTTAGTGGCTCCCCGAATACCGGTCACTATAAAAGTAGTAGACCTGTACTGTCCGGGCAGCACCCTGCACGATTGGTGACGAAAATGGTGGTTGAGATGTGATGGTGAAGGACAGTTGCTGGAGGACTAGTGACCAGCATGGGGGATGAGGACAATTGGCTAACCATAGTTGGTTGGGGTTGAGGATGGTGGTTGAGAGGTGACGGTGGAGGACGGTTGCCGGAGGTCAACTGGTTAATTGCAGATGCGTGAGGACAGTAGCCCTACTTCCTCTCCTTGAATTCCCCCCCCCCCCCCCCCAAACACACACACTCACCACCACCACACCACCCTTCGCCCCACTCCCTCCCCCCATGTTCCTCTTTGCCCCCTTCTCTCTCTTCCTCCCTTCACTGCCCCTCCACTCAATCCCCCTTCCACAGTCCACGTCTCCCTCCTGCCGCTCCGACCCCCATCTCAGCTCCAATTCCCCTGCACCCTGCCCTTGAACCCTACTCCCCCTGCCAGCACTCACATACAGAGTTCAACAGTCCCCTCCCTGCCCCCTCCTCACAGTCCACATCTCCTCCCCGCTGCCCGCCCCTCATACCAGCTCCATTGATACCTACAATCCCCCTGCACCCCTGCCCTTGAACCCCTACCCTCCTGCCGGCCCTCACATGCAGGGTTCAACAGCCCCCCCCCACACACACACACATGCCCCCCTTTCTCTCCCCCTCCAAAGTCCAAATCAACCTCCTGCAGCCCTGAACCCCATCCCAACTCAGATCTCACCACCTCCAATACCTGCCCCCTTGCACCCCAACCCCTCCTACCAGCTCTCACATGCAGAGTTCGACAGCCCCCCCCCCCCCTGCCCCTTCCTCTCCCCCTCCCGAAGTCCATATCAACCTCATGCATCCCTGAACCCCATCCCCAATCCAGATCCCACCATCCCCAATACCTGCACCCCTGCACCCTCCTACCAGCACTCACATGCAGAGTTCAACAGTCCCCCCCCCCCCCCCCCCCCCCCCCCCCGCCACTCCCTCTCTTCAAAGTCCAAATCTGCTCCTGCAGCCTGAACCCCAACCCAACTCAGATCCCACCACCTCCAATACCTGCCTCCTTGCACCCCAACCCCTCCTACCAGCTCTCACATGCAGAGTTCGACAGCCCCCCCCTCCCCTGCCCTCCCAAAGTCCAAATCAACCTCCTGCGGCACTGAACCCCATCCCAATCCAGATCCCCCCCCCCCCCCCAATACCTGCACCCCTGCACCCCAACTACCAGCACCCACATGCAGAGTTCAACAGTCCCCTCCCCCCCCCCCCCCCCCCCCGCCCTCTTCAAAGTCCAAATCTGCTTCCTGCAGCACTGAACCCCAGCCAAACTCAGATCCCACCACCTCCAATACCTGCCCCATGCACCCCAACCCCCCTACCAGCACTCACATGCAGAGTTCAACAGTCCCCCCCCCCCCCCCCCCCCCCGCCCTCTTCAAAGTCCAAATCTGCTTCCTGCAGCACTGAAACCCCAGCCAAATTCAGATCCCCCACCTCCAATACTGCCCCCATGCACCCCAACCCCTCCTGCCAGCACTCACATGCAGAGTTCAACAGTCCCCTCCCTGCCCCCCTTCCTCTCCCTCTGTAACAATGAGAAACAGTGGAACGAGGGACTCACTGGTTTCTATATCCCAATGCCGAGGATGAGACCCGGCTCGAACGAGGAGCAAGGACACCAAATGCTTATCGTTGATAAGCATTAACGTCCAAGCTACTAATTGTAGCCCGAGCTCATCCTCGGCACAGACAATCAAAACAGCGAGTCCACTGTTGAATCTCGTTTTCACTCGTTACACCCTCTCCCAAAGTCCAAATCTGCCTCCTTAACCCCTGAACCCCATCCCAACTCAGATCCCATCACCTCCAGTGCCTGCACCCAACCCCCTCCTACCAGCACTCACATGCAGAGTTCAACGGGGATGAAGACGCTCTTGGTGTCAGTGCCGACGTTGACACAGGGCAGTGAGGGGAACTTCAGTTTCCTGCATGCAACAGTTGGTGGACACATGTTGGAGATAGTGGAAGCAATGTTTGCAAGTTTGCTGCATACAACGTAGTCGACACAGGATAGTGAGGGGAAGTGCAGTTTGCGAGTTTGCTGCATGGAACCCAGTATCCCCCCCACCCCCCCTACACCACACACACACACCTGCCAGTCGACTCGAAGTAGGCAGCAACAGTCATGTCCTTCTTGGCTTGCTCGTTCCAGAAAGTGACCTTGTCAGCACCACGGTCAGTGATACCGTGGATTGTCTTCTTGCGTCCATTGATGTCAATCTGGGGGGGGGAGTGGGTTTGGGTTTGTGTGTTTTGTGGGGGTGGTTTTGTGGGAGTGATTTTGAGGGAGTGTGTTTCTGGGAGTGTGTTTTGTGGGAGTGTTTTTGGGAGTGGGAGGGTGGTTTGGGTTTGGGGAGCAAGATAGCGATATTGCTTAGCACCAACATTCACATGGAATAGCGCCTTAACAGCTTGTCGACGTAGGGTGCCTCAACCTTACCCCCTTAACCTACTGCATAGCACCACCTTCACGTGGAACAGCGACTCATACAGCCTGCAGGTTTAGGATACCCAAACCTGAAGCAAACCCTAAACATAAACCCTGCTGATTACCACCCACCTTCACATGGAACAGCGCCTTGTACAGACGGCGGATTTGGATCTGGGTCAGAGGGCGGCGCATCAGATCATCGGGGCTCCTGCAACATGGTAGTGGTGAGACAGTGGTGGGTGGTGGGTTCTTGTGGCGGTGGTGGGTGGTGGGTGCATGTGGCGCTGCTGTTATTCGTTGTGGGAGTACATGTGTGTGTGGGGGGTGGGGGGTAGGTATTGGTGTGGGTGTTATGTGACCAGAAAGTTGTTTTTTGTCACACCTCGCACGTATCAAGCATCTCAGCCATCACCGAGGGCAGTGGCAGTGTCTTGAGGAAGGCGGAGGTGGGTGTGGGTGGGTAGGATGATGATTACATTTGTGGGTGTGGGTGTGTGGTGACCAGAAAGTTGTTTTTTGTCCCACCTCATCGCAAGCATCTCAGCCATCACCTGGGGCAGTGGCAGTGTCTTGAGGAAGACCAAGGTGTGGGTGGGTTGGGGGGACAATGATTACATTTTGGAGTGTGTGTGTGGGTGTATGGTGACCAGAAAGTGTGTGTGTGGGTATGGTGTGTGTGGGGGGGGTGGGAGTGGGTGTGTGTGTGGGGGGGTATGGGTGTGTGTGTGTGAGTATGGTGGGTGTGTGTGGGGGGGGGTATGGGTGTGTGTGGGTATGGTGGGTGGATGTGTGGGTGTATGGTGACCAGAAAGTTGTTTTTGTCGCACCTCATCTCAAGCATCTCAGCCATCATCTGGGGCAGTGGTAGCCTCTTGAGGAAAGCGGAGGTGCACACATCCACATTCAGTAGTAGTCCGGCCTGGCAAGCCTTGAAGGCCTGGAAGCGGGAGGGAGAAGGTACTGGTAAGACAAGTGGCAAGTAATTGGGTAAAACATGCAAGGGTGTGTGGATGGGCAGACAGGCAGACAGACAGGCGGGTGGATGGACAGACAGGCAGACAGGCAGATGGATGGATGGATGAAGGGATGGATGAATGAAGGGATGGATAGACAGTGAGTCGGAAGGATGGATGAAACCCGGAAAAGATAGATACACACAAGCGTTTGCCTAATGGTTGGTGGTTGGCCCCAGTGAAAGCAAACGGGCTGGCCCCCTCAACCTCACCCCTTGTAACAAGGCGTACTATTTATTTATTTGCCTGATGGGCCGCATGCGTCATTCCACACCACCGACCTGGGTGACGCCCGACAGGGCCTCCATACCACTACCCTACAGTGTTTTTATTTCAGATTTCAGTAGGACAGATTAAGTAGCTACTCAAGCCTAATTTCAGGATTGTTGCGTAGCCATCACATGACGAATCGCAAAGCGCGAGTTTTTACATGCATCGACGGAACGGCGACACGTCGTCAGAAAAAATGGTAACCAAGTTCGCGTTGCCTTCCTGGGCGTAGTACAAATCACGGCCCACAGGGAACACAGCCGGGTCATAAACCGGGAAACCACCCATGTAGATAGATAGATACAAGTGCTAGCCTCATGGGTCTCAGTCCACACATCGCACCTGGGTGAAGCCTGACAGGGCCTCCATACCACTGCCCAAGTTTGTGTTGCCTCCCTCGGCGTAGTACACAGCACGGCCAACGGGGAAGACAGCCGGGTCGTTTGACACCACCCAGCGGATGATGACGTCCAGCACCTGCAGGGCATCCCTGGGGGCTTCCTCGAAAACCTTCTTCTCCATGGCGTTCTGGGGTGGGGTGGGGTGGGGTGGGGTGGGGGGAGGAAGCATTGGGCGGGGTGAGGGGGGACTGGGTGTGGGAGTGTGGGGGAAGTATTGGTCGGGGTGGGGGGGGGGCTGGGTGGGGGGGGGGGGATGGGAAGGATTGGTCGGGGTGAGGGGAGGAGTGTGGGTGTGGGTGGGAAAGTATTGGGCAGGGTGAGGGGGACTAGGTGTAGGTGGGGATGTATTGGGCGGGGTGAGGGGGGACTGGGTGTGGGAGTGTGGGGAAGTATTGGTCGGGGTGTGGGGGGGGCTGGGTGGGGGTGTGGGGGGGAAGGATTGGTCGGGGTGAGGGGAGGAGTGTGGGTGTGGGTGGGAAAGTATTGGGCAGGGTGAGGGGGGACTAGGTGTAGGTGGGGATGTATTGGGCGGGGTGAGGGGGGACTGGGTAGGGGTAGGGGTGCGGGTGGTTGTAGTTGCGAGTGTGAGTGTAGCAACAGATCCCCAGTAGAACTTGCACCGCTTGCCCTGGAGCTCTTTGAAAACAATCTCCATTCCACTTCAAATCGGCTCCCCCAATCCCAAACCCACTTTCAACCCCAATCATCAAAACCTAACCCAACGTGACCCAACCCAGAAGATGCGAGACAAAAGACCTGCATAAGCCAAGGTACATTGTATGATTTGTACAAGTCTGCATTCTGACTACTCTGACCACTCACTCACTCTCCCTCACCACCCCACCACCCCACCACCACTCCCATACAGCCCTGGCAGTGCTCCACACTTACCCATACCCCCATGGCAGTGCCCCACCACACCCCCACCACACCCATACAGCCATGGCAGTGCTCCAAACCTACCCATACCCCCATGGCAGTGCCCCACCACACCACCACCACACCCATACAGCCATGGCAGTGCTCCATACCTACACATACCCCCATGGCAGTGCCCCACCCCACACCACTCCCATACAGCCATGGCATAGTCTGCATTCTGACCAGTTCCGACCTACCTTGATGAAGTCGAAGATGTATCGCAGATCGACACTCGATACCTCCCTGATGGTCACCTGCAGAGGATAAGCAGATGATATAAGTCAGTTGAGTATGCTCATGTTGTGCGCATGTGGGGAGAGTGAGAGAGAGAGAGAGAGAGAGAGAGAGAGAGAGAGAGAGAGGGTACAGCAGTCCGAGATCTCAAACAATGAACAGTTGTCCACCCACCAGGAACTCTCGTGGCGCCCTTGCAGGCTTGGCAGGCTGGGGGGCACCCCCTCTGCCTCCTCCTCTTCCTCCTCCCCGACCAGCAGCAGCACTGGCGGGGCGCGCAGCCGCCGCTTGCGCCTGCGCCTCATCGTCCTCCGGGATCTCAATAGTGTGAGTTGTCTCCTCCTGGTGGTGGTGGTGGTGGTGGGGGGGGGGGGGTATGATGTGGGAGGTAGTGGAATGTTGGAGTGCGTGTGCGTGTATGTGAAGGGGGGTATGATGTGGAGGGAGTGGACTGTTAAGAGTGTGTGTGTGTGGGGGGTGGGGTGGGGTGGGGTGGTGGTGGTGGTGGTGGGGGGTATGATGTGGGGGGTAGTGGAATGTTGGAGTGCGTGTGCGTGTATGTGGAGGGGGGGTATGATGTGGAGGGAGTGGACTGTTAGAGTATGTGTGTGTGCGTGTGTTATGTGTGTGTGTGTGTGTGTGTGTTGGGGGGGGGGGGGGGGGGGGGAGTATGATGTGGGGGGACTGGAATGTTAGAGTGTGTGCGTGTGTGCACACATCCACATCTACCACAACCACATCTACATGTACATCAGCAAACAGCATGAAAGAATACACCTGCATCTACTTTATCCACAGCTACATGTAAATCTGTGGACAGCAGGAAGGCATAGCTGTCAGCCTCTCACCTGTAGGAAGTAGCGGCCTGGTGCGTACAGGTTCTTGCACCTACATCTACATCCACATCCACATGTACATATGTGAACAGCAGAATGGCAGATCTGTCAGTCTCTTACCTGAGGGAAGTAGCGGCCTGGTGCGTACAGGTTCTTGCACCTACATTTACATCCACAGCTACATGTACATATGTGAACAGCAGAATGGCAGATCTGTCAGTCTCTCACCTGAGGGAAGTAACGGCCTGGTGCGTACAGGTTCTTGCGACCATCGAAGCCCCAGCCCGTTGGCCACTTTTGAGCCGCGGCAAGCACCGACACGACCTGGCGAGTGACTCTAACCGGCATCAGCCTCTCGCTGGAGGCTGCGAGGCAGGGTGGACGACGGGTGGGGGTTGGGGTGGGGGTTGAGTGGGTGGGGTGCGTGTGTGGGTGTGGGTGTGTGTGAGTGTGTGTGTGCGCGTGTGGGGGGGGGGGGGGGGTCTAGGGGTGTGCGGGGGGAGTGGGCGTGGTGAGAGTGTGGGGAGGTAGGTGGTGACGGTAGGGTGTGGGGTGAGGGTGGGGGGTGGCTTACCGGGCCAACAGTCTCTGCTGCAAGTTTGACATTTAGTTTCTAAAGTAGTCAGCTAGTTTGCTTTCAGTCAGTCAGTCAGTTTGCTTTCAGTCAGTCAGTTTGCTTCCAGTCAGTCAGTTTGCTTCCAGTCAGTCAGTTTGCTTTCAGTCAGTCAGTGGTAGCACCTGCTAGAATTCTCTTTGCAACTTTCAACACCCAGTGTTTTATTTATTTCAGATTTAGGGAGGCCAGGTTGAGTAGCTCCTTGGGCGACCCAAGCCTGATGTCAGGATTGTTGCAGAGCCATGGCATGGCGGTGCGCAAAGCGCGGATGGTGATGGGGGGCATTTCTGACTAGGTTAGTCAGACCCATGCGTCACCATGCAACGGAATGGCGACACATTGTTGGACAAGTTCTATGCAGCGTCGCAAGCGAAATTAAAAAATAGCGGAGAGTGCTCGCGACGGAGCGACAGTTGGCAATGGAAGCGAGTTAGTTACGAGGCCGTTGGCTGACGTGTCAGGCATTCGTCTCGGTCAGACAAGAGGGGGCTCTGCCAAAAGACAAACTTGCCAAACCTTCACAACTCACCTTCTTTGCCACCTCTCTCCGGCTCGGGCTTGATGTCCACGTCATCGATTAAACCAGCTAGTCCTTCTGACATGAACTCGCTGGTTTAATCCGATATCGATTTTATAGGTTTAGGGTGCCCATGGATGCATGCATGCCTTAAAATAAATGGAGTCCTTTTGACATAGACTCGCTGGTTTAATCCGATATCGATTTATAGGTTTAGGGTGCCCATGGATGCATGCATGCCTTAAAATAAATGGAGTCCTTTTGACATAGACTCGCTGGTTTAATCCGATATCGATTGTATAGGTTTAGGGTGCCCATGAATGCATGCATGCCTGAAAATAAATGGAGTCCTTTTGACATAGACTCGCTGGTTTAATCCGATATCGATTATATAGGTTTAGGGTGCCCAAGAATGCATGCATGACTAAAAATAAATGGAGTCCTTTTGACATAGACTCGCTGGTTTAATCTGATATCGATTGTATAGGTTTAGGGTGCCCATGAATGCATGCATGCCTTAAAATAAATAGAGTCCTTTTGACATAGACTCGCTGGTTTAATCCGATGTCGATTATATAGATTTAGGGTGCCCATGAATGCATGCATGACTAAAAATAAATGGAGTCCTTTTGACATAGACTCGCTGGTTTAATCCGATATCGATTCTGTAGGTTTAGGGTGCCCATGAATGCATGCATGCCTTAAAATAAATGGAGTCCTTTTGACATAGACTAGCTGGTTTAATCGATGTCCTTCCCAACTCACCTTCTTTTCCTCCTCTCTCAGACTTGGGCTTTATGTCCACATCATAGTGGATGGCGGTGCCGGAGAAGTTGGTCAACGGGGATACCTGAAAAGAGCATAACAACAGAACATTTAGTTGCATATCGCTGTAGTCTGTTATGATGCATCATGCTGTGTCATGTCATGTCATGTCACGCCACATCATGCCATGTCACGTCAGGTCAGGTAACGGAACGTCATGTCAGGTTGTGCTGTGGCATAGTCCGGTTTGATATGGCACGGTTTGGCACGGTCATGGCATGGCATGATACAGCTTATCATGGTAATGGACGGGTATGACATGGTAGTGCACAGTCATGGCATGGCATGGGGTGGTATGGCATGGTAATGGAAGGGTATGATATGGCATGGTAATGGCCTGGCATGGCTTAGTAAGGTAGAGCTTAGCTTTGCACAAGAATTGAGGCATGCTACACTTAACTACCTAATTACAACCTATCGGGTGGCCTTGCAGCTGAACAGGGTGGTGTGATGTGTGGTGGTGTTCGTGTTGGTTTTGGTGGTGGAGGTGATGGTGTGTGTGGTGTGTGTGTGTGTGGGGGGGGGGGGGGGGGGGGGGGGGGGGGGGGGGGGTACAAGAAAAAGTAAAGAGAACGCCTGGTGGGCGTGGGATTAAGGGAGCCACACGTTTGGAGGTAGAGTACGGACTGCTACCTAACCTGTGCGTAGCTACTATTGCTTACGAGAAAGCCTAATGCCTGGCAGGCGTACTTACAGTGAAGTAGTTGGCCAAGATCTTGATGCCCCTGCCTGCGCTTCCATAGCCAGGGCGGGCAGGCATGTGCTGGTCGCTCTGGGGGTGAGAAGAGAAGATTGTTGGTGATGTTTTGGTAGGGAACGGCAAATAAGAATAGTGTTTGACAAACTAATATGAACTAGTATCATTCTAGTGCCACAATATTATTAGTTTTCCAAATAAATTCAAAATTATGGTGAGACGGCCTGTCCATCTTATATTAAGTCACGTTCACTAATATGATTCATTCACTTATATGAACTAACTTAACCTTTCCCTGTGTATTGGTGGCATACTGGGGTGGGGCAGGGGGGGCAGGGAGGGGGGGGGGGGGGGGGGGTATGGAGGTTTCCTCGTAGACGAGCATTTTATAGCAGGTACAGGGAGGGAGAGAGGAGTATGTGCTTCTGTGTGGATCATCTCTGGGGGTGGACAGCAGGGGATAAATTTTAAATGCAAGCTTGGGGACTCCTCAATTTTGGGGAAACACACGGGAGGCTTGACGAAATCCTTGCTGGCTACAAGAACGCTCACAAACCTGCTCTAGTCAGCATCAATGCTTATTGAGTCATCCAGCCACGGGCTCAAATTTCTACGTATCCAGCCATCCTACCATAAGCCACGAATTTGCAGGGTTCCAGAATGGTAACACCCCTGCCTTCTGCGCAGCAATTTTTTGAATTCTTGATGATATTATGTTAGTACCTAGATATTATGTTAGTACACTGTGGGGTCAGCCACACAGACTGAAGGTGGCTACAAGTATGCCCACAATCCTGCTCTATTTAACAATATAAGCTTACAGCCACAAATTTGCTGGGTTCCAGAATGGCCACACCCTTGCCTTTGCAGACATACTACGCAGCTTTTCAAATCTTTTTTGTAGTACAGTAGTTCCTAGCACACTGTGGGGTCAGCCACACAGGCTAAAGGTGGCTAACAGCACATCCACAATCCTGCTCTATTTAACAATATAAGCCACAGATTTGCTGGGTTCCAAAAACATCACACCAGTGCCTTGGCAGACATACTACGCAGCTTTTCAAATCTTTGATGGTAGTGCAGTAGTACCTAGCACACTGTGGGGTCAGCCACTCAGGCTGAAGGTGGCTAAAAGCACATCCAAAATCCTGCTCTATTTAACAATATAAGCCACGAATTTGCTGGGTTAAAAAAACATCATACACTTGCCTTGGCAGACACACTTTGCAGCTTTTTAAAGCCCCAACTGAGCTATATGCAAGAGAGTGGTGTTGCAGTGTTCTACCCATGTTTACTCCGCTCATGCAGTGTCCTACCCATGTTCACTCCGCCTGCAGAGAGTGGGCAGCTTGAACATACATTTTCTCTTCCGCTACGAGCAGCAGCTTCTAGGCAGCTCTTTGAGCCAGCCACTGGGCTAAGCCCCAAGATTTCAATAATAGTGGAACGATGATTCTGTCCGCTTCCAGGTGCACTACGTTGCTTTAGGTTTGGCTGGGTAGCAAGCCAGGGGAGCTGTCTAGAAGCTGCTGCTCATGGCTGAAATAAAAATAAATGAGCTTGAAGCCTTGAAGGCTGGTAGACCATGTATTCAAGCCCAGTCCCTCCACAACTGAGCAATGAAAGAGGTGAGGTTCTGATCCCCAAACAGAGAGCTGGTGAGAAACAGGATTTTTCAGTTGTTTGGTCGGTGTTGGCACCCACTCACCACCGCCATCCCCACCACCCACTCACCAACACCACCATCCCCACTTAGGAAATGTTGCAGTGTCTTGACTTCTGAAGTGGCACTATGGTGCTACTGGCAGCCTCTGAGGCGCTACTAGCAACTTTTATTGCCCCAAAAGTAACCCCAAAATGCTCTAATGTAGCACCCCAAAAACACCAAGGTACATACTTATGCACTAATGCTACAAGTTGCACCTTCCATAAAACCCTGGAGCTGATGAGAAGCACTGTTTTTCTTTTCAGCTACTAGCAGCTGCTTCTAGGCTGCTTCCTGAGCCAGCCACTGGGCTAAGCCTAAAAATTTACTCAGTGCTAGAAAGCTCATTACGCCAGCTTCAAGGTGCTCTAGGTTGCTTTAAGTTTGGCTGATAAGCCAGCCAATTGTGCTGCCTAGAAGCTGCTGCCGGTAGCCGAAAAGAAAAACAGTGATGAGAACTCACCTTCCTGGGAGCAGTCAGTGTCAATGCCCTCAGGGAGTTGGTCAGATTCTGAACACCCACTTGTGGCGCAACTTCGGTGCCCCTTCCAGCACCTGCAGTGGACGACAGCATGGTTAAATGGGCGGGAAGGTTGGATAGGTGGCAAGGTTGGATAGGTGGGAAGGTTGGATAAATGGGGAGGTTGGATAGGTGGAAGTTGGATAGGTGGGAGGTTGGATAGGTGGGAAGAATGAATAGGTGGGGAGGTTGGATAGGTGGGAAAGTTGAATAGGTGGTAAGGTGGTAAGGTTGGATAGGTGGAAAAATTGGATAGGTGCGAAGGTTGGATAGGTGGCAAGGTTGGATAGGTGGTAGGTCAGATAGGTGGTAAATTTGGATAGGTGGGAAGGTTGGATAAATGAGGAGGTTGGATAGGTGGGGAGGTTGGATAGGTGGGGAGGTTGGATAGATGGGAAGGTTAGAAGGGTGGGAGGATTATGTGGGTGGGAAGACTGGGAGGTGGGTGGGTGGAAGTTTTCAGACCTTGGTCCCATCCATAAATCCACAACCCACCCTCCCAAGATAATCAGAGCTACTAAAAGCTGGTGGGCTATGGATGATGATGATGTCCAAGTTCCCAGGATTAACACAAAGGACAGCAAGCACATAGTACTGGAAAGCAACCTAGTCAAGCATATCACCACTTTCTTGCATACTCCTAGAGACCTCTGCTGGTTGTAGTCACCACAGGACTGTAAATATAAACGTGCACAGGAATCCAACCCAGTCAAAGAAGATTTGGTTTCAGCTAGTCGGTTTAGCTAGTAGGGCAGGTATAATGCACTAACTTACCTCGTCCTCCTCCTCCTCCTCCTCGTCCTCCTCCGAAATCTCCTCGACCTCCTCCTCGTCCCCCTCCGAAATCTCCTCGACCTCCTCCTCCTCCTCCTCGTCCTCCTCCGAAATCACCTCGACCTCCTCCTCCTCCTCCTCGTCCTCCTCCGAAATCACCTCGACCTCCTCCTCCTCCTCCTCGTCCTCCTCCGAAATCGCCTCGACCAGATTGGGGACGGTCCCCATATCCGCCTCGCCCTCCGCCTCGATCACCCATTTATGCTAGCAACGTCTTTTAGGTTTCAGGCAGCTGAGCCGTAGGTAGGTTAACACTTCCTCACTGGTCCTGAATCTGTCTAGTTGATTTTAACACAGCAATTAAGAGAAATCAACGGGATTCCGCGAATAAACTTTCGGTAATTCCGAGGTTTGTTTGGAAACCTGACAAGGCCACTCCCTGCCTGCTAGTGGTACATGATCCTGGTCTCTGGCCCGTGCAATACACGAAGATTGGGCAGGCACTACAAGAAAGGGGGGCGGGTCCACTTCTCCGATTCCACTTCTCCGATTCGGCGAAGCCCCCACACAGTCCCCATGTCCTCCTCCACCCTAGATTCCACACGCCGAACACTGGAAGCATGCACCGTTCCTGGGGGGTTCGATATGTTCGGAAGCCCACGAACCTGGATATTTTCCGCCAAAATATCGAACAGTGGGCACAGTTGATTGTGGCAGTCCAGGTGAGGCGAAGATTTGGATTTGACAGGTCGACACGTATTGCCGCTCGACTTATCAGGCAAAATGTACGACACTTCTCTCTGAAATATAAGAAACATCAGCAATCCAAATCCAAATCCTCCGCTGAATTGCTATGAAGCAGGATAGCTCGAAGACCCCCTCCCCCCCCCCACCCACCCACCCACACACACACACAGAGCAGCAGAAGTTGTGGTGTGGGCTTGTCTTGGGTCAACACTGGCCTGTCTATGACAATGTAATCTTATGAGCTGTGTAGACACTACATACTGGGGAAAGCTGGAAATATTAAAAACAACAGAGTCTATAGATATTACTTACTACTTTACAGTCATGTATTTAAGAAACGGTAAGGAACCATGGTCTTAACGTAGCATAATAATGATTATTTTGGAGTCCTAGTAGCCCTCGTGCTGTTACTAGGTCCAGTTTTTAACCCCCAAAAGCAACCCCCGGAGATTATAACGTGGCACTCCCAGAACACTGAGGTACGTGCCGGTAATTTAGCACGTGTGCTACCAGTAGCACCTCAAAGACTAGCCTAGCTGGCGTTTTAGTGGCAGCACGTGGGAACTTCAAGTGGAGGACAGTGTGTTGAATGTACTGCTGAGTAGAGCATGTGCTGATTAAGAGAGGGTAGTTGTGATAATTTCAGTGCATTATGTACTGCTGTATGTGCTGTATGGTAGAGAATATGCTGATTAAGAGAGTGTAGTTGTGATGACTTTAGTGAGTTATGTATTGCTGTACTGTACTGCTGAGTACAGCATATGCTGCTTAAGAAGAGATAGTTAAAAGAGACCCCCCCAAGTTGTGTTGTGGGCTTGTCTTGGGTCTACACCATCATCAATATGCGGGCCATTTACCAAACCCGTTGCAGGGGTTTTACAGATGTCTAAGTCTGTGAACCCCTTATAAAATACTACTGTTTTGTGGATACGAACTTTAATTTGGGTACAGACTGCTAACAGTCTGTAAACCTTCGGTTTTACGTTGCTTAATAGTTTGCATATGTAAGCTGTATACACTTTGTCAGACTTTGGTTACTGCCCCTTTACAGACTCTGGTCTGCAGTCCTCTGTAATCCGTCTGTAACGATATCAGTGATCCTTTTTTAACTCGGTCTGTTCTCCTTCTGTTACTAGATCTGCAATCCTTCCAGGTCCGTCATCCCTCTGTAACCAGTTATGTGAATATGGGCTCTGGAATGGGGGGGGAAATGGGAGGCTGGGATAAAAACGCTATCATTCGAAGGTGTACGCTGTGTAATAATAACGCCTGGTGGGCGTGGTATGAAGGGACCCCCGTCTTGCGGTGGTAGGGAACGGGCTGTTACTTTACCTGAGCCATTTAGCCAGTCGACCAAACGGGGATGTAAGCTGTGTAAACTTTATCAGACTTTCCCGACCGACTCTGATTTACAGACCTCTATCTGTAACCCTGCAGTTATGATTATAAAACTGTACAGCTGCTCCGGCGCTGTACAGTCTCAAATTGATTTCTGCTGAGTATGCAACAATTTCCCTCCTTCCTTTAGTAACTAGGTTTGTAATCCTTATGCAACTGTCAGCGGAACTGGGTCACTACGGCACAGAGACGTTGACGGAAGGAGAGACAAAGGACAACTTACAGGGACAAGGCGAACCCTAAGAGAAGAGCAGCGCCTCCGGAATAGAGGCAGGGTTTAGGGTACGACGCATAGCAATACGTCGGACATCAATGTGACAGAGAAGGCAACAGACACTTCACCTATGACAAACTGTCCCATAGAAAGGAACACACACCAAATGCTCAACTGTCTAACATAATTCAGCCACTTTTAAAAACTAACTCTTTGGAAGTCAAAAAGGGCGAGGCACATGACCATCCATCTGGTACACTGCCAATGCAGCAGAACGCAGAGACAGCAAGAGGTACATGCCAAGCCAAAACCCAAAAATCCTCACTGGTCTTGCATATTTGAACAGATAAATATGAACTATCCTTCCTAGAGGCTTCAGTCATACCCAGTGTCTAAAAGTGTGGCTGAAGTACAGTTCAGATGAACTGGACACAATAATTGTAACCCCGAGCTTTTGCAAATAGCATCAGGGAAAAACCCCAACCAAAACCAGATACCCAGACATATCCCATTTAGGATCGTCTCACCAGAAATCCCAAGAGGGGAAAACCAATACTGTAGGAAGTTATGTTCCTGCAGATCACACATGACCAGAAACTGGTCGGAAGCAAAAATCCCACGATAAAAGTGGTTGAACTAACCTTATCTCCACCTAATTCACCATAGCGCAGCTGATCCTCCGTTGAAAGAGCCCAAGTCTATTGCCGAAGCAAGGAGCGAGGGGGGTCAATCGAATGGTAATCCTTCCACAACAACAGAAAATGGTAGATCCATACAAAACCAGGAAGTTGTCGTTGGATATGTGGTATACAGGCTGCAACTCCGGTAGTGTACCGGTTCATGAAAATGTACAAGACAGACATTTCAGCTGCACAGCGTTCACAGCTGCAATGATAAATGATACCTCAACCCTGCCCCAACCTCCACCCTATGAACAATGATACACAATAGCCCAACCTCCACCCTATGGACAATGATACATGATACCCCAACCTCCACCCTATGGACAATGATACATGATACCCCAACCTCCACCCTATGGACAATGATACATGATACCCCAACCTCCACCCTATGGACAATGATACATGATACCCCAACCTCCACCCTATGGACAATGATACATGATACCCTAACCTCCACCCTATGGACAATGAATCAATGATACATGGTACCCCAACCTCCACCCTATAAACAATGATCAGGGTACTTCAAATGGCCAAATTGGCCAGCGCTTTAGCGCACTTGAAAACAAAAAAACTGCGCTTTGTAGTGCAAAAAGCGCAAAAATTGCTTGCAGCGCCCACGGTTGCAAAACAACTGCGCTTAAAGCGCAGAGGGGGTCAAAAAGTCAGCGCTCAAAAGCGCAAAAGCGCGCGCTTTGAATTTCCCTGACAAGGATACCCCAACCTCCACCCTATGGACAATGATACATGATACCTCAACCTCCCGCGGGACCGTCCGTTCACCGTCCCGTTAGTTAAGCCCTTCAGAAGGTGCTTAGGATGATAAGAGCTGTATTTATTTTGGGAAGTTGTGTTCCACTTATGCAGAAACATAGGGGGGTGCAACAGGTGGCTCCATAGCTGTTTCTCTACTTTTATGATATCATTGATGATAGTAGTTACCATCAAACTGGTTGGATGAGATCATTGAGGGTAGTATTTACCATCAAGCTGAAGAATCCTATTCTCCATCCCTATGTCCAAGAATGCCATAAGGCATTTGTTCTTGGCATCCTGGGTAAGCATAGAACTAGTGTTCTATCCAGCTTGGGCATGGATAATGTTCGGGTATAGGCTGACAACATCAAAGGTTATCAGTCATGGTGGTCATGCTAACTTAGGTGTTGCAGATCCTTTATTATTCCCCTTGAACTTATTATGTGCAGCCTGGTATCTCACCAGGCTGCACATTGATTGCAGGGAAAGCCACCATACAATGAAACAACGGAAATTACGATAATGCGCACAACTGTCTTGTGGTTGTGCCTTCAGCTTTGTAGGCTGCTTGAGGCACCAACTCACCATGCTACACATAAACAAAACTGCAGAACATACACCCACCATCTAACGTAACAATAGAAACGACCAGAGTGCATAAGTAGTTGCATCTTTCTAATACCCTCACAGTTTTCACAACGATCGGATACCCAATATCTGGGTGACTGCCTAGAAGGCATGTCAGCCCTTGTGGCATCAACATGAATGGCGCTCCTAGGGATCAAGGTGTCTAGAAGTAGCCCAACCCTAGACTGAAGCAAGCCCCTGCACGACCCATGCCCCACACATGCTGACATACATGCGCCAAGCCTGGATCCGATGCAACGATCAACCACAATAAGTAGTTGTATCTTATGAATACCCTGGCAGTATTAACAACGATCTAATACCCAATATATGGGTATCTGCCCAGAAGGCATGTCAGCCCCTTGTGGCATACACACGAATGGCACTTCCAGGGATCAAGGTGTCTAGAAGTAGCCCAACCCTAGACTGAAGCGAGCGCCTGCATGACCCATGCCCCACACATGCTGACATACATGCGCCAAGCCTGGATCCGATGCAACGATCAACCACAATAAGTAGTTGCATCTGATGAATACCCTCGCAGAGTTCATAATGATGTAATGCCCAATATCTGGGTAACTGCCCAGAAGACATGCCAGCCTTTGTGGCATACACACGAATTGGGCTTCCAGGGATCAAGGTGTCCAGATAGAAGTGACTGAATCTTGTTGTGAGTGAAGGGAGCCTTCAAGTAATCCCCAAGTTAGTAAGGCTGATTCACCCAATCACCCAGTCACCAAGTACCTAAGCCCAGTGTACCTAATAACTGATGCACCCAATCACCCAGTCACCAAGTACCTAAGCCCAGTGTACCTAAAAACCTTCTGCACTGGCTCACCATCATCCTCACCACCTCCACCATCACTGGGAGCAGCAGTAAGGATAAAAAACCATGTAGCCGTTGTGTCTACAGCCGAACTGGCTGTCACTGTGATATACTCATAATCTGCATGCATGCTTGGGTGTGACTGACTAGGCTCAGTGGAACCAACAGCAAATGAGATCTCAGAACTCTCCTTAGCTGCAGCCTTGGCCTTAGCTGCCCTTGCCTTCTTAGCCTTCTTGGCCTTAGCCCTAGAGGTCTTTGCTGCAGTGGTATCTACTACATCACTGGCAGCGGCAGTGGCAATAGCATGAGCAGCAACTAACTCCACATCCTTGGAATTGCAGCGGCAATAGCGTACGCAGCAGGATCTGCTTGGGGGCCTTGGCAGCAGCAGGAGTAGCCTTTTTAGCCTGGGGGGCAGCAGGCGCAGTCTTTGTAGAAGGAGCCTTAACTGCCTTGGGGGCCTTGGCAGCAGCAGGAGTGGGGGCCTGGGCAGCAGCAGGAGTAGCCTTTTTAGCCTGGGGGGCAGCAGGAGCAGTCTTCGTAGCAGGAGCCTTAACTGCCTTGGCTTTCTATTTATCTGTCTTGGGGGCCTTGGCAGCAGCAGGAGCAGACTTCATAGCAGGAGCCTTAGCTGCCTTGGCCTTAGCTACCTTAGCTTCAGTGGCAACTTCTTCATCAGCAATTTGCTCGGCAGCCTCAGCATTCAACCTATCTTTAGCAGCATCTTCTGCGTTGGCGACGGCCTCTGCAGCCTCTGCCTTCATCCTATCTTCAGCAGCCTCTGCTGCGTCGACGATGGCCTCTAGATCAGCCGCCTCCAACTGATCAGCAGCAGCAGGAGCTGCCTTTTTTAGCCTGGGGGGCAGCATGAGCAGTCTTCGTAGCAGGAGCCAGAACTGCCTTGGGGGCCTTGGCAGCAGCAGGAGTGGTGGCCTGGGCAGCAGCAGGAGTGGGGGCCTTGGCAGCAGCAGGAGTAGCCTTTTTAACCTGGGGGGCAGCAGGAGCAGTCTTCGTAGCAGGAACTTAACTGCCTTGGGGGCCTGGGCAGCAGGAGTGGGGCCTTGGCAGCAGCAGGAGTGGTGGCCTTTGGCAGCAGCAGGAGTGGTGGCCTGGGCAGCAGCAGGAGTGGGGGCCTTGGCAGCAGCAGGAGTGGGGGCCTGGGCAGGAGCAGGAGTGGTGGCCTGGGCAGCAGCAGGAGTGGTGGCCTTGGCAGCAGTAGGAGTGGAGGCCTTGGCAGCAGCAGGAGTAGCCTTTTTAGCCTGGGGGGCAGCAGGAGCAGTCTTCGTAGCAGGAGCCTTAACTGCCTTGGCTTTTATATTTATCTGCCTTGGGGGCCTTGGCACAGCAGGAGCAGACTTCATAGCAGGAGCCTTAGCTGCCTTGGCCTTAGCTACCTTAGCTTCAGTGGCAACTTCTTCATCAGCAATTTGCTTGGCAGCCTCAGCATTCACCCTATCTTTAGCAGCATCTTCTGCGTCGGCGACGGCCTCGGCAGCCTCAGCATTCTGTCTATCTTCAGCAGCCACTGCTGCGTTGGCGACGGCCTCAGCAGCCTCAGCTTTCATCCTCTCATCATCAGCAACTTCTGCGTCGGTGACGGCCTCTGCAGCCTCTGCATTCAGTCTATCTTCAGCAGCCACTGCTGCGTTGGCAACGGCCTCAGCAGCCTCAGCTTTTCATCTCTCTCATCAGCAGCATCTTCTGCGTCGGCGACGGCCTCTGCAGCCTCTGCCTGCAACTCATCATCAGCAGCAGCTGCCTTCTCGTAATCCCATCTTGTATATCCACAAGTCGCCAGGCTGTGATGGTCGGAATAATTGTGGGATGGTATTAGTTAGTTGGTGAACAGAAAGGTGGTTGTGACAGAAAGGTGGTTGTTTTGTGACAGAAAGGTGTTGCGACAGAAAGGTGGTTGGTTGTGACAGAAAGGTGGTGTGACTGAGTTTGTCACACTCATGCTGGTGGAAGCCCATGTTGGTTGTGACAGAAAGGTGGTTGTGACTGAGTTGTCACACTCATGCTGGTGGAAGCCCATGTTATGTGGTGGCATTACTTAAGCCATCGATTTGTTTTGTGGAAGGATATTTACCCCAGGAGGACGATCTCCTGCCACACATTAGCTGACCTGAGGATATTGCAAATTTGGGGATTCTTCCTCACCCTTTTATTTTGCTTAAAAGGGTTTATAAGTGTGGCGTAGAAATGGTACCAAAGACCCCCAAGTTAAAAGGGTGTATAAGTGTGGCGTAGAAATGGTACCGAAGACCCCCAAATGTACAGCCTCACCTAGGCATATGCCACAGTATGGTCTTCCATTTTAGTTATATTAAAAGCATTTGATTAGACGCTGAATTGCCGGCTGAAGAGCCAGCACACCGACTAGCCACGGGAATATACCGAATACAACAGGGGATCCCAAACTATGTTTACCCCAGTATAAGTGTGGCGTAGAAATGGTGCCAAAGACCCCCCAAATTTGCAGTGGGATTCAGTGAGAAAAGTGTGACCCTCCTTATGTAGTTGGCGCATTTCAGTAGGAGCTCATGCATTGTTGTGCAGTATCCTAACACAGGCATGCATGCTTTGAAAACACTATCCTGAAACAACAGCATTTTCTGGGGTTGTTTTGGGTAAGTTTGGACTATAATTAGTTTACAACTAATGGGGCTAATTTAGCGATTGCCTTATTAGGGCTGATTAGGTCCGCAATTAGCCCTAATCTTAAAACCCTACAAATGTAAGATTGAGATAGACACATAGGCAGTAAACATTGGTTCATCCACAACTTTTTAATTGCACACAATACGGTATGCACATGCACTTCCAATCTAGCAGCCCTGTCCTCACTAACTACATGGCCAATAAATGCATTACGACGCTCCAAACAAACCCACCTTCCATCAGTTAGGTCTTTGACCATGCAGCATCTGTACAGTACAGCTGCTTTGCTGGAACTAGCGCTCCTTTGTCTCTCCATCTTCTATGAACCAGGCAACATTGCGTTGCTTCTGGTGAGACAAGCTCCTTGCCATCTGAGGTCAGGGGATGCAAATGAATGAGCTTTTAGAGATGGTCGATAATTGCAAGATGGCAGATGCGCCTGCATGTGAATGATACAGCGCAGGGGTGGTAGCAAGCCAAATAGGCTGGAGGGACTTGCCCCACCTTCGATAATTATGATGAATACCAAATTATTGGGCTGAACAAAACCTAAACCCTGATTGCAAACACTTGATGGGATAGTCCCCAGCCAAGTATGAATCAAACAACTGAGGACCCCCTATGTAGAGGAGCAGAGGAGTGCAGCACAGCAAACTCACGTCGTTGTCATTACCACCATTGCAGTATCCATGCCAGCCACCAATGCCTGATCCATGCACACCTCGAACCACAGCTATCAACCACATTTGACCATAATACTGCTCTCCTTCCCTCCCTCGCAAATTCGGCAGCCAACGACTCATCAATGTTATCATCATTGACCCAGGTACCGACCGTGATGCCAACCTGCAAGGTAGAGATTGGATACAAACTATTCAGCTACAACCTGCAGTACAGTAGAGATTGGATACAAACTATTCAGCTACAACCTGCAGTACAGTAGAGATTGGATACAAACTATTCAGCTACAACCTGCAAGGTAGAGATTAGATACAAACTATTCAGCTACAACCTGCAGTACAGTAGAGATTGGATACAAACTATTCAGCTGCAGCACATGTACATCAGTACCTGAGGGTGAAGCACAAGCTGAGGGTCGTGGATTGTTGCTGGGTGGCAGAGTAGAATATGAACATAATAATGCAGCACATGGAACTTTGATTATTCAACACTTCAAGGGCAATGCAGAAAGTGATGAGTGCATTTGGGGACCGGAGTGCGGGCTGTGTTGCAGGATAGGATATGCCCCCCCCCCCCCCCCCCCCCCCCCCCCCCCTAAACCCTGATTGCAAACACTTGATGGAATAGTCCCCAGCCAAGTATGAATCAAACAACTGAGGACCCCCTATGTAGAGGAGCAGAGGAGTGCAGCACAGCAAACTCACGTCGTTGTCATTACCACCATTGCAGTATCCATGCCAGCCACCAATGCCTGATCCATGCACACCTCGAACCACAGCTATCAACCACATTTGACCATAATACTGCTCTCCTTACCTCCCTCGCAAATTTGGCAGCCAACGACTCATCAATGTTATCATCATTGACCCAGGTACCGACCGTGATGCCAACCTGCAAGGTAGAGATTGGATACAAACTATTCAGCTACAACCTGCAGTACAGTAGAGATTGGATACAAACTATTCAGCTACAACCTGCAGTACAGTAGAGATTGGATACAAACTATTCAGCTACAACCTGCAAGGTAGAGATTAGATACAAACTATTCAGCTACAACCTGCAGTACAGTAGAGATTGGATACAAACTATTCAGCTGCAGCACATGTACATCAGTACCTGAGGGTGAAGCACAAGCAGAGGGTCGTGGATTGTTGCTGGGTGGCAGAGTAGAATATGAACATAATAATGCAGCACATGGAACTTTGATTATCAACACTTCAAGGCAATGCAGAAAGTGATGAGTGCATTTGGGGACGGGAGTGCGGGCTTTGTGTTGCAGGATAGGATATGCCCCCCCCCCCCCCCCCCCCCCCCCCTAAACCCTGATTGCAAACACTTGATGGAATAGTCCCCAGCCAAGTATGAATCAAACAACTGAGGACCCCCTATGTAGAGGAGCAGAGGAGTGCAGCACAGCAAACTCACGTCGTTGTCATTACCACCATTGCAGAATCCATGCCAGCCACCAATGCCTGATCCATGCACACCTCGAACCACAGCTATCAACCACATTTGACCATAATACTGCTCTCCTTACCTCCCTCGCAAATTTGGCAGCCAACGACTCATCAATGTTATCATCATTGACCCAGGTACCGACCGTGATGCCAACCTGCAAGGTAGAGATTGGATACAAACTATTCAGCTACAACCTGCAGTACAGTAGAGATTGGATACAAACTATTCAGCTACAACCTGCAGTACAGTAGAGATTGGATACAAACTATTCAGCTACAACCTGCAAGGTAGAGATTAGATACAAACTATTCAGCTACAACCTGCAGTACAGTAGAGATTGGATACAAACTATTCAGCTGCAGCACATGTACATCAGTACCTGAGGGTGAAGCACAAGCAGAGGGTCGTGGATTGTTGCTGGGTGGCAGAGTAGAATATGAACATAATAATGCAGCACATGGAACTTTGATTATCAACACTTCAAGGGCAATGCAGAAAGTGATGAGTGCATTTGGGGACGGGAGTGCGGGCTGTGTTGCAGGATAGGATATGCCCCCCCCCCCCCCCCCCCCCTAAACCCTGATTGCAAACACTTGATGGAATAGTCCCCCAGCCAAGTATGAATCAAAACAACTGAGGACCCTTATGTAGAGGAGCAGAGGAGTGCAGCACAGCAAACTCACGTCGTTGTCATTACCACCATTGCAGTATCCATGCCAGCCACCAATGCCTGATCCATGCACACCTCGAACCACAGCTATCAACCACATTTGACCATAATACTGCTCTCCTTACCTCCCTCGCAAATTTGGCAGCCAACGACTCATCAATGTTATCATCATTGACCCAGGTACCGACCGTGATGCCAACCTGCAAGGTAGAGATTGGATACAAACTATTCAGCTACAACCTGCAGTACAGTAGAGATTGAATACAAACTATTCAGCTACAACCTGCAGTACAGTAGAGATTGGATACAAACTATTCAGCTACAACCTGCAAGGTAGAGATTAGATACAAACTATTCAGCTACAACCTGCAAGGTAGAGATTGGATACAAACTATTCAGCTACAACCTGCAAGGTAGAGATTAGATACAAACTATTCAGCTACAACCTGCAGTACAGTAGAGATTGGATACAAACTATTCAGCTGCAGCACATGTACATCAGTACCTGAGGGTGAAGCACAAGCAGAGGGTCGTGGATTGTTGCTGGGTGGCAGAGTAGAATATGAACATAATAATGCAGCACATGGAACTTTGATTATCAACACTTCAAGGGCAATGCAGAAAGTGATGAGTGCATTTGGGGACGGGAGTGCGGGCTGTGTTGCAGGATAGGATATGCCCCCCCCCCCCCCCCCCCCCCCCCACACACACACACACACACACAGACACTCATCACTCATGAACTTACATGCTTATTGGCCCCACAGTGGTATGCTAGGCGCATGCCATCGCGGCGTGACTGACGGCAACTGTCTCTGGTGACATATTGTAGCTGGTTCTTCCAGTCCAACTGGGTGCTCTTATCTGCCAGAAAAGTGGAGAGGTGGCCCTTTAAACACTTCTCCAGCCGCTCTCCTCCGCCATGCACAATGTATATTCTGGTGGGTAGCCGGTAACTCTGCGAAAAACAAGTTTGGTTGTTGAGTTAGTATGAAAACATGTGGTTATTTGTTCAGGTACCACAGGCCATGCAGGTACAATGCAGGACAGATAGAGCAGATACTTAGAGGCACCCATGCAGGTACAATGCAGGACAGATAGAGCAGATACTTAGGAGCACCCATGCAGGAACAAGGCAGGACAGATAGAGCAGATACTTAGAGGCACCCATGCAGGTACAATGCAGGCCACAACATGGCGTAGGTTAGTGTCAGCAAACCATTTTCTGGCTCGAATAAGAGCAGGAAACAGGAACAAGTCCTAGGCGGCGTCGCAAGCGACGCGGAAATTGGCGGAGAGTGTTGGCCACCGCAACGACAGGTGCCGCAGGAATCGAATTACTACGACAGTTAGTTGAGATAGTTGGCTTCGAGTGTTCTTACCTTGGGGTTTGTATGGTAGGCTACTAGAGAGGCTGTTCCCTGTTTGGAGGCAGTAGCAGGCATCATGTTGTCGTTGTTTTAGGGGGGAGGGGGGGGCTCGAGCGGTTGGGTTCGGAGCTGATAGTTCGGAAGCGTCCTGCATGCGTGTTATAATTGAGGTTAAGTTAGGTTGGGTTGGGTTGGGTAGGGTTGGGTAGGTGATTAGCATGAGCCTCAATTGCCCATCGCAGCATCATTCCGACTTATTCCATTGTGAATTCTTGTGACGAGGAGCTGGCGCGATTATAAGAAAGGTGATCGGAAGGTGAGGCGGGCGAGGTAAGGTAAGGTCAGGAGAGGGGCAGCTGTTTACTCTAGCTCATGCGCAAGGAATACACATCAAAATGAGAGTTGGATGAATGAATGCATAGAAGCACTGCGTAGTGGCAAAAACTCCCGAGCCAAAATCCTGTGGGTTCACGCCCAAGTTTCTCTTGGAGCAGGCTTCTTGCTGTGGGATTGATTGAGTCTCAGCACAATGCGCTATTCGATGCTTTACCTGATGCGATAAATATATTCAGTGGCGCGTGCTGCTCGCTGCTCGCTTGCTCTGTGTTTTCCGAAGTTGACTGGACAGGCCTCGGGTCGAGAGACGCTCAGTTGCGTACAGAGCTAATCTTGGCTCCGATGGGCTACGATCCCTGAATTCTTGTGATTTAAGACCTGCGAAACTATGAACTCGAGGAAACAAAAGTATGCGAAGGCAGGAGAACTTGGGCGATGAGTTCAGGCGCTGGTGTAAGCTGGTGCGCTGTAAGGCTGCCCGCCCGCCTTTTTGGTGGCGGTACCGCTGACGTGGTGGTACAGCAGTTGCCGTTGCCGAGATATTTTTGATATTGTCCGAGGACCCCCTTTGGCGTACAGCTGACTAGATGCAACTAACTTCGAAATATCTGTGATGTAACTGGCGACATCTGTCAATATTGAGGCAAATGTTGTGCTGCTGAGGCGACAGCACAACTGATGAAACGGAAGTAGAATTAAGAATTTCAAGGCTCCGGTAATCAAACAAATAGAGGCGCACCAATTGCGATGAGCTGGAGTCTCGGGCAGCGGAGGACGCCTGAGGTCCAATATTCAAATGGAGCGAACAGATCCACCCGCACGGAGGACGAGGCCAGGGTAGCAGCCCGGGTAGCAGTAAGGGTGTCGAGTTGCAATATTTGCGGAAACAGAAGCTGAATCGCGCAGTTGCGCTCCAATTTCATGGTGAAAACTGAGGTCGAGAATGCCATGCTTATAACTGAGGACGAGAATGAACCGAGGTCGAGAATGTCAGAAGTTTTGCGTTTCAACCCAGATATAGCTTTGGGGACATCCATCTGTGCCCATGCTAATCGCTAGGTGAAAGAGCTGCCTTAAGCGCTATGCAATGGGGAGGCGCAGAGCATGACTGGAGACTCGTCGGCTTATTCGCGCAGTTATTCGCAGTATTTTGCTGTGAAGGGATGGCCTGAGTAGGCATGGAATTTTGACGAAATGAGGCTTTAGGCCGTAGCCCCGTTGCCGTTTACGAGAGAATTCAGCTTGAGCTCCGGTGCAGGTTGTTGAGGAGGAAGTAAGGTGTACAAGACTGCCCACAATCCTGGAGAAAGATCTACATGCCTTATCAAAGTGAGTGTTTGCTCTCCTTGGTTGAAGTGTGTATCATTACTAGAAAGCTGAGCCTGTGTGAAAAACAATTTACCACCAATGGTGAATTCTTGAGGGAACAACGGAGTGAGACGGTATAATATAACCCTGGATGAAAGTGAGGGCTGAACCCTGATGAAATAATTGGATCCATTGAGGGTGCATGCATTAGAGATGCCAAATATAGTGGGAAGATGTCTGGTGAGCACCTTGAACGATGTGGCGACAGTGCAAGTGAATCAGAACAAGCCCACCCATCCACCGTACGTTACAAATCGGAGTGCACGAAACAGAATGACACTAACATCATGATACATCATGAATTCATGATGTATGTAGGCACAGTTATACTTACTTGGGCAACACTCCCATAAACCGTAGCAATCAACTAGGTAACCCAAGCGACTAAAGTGGGCAGTAGGGAGGGGAGAAGGGGGAGGGGGGGAGAGAGTTGGCCTCCTCCTCTACACGTGGGGTGGGGGGTGGGCAGGTGGATCGGGATATGTTTAGGCTGTTGGTGGCCTGGGTTTTTGGCCTGAATTTATTTTTTCTCATCTCACCGCATCGGGTGTCGCGCACGGTGTGATACCGACGCGTACCTAAATCAAATCCGATGTACATCTAACACAAATCTAATTCGGATCTATCCTAAAACTGTCTGTACGGGGGCGAATTCTGGTTTGTTCGGCACATTGCATTGGTTGTCGCATTTCGACTTCGAGAGAGAGAGAGAGAGAGAGAGAGAGAGAGAGAGAGAGAGAGAGAGAGAGAGAGAGAGAGAGAGAGAGAGAGAGAGAGAGAGAGAGAGAGAGAGAGAGAGAGAGAGAGAGAGAGAGAGAGAGAGAGAGAGAGAGAGAGAGAGAGAGAGAGAGAGAGAGAGAGAGAGAGAGAGAGAGAGAGAGAGAGAGAGAGAGAGAGAGAAATAGAGAGAGAGAGAGAGAGAGAAATAGAGAGAGATTCGCGTGTGCAGTATGGCTGTAATCTGTATGGATTTTGCGTTGTTTACACTCGTTTTTTCGAGGCGCCAGATCCTCCGAAGAAAAAACGCGTGATCTCAAGCAGAGCTCAGCTTGACAACCCCTTGTGATTGTTTGAAGGGGGGGGGGCGGGCCCCGCGAAGCGGGGCAGAGGCATTCAGTCGCCGAATTCTACAAAGGCCCAGCTACACTACCCCATCTCATCATGCGGCTTTAGTCGACGACAAGGGTTTCGTGTGCGCCTCAAAAAACGAGTGTAAGCAACGCAAAATCCGTACAGATTACAGCCGTACAATGGCTACACTCAATACTTTTAAGGGGGCCTTGGCCACGCCTAAGTACAGTCCATCGAAGCTCGAAGACAACTCTTGCAACATCAACAACATCAACAACAACAACATCAACAACAACAATACCGTCGCTGTCATGGAAATGACTGATACACCACAGGACATGGCACAGGGCCGCCTTATGATCGAATTCCGTGGTGAGCGCAAGCAAATGCCGCGTCTACGAGGTTGGTTGAGGCCGGGAGCCGATAGGCTTTGGTGCAACATCTCTAGCATCGAGCCAAGACTTCGCTTCAAGTACGTGGACCATGTTACATTCGATGACGATATGTGGGAGTGCAACGCAGTATGGTTGCATTGCCTACATTTACCCAACGGATCAATTTATAGAGCGTCGGTCTTTGAGATGCTGAATGAGGCAGTCAACATTTTGTCACACACACCCGGTGCTGCAAGGTACACACTCCTCGACTCGCATGATGATGCGCACCGTTTGGGAGGAGCGCACCTAATTGTCACAGGGGGTTGGTCATTCGTTTTCTACGCCATGACCGGGAGCAGGTTAGGGGGCAAGGTCTTACTGGCCGTAGCAAGGCCAAAGTAAGTAGTCCTCGGTGCCCGTCTTAAGCCTGTTCGAGACCACACGGTTTCTTTTGAGATGACTGGTGTTGTTTTATCCCCCTTGCTGTGATGGGTTGCTCAACCCGTCACTCAACTCGTAATGAGTGCCCTCTTAATTGCTATGAGGTTCAGCAGCTGATATTACCGTAAACCATATAGATAGTTATTAGATTACAAGTTTATATAGGGAGTGTTCCAGGTACCCATCACCTGTCAACTCTACATATTGTACCTCCGCTCCGGCAATCAATGTAATGTAATGTTACGTAATTGGAAGTTGAAACGCTATCTTGCGCTTATTCTGGACAACAAGTGGAAAGCTATACTTTATAAACAATCAATCAATATGATTGACAAGTCTGTACTACTACCTATCTGCATCGCTACCTTCGCTTTTATTTATTAGACCGTGAATTATTAATTCAAATTTTCGTGTTCATTGTACGGAGCGGTGCAGAGGGATCGAGCTACGACTCCTGAATGTTGGGGAAGGGGATTCCGTATTGTTTGCAAAGATCCTCATTGAGACGCCTGTCATGATCGTTCAGGGAATTCCATTGCTCGGCAGTCATGCTTGACAGTTCGTACCTCAGTTGCTTCTCAAGTGCTTCTGCGCGCTCAGTCTCAATCTGCAGTCGAGCAACATATGCCTTATTTCGAGCGCGCTCAGTCTCAAGCTCAATCTCCAGACTATTCACTCGAGAAGCATCTGCCTTCTTTAGAGAGTGCTCAGTCTCAAGCTCAAGCTCAATCTTCTGTCGAGCAGCATCTGCCTTATTTCGAGCGCGCTCAGTCTCAAGCTCAATCTTCAGTCGAGCAGCATCTGCCTTCTTTAGAGAGTGCTCAGTCTCAAGCTCAAGCTCAATCTTCAGTCGAGCAGCATCTGCCTTATTTCGAGCGCGCTCAGTCTCAAGCCCAATCTTCAGTCGAGCAGCATCTGCCTTATTTCGAGCGCACTCAGTCTCAAGCTCAATCTTCAGTCGAGCTATGTAAATAAAAGCGAAGGTAGCGATGCAGATAGGTAGTAGTAGAGAAAAACACTTGTCAATCATATTGATTGATTGTTTATAAAGTATAGCTTTCCACTTGTTGTCCAGAATAAGCGCAAGATAGCGTTTCAACTTCCAATTACGTAACATACTAAACTCACTCAGATTAAAGGGGTCATGAAGCTAGCTCTGACTTGTTTACACTCGTGGTTACAGTCGACGGAATACTAAAATGAAACCGCCTCGTGTACGGCACACCTTACGGTGTAACCTAATGGTGTAGCAACCCACGGGGCAGTGGAACACCAATACGATTTTAAATCAACAAATTGCAGGATGTTAACGAGAATATCGTGGTTCTTTTTTAGATCACGGCTCTCCATCCTGCAGACTCCGTATCGTTCTTTTGTCGGTACTTTCGAGAGTGTCCATTGAAGGACCAGCCGCACTTAAGCGATCGCCTCTTCCCCAGTACCGTGGCCCAAAAGAACACGGGGTCTTTGTTGATGTGCAATGCGTCATGTAAGGAGGTTTCTTTGCTGGACGGGTCATTTTATAGGACCATCCACTCATACAATATATGATTGTCACCGCCATATACCGTTTTTTGGATGTTTCATTTTACTGTTCCGCCGACTGTAGAGGCGCATGGGGAACACGTGTCGGATCTGACTTGTTTACACTAGTCTTTCATGGGCGCATGGGGACACGTGTCGTCTCAAGCAGACGTCTGCTTAACAAACTATTTCGGGATCATGAAAGAGGAATCGCGGGACCCACGGAGTGGGGCAGGGGAATTCAGATGCGGACTCGCGGAAACACGTGTCGGATCTGACTTGTCCATCGGAGTACACACGCAAACGGCGGAACACTGTCGAATGTATCGGAGGACACAAGAGGCCGACCACCGAATGGCACACGCAGGACCCTCATTGACACACGCAAACGGCGGAACACATGTCGGCGACTCCTCTTCATCGTCCATCACTCACTCACTCAGATTAAAGGGACCGGCGCTTTGCGTAGTAGGTAGTGCCCAGCCCCCCCAGGCATGCCCAATCCTTGTGTATTGCTGGAGGTACGATCGCCGGGCATCATAAAAGTCCCTCCTCGCCCCGAGCCTGCATATTTTTCTTTTCTTCTCCTCCTCATCCTCTTCCCTAGCGCGTCCTTCGCACACCACCCTCCTTTCCTTTCTTCCATCTACAAATAACGCAAAATCCATACAGATTACAGCCATACACACGCGAATCTCTCTCTCTCTCTCTCTCTTTCCACACGCCACACAGACGGCTATGTAAAGCCTTCTTTTGAGATTGGAGTCATAAGAACCATTGCCACATCCACGTATGCGCGAAGAAAAGAGTCTTCATCGACGCGATGCCGACACAACCTTGTCAGCCCATTTCAAACCCAGTCCGCAAAATAGGAAGGGCGCTGGACATGGACAGTCTCGACACATCCAAGTTTATTGATCGCCTCCACTGCCGAGTCAGCCGTCTCAATGCACTGCGGACGTCATCGGCTACTTCCGGCGATCCACGCATCTTGGAGTATAACGCATTGCGCCACCTAATTAAACAAAAACACCACACATCCCCATCGTCACGTTTGTTCCTCGTCGCTGTGGAGTACGTCTTCGATGACGGCTGCTTCAAGCGCGCCAACGGGGACGCCCTTGTATTCTCACATGCTATCAACACACTTTTCTTGGTGGAGACGAAAATCATCAAAGCCCCTGCCAAAACTGGAAATGCCAAGGTGTTGAAAGCCATACAGCAGGCCACTATGTGCGCGAGTAGACTTTCGTCCTGGATACCGCATCTCATCAACATTGACATGAAAGACGGAACAACACTTGGATCTGTGACAATTCGTCGTATGATCGTGACAGCTGTGGATCGCGGTGGACGCGTCTTCAGTCAAGATATCCGCAGCCAGGAAATTGACTAACTTAGTTAACTTAATTAACTCAGGTAACTTGATTAACTGAAGGTGGAACTTTGGCAAAACACTGGAGGTACCGAGATTCGAACCCGGATCTTATTTATCGCTCAGTGGGCGACATGTTCAAGGAATGAAGAAAATTGGCTTAACCTCACGCACTACCACTGAGCTACAACCCCGATGACAGATTACCAACTAAACAATTGTTTTAATAAAAACGAGTGTAAACAACTTTGATCCATACAGGTCTCGGCATTGTTTTGCTGAGTATGTAACGTTCCCCCTCTCCCCCAGATGGATGTAACGTTCCCTCTCTCTCTCTCTCTACAGTAACAGCATTGTTTTGCTGTGTGTGTAACGTTCTCCTCTCTCTACAGAAACAAACCTCAAGCAGAAGTCTGCTTGACAACTATTTCGGGATTATGAAAGGGGAATCGCGGGACCCACGGAGTGGGGCAGTGGAATTCAGCTGATGACTCGCGGAAACACGTGTAGGATCTGACCTGCTTACACGCGCGCTTCGGGGCGCATGGGGAACACGTGTAGTCTCAAGCAGACGTCTGCTTGACCCACGGGGTGAATTGTGAAATTGTAAAAGTGGTACCCAAAGTCACACTTCTAAAACACGCTTTGCTATATAATTAAGTATGACTTTGGGGACCACTGCTAAAAAACTGACGCAGGTGGATGGAAGGTTTCGCAATCTGCTTGGAGGTCAAGCACGGAATTGAGCTGCGGACTCGTGTGCAGGATCTGACATGTTTATGGTGTAAACAGGATGAGAGTAAGCAAAATGTAGATGTTGTACCATACCAAAGGGTTATTATCCACACGAATCACCATTTCAACCACGCAATTGGATTATCCGACTGAACAAGGTTGCAACGATGCCGACGGACGCAACAAAACAACCCAAGGCCAACTTAGCGCCATGCCCACCCATCATGGGGCTGGGAGCAAACTGGCACAGGGGCGCAGGCGCAAAGGCGAGCATGCAGGCAGATGCGACGATCATGCACGCATGCGCGCAGATGCAGCTGCATGACCCGTTCAGTGGATGGAGACAGTTCGGATGCTACAAGGAATGGACAGACACAAACGAGGCGCTGCAAAGACTCAAGGGACACGCGAGACACGCGTTCGAGATCATACCGTTCGGAAAGCCATGCAAGCCGTACCTTGACATCGACGGTCCACCACTTCCGAACGACCAGGTGCCCTTCCCAGACGTCGCCGCGCTGGTCGCACACACAGAGGACGCAATCAAGATGATCTTCAGCAACGACTACGGAATACAGATCGACGTCGACAACGACCTCATATGGCTCGTCAGCCCAAACGCCAAGAAGCTCAGCCTGCACCTCATCATCGACACGAAGAGAGAAGGAACGCCGCTCCACGTGTACAGCAGCAACCACCAGTCAGACACCACCGGCGCAGCACACCTCGCCATGAGACTGCAGCAGCTAGACCCAAACGGAGTCGGGAAGCTCGTAGAACATAGGCGTGTACACAAGGGACAGGGAGATGCGCATGCTAGGGTCGTGCAAGTTCAACAAGGACGCGGACTCGGTCCTCGTCCCGCTCAAGCAGCACCACAAGGATGACCCAGACACAGCACTCAGGACAGTCATCTCAAACGTGCCAGAGGATGCCGCAGTCATACAGGTGCCAGAGCACATACCGAGATACGTCAAGAAGAACGGGATCGCATGGCCGGCACGACCGCGCACGCAAACAGTCGCAGACGCAGTCAGAGCGGCGGGAACCATCATGGCAAAGGCCGTAGAGAAGGAACCGCACGTCCGACGCGCCGACATAATCGTGCGCATGCTCGACCTACTCAGACGAGACATGCACCCGTCAGCATTCCACGACAGACGACACGCAGAGGACGCATTCGATCGAGCCGTAGGCGTCAGGTTCAACTACAGTGACAAAAGTGAACCGTGCTACACAGGAAACATACACAACGGAGAGCAGAACATGCGATGCTTCGTAGACACAGCAGGAAACTGCCTCGTAAAGTGCTTCTCCGCCACCTGCGACAACCACGCGCGCCGCGTTGCATCGGAAAGACTCGCGGAACCAGCAGGCGACGCGTGGGACGCGGGAGACGTGCACGTCAACAGTAGGTACATAGACATCGACGCATGCCTAGAGATGAAGCAGGCGGTAGACGTGTGGCTCGACACGGAGCGCAAGGACGTCAACACGCTCTCCGTGCGCAGCCCGATGGGGTCAGGAAAGTCCACCATGCTAGACGCACTCCTAGAACGCGTGGGAGAGGACAAGACCGTGCTCGTCGTCACATACCGGCAGTCGCTCGCGCTAGAGCACAAGAGAGAACTGGCGCGCAAGGGATTTGTATCATACCTCGACACCGACGTCACACCACAGGACCTCAGGCGAAGGGACAAGACACCGCGCGTCATCTGCCAGATCGAGTCGCTACACAGGCTAGCAGAGCACACGTGCATGCGATACCTCACATCGGGCTTTGACATAGTTGTGCTCGACGAGGTCGAGTCACTGCTGAGACACTTCATGTCGCCAACCGTCGCCACCCCATTGGCTGAGCTGCAGGGGCTTGCGAACACGCTCAACGCGACGACAACCGGCGTCGTCACAATGGACGCGACATGGGGCAGCGTCACGAAAGAATTCCTCAAGCAGGCCGGCTTGCGCAACCTGCTCGTCGTCAACGACTACCCGAGCACAGAGAACGCGCGCACATTCGCCATATCGAAGGACGAGGCGACATGGAGCGCGCAGATCAGAGACGACATCATCGCAGGCAGGAACGTCGTCGTCGTCTCGCTCAGCCAGGAGCGTGCCATGCAGGTTCACAAGGCCGCACTTGACACATTCAACGACCCGAAGGACGCGGCCAGACTCTGCCTGCTGCACACGTCCAAGACAGCCGATGCAGTCAAGGCGAAGCTCATAGACGTAGACGCACTCTGGAGCAGCAAACGGATCGTCGTGTACATGCCGACCATATCGGCGGGGATCGATTTCAGCACTCAGCACTTTGACAGGATGTACCTATACCTGTGCCCCGGGTCCGCGGCGCCGATGGGTGCGTTGCAGATGACCGGACGAGTGCGTCACCTGGTCGACACAGACGTCAGGACGCTCGTAGCCAAGAACATGCGAGTGGCACGCGATGCAACCCGACAACACTTGACGCACGTCGACCTCTACCAGTGGCTCAGGTGAGATAGAGAGGTGGCGGGTAAAGTCACAATTCTAAAACACTCTTTGCTTTATAATTAAGTATGACTTTACCCACCACTGCTTAAAAACTGACGCAGGTGGATGGAAGGTTTCGCAACCTGCTTAGAGGTCAAGCACGTACCCCGTGATAAAGAGGTGGCGGGTAAAGTCACAATTCTAAAACACTCTTTGCTATATAATTAAGTATGACTTTACCCACCACTGCTTAAAAACTGACGCAGGTGGATGGAAGGTTTCGCAACCTGCTTAGAGGTCAAGCACGTACCCCGTGATAAAGAGGTGGCGGGTAAAGTCACAATTCTAAAACACTCTTTGCTATATAATTAAGTATGACTTTACCCACCACTGCTTAAAAACTGACGCAGGTGGATGGAAGGTTTTGCAACCTGCTTAGAGGTCAAGCACGTACCCCGTGATAAAGAGGTGGCGGGTAAAGTCACAATTCTAAAACACTCTTTGCTATATAATTAAGTATGACTTTACCCACCACTGCTTAAAAACTGACGCAGGTGGATGGAAGGTTTTGCAACCTGCTTAGAGGTCAAGCACGTACCCCGTGATAAAGAGGTGGCGGGTAAAGTCACAATTCTAAAACACTCTTTGCTATATAATTAAGTATGACTTTAGCCACCACTGCTTAAAAACTGACGCAGGTGGATGGAAGGTTTCGCAACCTGCTTAGAGGTCAAGCACGTACCCGCGATTGACGGTGGAGACGACCACACACTGCAAGAGCTCTCGGGTGGCGCTCTCGCCCCGTTGTTTGCGACCGTGGCTCCACCGACACTGAAGATGACTGTCGAAAGCTACTTTCTAGCTGAGATATACAACGCCAGCTTCGACTACGTGTCCTGCTTCGCCGACCTTCTGGAGCATGCAGGTCACCAAGTGGACCTCGGCACCAGCTACGCTGCGGTCAGTGCCGCCCGCGTGCACGCGCCGGCTGAGGGCGACGTGGAGGCGACGAGCGAGTTCCTGTTGCGCGTCCTCAAGGCTCAGGAGCAGCTGGATGCGCTCACCGGAGCTGTCCCTGTCGCCGTCGCTGCCCCCTGTCGCCGTCGCTTGCCCTGACACTGTCCCTGTCGCTGCCCCTGTCCCTGTCGCTGCCCCTGTTGCCGTCGCCGGCACCGACATCCTCAGCGATGTGCCCAGTGCCATGCGGCGCAAGGATCTCATGGATGCTATCGAGCAGCGGGTGATGGCCAACGACGCGAGCGAGGACGACAAGTTCATTCTGTACCTGAGCCGCTACTGCTCTGCATGGGGCATCGACCGCGCGTCGACGAGGCGTTCCTGCTGGAGAACAAGCCTGGTGCTGTCGGTTCTCCGAAGGCGCGGCTCCTGTCGCGCCTGCTGTGCCCGATCCTGCGCCCGGTGCGCGGCGCCGACGTGCACACGACTGAGCACTCAGGTTTGCTGAAGATCGTGTTGATTGAGGAGACACTCGCTGCTCTGGGGTTTTCGTCCCCGTTCGACACTACGACCGTCATCTCGAACCTGATGACGGCATTCGACACCAAACAGAAGGAAACACAGATGTTCAGCGACTATGCAAACACCGCTCGGCTGTTCTGCCAGGCATCGTGTGGTGTTCGCGACGGGTGGGACCTGCGCAAGGTGTCCAAGGCGGTTAAGATGATCTTGAACGCCGTGGGTCTGGATATGGTGAGCGTGACGAAGCGGGTGCAGGTCAAGGGCAAGAGAACTCAGGAGGAGAGAAACTACCGCCTGTGCCCGGAGAGTGTCTGCCGTATGCTCGAGCTCGTGAAACTTCGTCTTCTGCGCACTGACCTCACGCCGCTAAACGCGCACGCCGCCGCTGCCCTTTCTGGCCACAAGCTGTCCATGTACAGCCACCTGGTTGACGTCGCGTCTCCTGTCGCGTACGTCTTCGAGCCTGACGACGACGAGCCGTCATGCCTATAATAATGGTGTAAACGCGAGCATTGGGATAGCATATGAGCAGCTCGACAGCGATCATGGCGCACATTACAACCAATGTCGTGTACGCGTTGGTTGAGCACAAGTTCATTCAGAAGGATGAGATCGTCGTCAAGGTGGGCAGGACGTCGAAGCCCTTTGGTCAGCGACTTTCTCAGTACCCGAAGAACTCAAAGATGATATTCGCAATCCACGTACTTAATCCGCGTGCTTGTGTGGAGGCTGAGACTGCCCTGCTCCGGTACCTTCGCGGAGATTACCCTGGAGTCAAGCCCCGTCTCGACGTTGGATACGAGTACTACCAACTTGACGCGGGTGATTCAGGTGCCGTCTTTCGGGAGATGGCCGATGTCGTCTTCCAGTACGTGTGGACAGGTGGCGTCGACAGCATTGATTGCGGCACCGAGGACGTGCCGCCAGACCCCCCCCCCATCTTTGCCGTTGTTGAGCAAGAGAAGGAGCGAACGTCTTGAGGCGCAATACCCCACGTTCCGTGGAGGTACTTGCATCTCTTCTGTGCCCTGAGCTGCAGCGCCCCCTTTCGTGGCGTGCCGTTGCACCCCGATCTTCTGAAGATCGAGTTGATAGATGAGACACTTGCTATCTGCTATGGGTTTGTGTCCCCATTCGACACTAAGACAGTAATACCGAACCTGATGACGGTGTTCGAAGCAAAGCTCAAGGGAACACAGATGTTCCGAGAATACACAAACACCGCTCGGCTATTCAGACATTCCTCGTGAACAGCAGAGCGGTGTTTGTGTATTCTCGGAACATCTGTGTTCCTTGAGCTTTGCTTCGAACACCGTCATCAGGTTCGGTATTACTGTCTTAGTGTCGAATGGGGACACAAACCCCATAGCAGATAGCAAGTGTCTCATCTATCAACTCGATCTTCAGAAGATCGGGGTGCAACGGCACGCCACGAAAGGGGCGCTGCAGCTCAGGGCACAGAAGAGATGCAAGTACCTCCACGGATGCTGGAGCTCTTGAAACTTCGTCTTCTGCGCACGGACCCTCACGCCGCCGCTGCCCTTTTGGGTCACGAGCTGTCCATGTACAGCCATAGTCCATCGGCAAACAACGGATTGTATTCAACAAGCGGCGGAGCCCCTTTCACCTCTTCCCCCCAGCGGAGCGACCGGGGGCGACCGGAGGGGAGCCCCCACAAAGGAGTCCGCGAGGAACCGAGCGGGTGGGCGACCGGAGGGGAGCCCACAGTTCACATCAAGCATTAGACACACTACTGTGTAACTAACTGTCAAGTCTTACACAATGTGTATGTTGTTTGTAAAAGATTCACTGTAACACTTGGGTTTATTATCACTGTAACGCTTGAGCTTCTTTCTCACTGGAACGCTTGGGCGTTTCCGATGTGTCGTCTCAAGCAGACTTCTGCTTGACAACTATGTCGGGAGTATGAAAGAGGAATCGCGGGACACACGGCGGCACCTGTGTCGAGTCACAGAGCGACCGACCTCTCGCATCAGGCGGCGGCACCTGTGTCGAGTCACAGAGCGACCGACCTCTCGCATCAGGCGGCGGCACCTGTGTCGAGTCACATCACATGGCGACCTCTCGAATCAGGCGGCGGCACCTGTGTCGAGTCACATCACATGGCGACCTCTCGCATCAGGCGGCGGCACCTGTCGAGTCGAGTCACAGAGCGACTTTCGCATCATGGCGGCACCTGTCGAGTCGAGTCACATCACACGGCGACCTCTCGCATCACGGCGGCACCTGTGTCAATACCTCGATACTGTAAGATATCACTCACAGATGACGGAAAACCCGGTAAAGTAATCGCAAACGGTGATCACATGTCAAGCAGAGGTCTGCTAGACAATAGATCTCGTATATCGATAGGGTAATCGCAGGCCCCACGGAGTGGGGCAGGGGAATTGAGTTGCGGACTCGCACCGAAAATAAACTTGTACGGAGAACAGTAATTGAGGGGGGATATCACGGAGACTAATGTCAATAATAATGTTACAGTGAGGAAGCTATCACTAAAAATGTTTATCAAAATGCACAAAACACATTAAATACGCCTCAAGCAGAAGTAGCCTAGTGATCGTAGGCGCGGAACAAGCGACGTACGAAGGGGAGCCCACAGTTCACATGAAGCATGAGACACACTACTGGATTGATTCATTGATCATGCAAACACACGCACGCACGTGAAGAAGAGTGATATGCAAACGCACACAAGAGACAGAACGCATGGCACACGCAAAACGGAGGAGACGCGTCCATCATGCATGGAAGAGCAGGGGATGTAAAAAGAAGAAGAGTAGAATACATGGAAACGGAAAACAAAAACAAGATGAAACGTACGATAAATACAAAGACATTGAGCGTATCTTTACCTATTGGGTTTCACATGGGACTCGAAGAATGGATAGCTTCGCAAACACAACACAGGGACGAGGCAATATACGCCCTGCTCGCACACGGACTACACGCAGTGCGGACGATACCAACAACAACATCGAAGGATTATGAGGGTCGTTCATGCCGATCGTCGGATACTGATGATCCAAATGATGATAATAATGAAGCGTGTTGGGCGTGTGCACATTCTTGTCGAACAAAAGAACAACTAATACGGCACCAAAACAGATGCCTCGCATGTATCGGAATTGGATCACCAGCATAGTCTCAGCGTCGTCCATGAAAGACCACAAGGAGGCGGAGGATGGCGCAAATTACATACAAAAGACGACGACTGACTGACTGACTGACTGACTGACTGACTGACTGACTGACTGACTGACTGACTGACTGACTGACTGACTGACTGACTGACTGACTGACTGACTGACTGACTGACTGACTGACTGACTGACTGACTGACTGACTGACTGACTGACAGACCAAGATGGCCAATTTATTTATTTATTTATTTATTTGTCTGCATGGAAGAGCAGGGGATATAAAAGAAGAAGAGTAGAATACATGGAAACGGAAAACACAACAACAACGGAGGTGGAGCAGGGAATGGGCGTTCCTGCTTCCGAACGGATTTTTTATTTTACTGAAATCTTACGATAAATATTGTAAGATCGTTTTCGCAAATTAATGGTTTTGCTTTTTTGGTGTTATTTTACGAAAATATCTTACAATTTATTTTGTAAGATCGTTTTCGCAAATTGATTGATTTTGCTTTTGGTGTATTTTACGAAAATATCTTACAATTTATTATGTAAGATTGTTTTGTTGCATTCCGGAGAAAGAGACTATTCCCTTCAATTTCAATTGTAACATTGATTTGCTCGTTTGGAGAGAGAGAAAGTTCCTTCGAAGTATTCCAATACAAAATCAATTGTAGAGGACAGTCAAGAGGAAGGTGAAAGCTGTTTACAAAGTCTTGAACGCATTGCTCATAATTATTTATCTCACAACTCACAACTCAACAGTTCGAAAGTACAAACTTAGTACTTATGACAGGCTATCACGTTGTAGAAAGAGGGCCAATGCTAACTTGTTGGGTAACAACAGCGCCTGTACAATCGCTGCACTAGAATCTCCTCCTCCATGCCCCCATCCCCATCTTCCTCCTCCTCCATCTCCTCCTCCTTAGCAATGTCTACATTGTCTCCATCCGATTGCACAGCCTCTGCCTTGGTGTCCTTCTCAATGGATTGGCAGCTTGACCCCTTTGCATGACTCCTTGCTGTGCATTGATTGCCATGCCCAGCACCTTCTCTGGCAGCTTGACCCCTTTGCATGACCTGGCAGCTTGACCCCTTTGCATGACCCCTTGATGTGCATTGATTGACCCCCCTTGCCGGGCCCCCCTTGCTGCGCATGCATGAAAGACTGTTTTGATAAGTCGGTAAGGCTTTGCTTCATGCCTTGCGCTTTCACCTCTTTTCATGCCTTGCGCTTTCACCTCCTTTCATGCCTTGCGCAAATTGCCTTTCGCATCCTGCATTGCTTTGCTGCGCATCCGCATTAGCACCGGGTGGCCCTGCATGGTCCCGAGTTGCACCTAATTCTCGCACCTTTTGCGCAATGCATTTCACTGCTATGGGAATTCACTTCAGCTCTGTTCTCATGATCTGCTGCTTTGCCTTTCGCTTTCTGCATCGCCTTGCTGCGCATCTGCATTAGCACCGGGTGGTTGTGAATAACCCCCGAGTTGCTTCTAATTCTCGCACCCTTTGCGCAATGCATTTCACTGTCACTGTCCTGCCTAGCACCTTCTCTGGTGGATGCTGGGCAGATAGCCAGGAGCACTGGCGCTCGGAGCACTGGATAGGTCTGCCTACCTGCATGGCGGTTACCCGCCTGCACCTGCCAGACCAGACCAGGACACGCGCCGGGGCCAGCACCTGCGCCGGAGTACTGGCGAACAGCTCTGCACCCGCCTGCACCTTCCTGAGGCCTGCCTACCTGCATGATGGTTACCCGCTTGCACCTGCGTCAGAGTAATGGCGGACAGTACTGCATACCCATATGGCATGCATCCTTAGCTACCGTTCCAAGATTTCCATAGCGTCTGGTTTGGTTATGAATTGCATTGTAGTGGTAGACTGCAATTGTAGCCCAGACTTAGCTGCCTTGTGCCTGTGTTGACCAAGTTACTGCTTGCCAACAGGTTGCCTTGTTTATTGGTTAATCTTTGCCGGGAGTGTGGTTGGGTGTTTATGTTTGTGATTGGTACTTTACATGACACTGACATATGGATCATGTACACCTGCAGTTCTTCTATTTTACTGTGTTCTTGCCCACCTCGGCACCTACCTATTTACTAGGTTTGTTTTAGTGGCCCAGTACTGCAATAGGTAAAGCAAAGATGTGTAGTTGAGGCCTGCTTGACTTGCATAGCATGACTGATGAAATGTCACAGCCCAGAAGAATTTAGCCCTTTTGCCTGTTCCGTCTAGGCATTCGGTGGATCAAGTTTTTCTTTGACAGGTTTTAGGATTGATTTTTTTATGATCGGAGGACTGTGTGTATTCCGAGTTTGGTTTTTTCTCAATCATTCGCGCGTTGGGTTTGACAATGCTCGTCTAAGGGTATGCCGAGTACAAAAAAAAAAAAAAAAAAAAAAAAAATGCCGAGTACATGTTCTCTGAATCATTCGCTCGTTAGGTTGTCAGTGCTCCCGATTATGATCGGAGGACTGTGTGTATTCCGAATTTGGTTTTCTCAATCATTCGCTCGTTGGGTTTGACAATGCTCCCGATTATGATCGGGAGGACTCTGTGTATTCCGAATTTGGTTTTCTCAATCATTCGCTCGTTGGGTTTGTCAATGCTCCCGATTATGATCGGGAGGACTGTGGGTATTCTGAGTTTGGTTTTTCTCAATCATTCGCTCGTTGAGTTTGACAATGCTCCCGATTACGATAGGGAAGACTTTGGGTATGCCGAGTCAAAAAAAAAAAAAAAAAAAAAATGCCGAGTACATGTTTTCTGAATCATTCGCTCGTTAGGTTTGTAAGTGCTCCCGATTATGATCGGGAGGACTGTGTGTATTCCGAATTTGGTTTTCTCAATCATTCGCTCGTTGGGTTTGACAATGCTCCCGATTATGATCGGGAGGACTCTGTGTATTCCATGGATGTGTCAGACCTTTTACCTGCAAGTAACGAGATTGCCAAGACTATGAAGGTTGCACACACTTTGGAGACTAATATGGAAAGGCCAGAGGAGGAGGATGTGTTGTACTTATATTCTTCACAAGGGACGAAGCCGGATAGAAGAATAGCCTACGAGCCCACTACTGATTTGGTTGTTGGTCATGTCGCTGTGGTCAAGGTACAAATGGATGACTCTAGCGGATTGAGAGGATGGGACGTGGTGGAGGTCAAATCACTACCAGTGAATGGAGAAGTGGAATGTGTGTATTTAAAGCCCTTGTACTCTGGGGCTCAGAAGTTGGTGTACACTGAAACACAATACCCAACTTGGCCAGAAGATTGGATGGACCACAAGCTTGTGCCTATTACCGTGGGGGTTAGGAGAAAAGCAACATGGACGGGCGATATTCCCATTGACGCATTTCAATTTAGCTGCGAACCCACCAAGGGTATGAAGATCCAGAGAAAGTACCACACAAGCATGCTCCTAGCTTGTCAATCCATTGAGAAGGACACCAGGGCAGAGGCTGTGCAATCGGATGGAGACAATGCAGACATTGCTGAGGAGGAGGAGATGGAGGAGGAGGAAGATGGGGATGGGGACATGGAGGAGGAGAAGGAGGAGGACGAGGAGGACGAGGAGGGGGGGAGGAGGAGGAGTAAGATGTTTGACACATAGCCGTTTTTTACTAAATTAGAAAAATTAAATGAATTATACTTACGATTTTTATTGTAAGATGTAAAAGCTGAATTCTGCCTGCCACCTTATAACCGTCCGCTTTCCCTTTATTTCTTACAACTATAATTGGAAGACACGAATTGATGTTAACACCTTTTGTTACAAAATATGGCATTTCAACGTTGTAACATTCGCAATCTGTACGTTTCTCCGTCTTTCAAGCTCATTTCAAGCATATTTTGTCAAAATTGACTACAATCTTACGTTTTTTATCGTAAGATTGCATTTGAAAAGCATCAAAAGACCCCCAAAAAGTGATTGTAAGATTGGAAATCCGTTCGGAAGCAGGAACGCCCATTAGGGGATAATGATGCCGACAAGCTTCATGGAGAGCACGCATGTAGAGAAGATTCTACTGCTCCTAGAAAAAAGCAGGTGGGATTCCAGAGACACATGGCGAGGAGTGGCGACGGCATTGAAGAACGAGTACGGAGAGGCGTACAAGGCGCTATGGAAACAAATGTCCAAGTTGTCGCCAAGATACGATGAGGAAGACGCAGAGAAGATATGGGACACGGTGGGAAGGCCCGATTATGACGGGCCGAAGATGACAATGAAGTCGGTGGTCAAGTGGGCCGGCGAGGACGACCCGTGCGGGTACGCTGTGTACCGAGCATATTCGATTCCACAAATAGTACGGGACAATTGGGACAAGGGAGACAGAGGATTGGGGGAGATTATGCACTATCTTATGAAAGGGACGTTGAAGAAGACAGGGAAGAGATGCAGAGACTACTACATATTCGATGAGGACACGTGCAGGTGGGTCAGTGTGGAGGATGGGTGGGTCAAGACCGTGGCGAGCAATGTCTTAGAAGGATGCTCAGGGACGTCGATTTATGGTTATCGACACAGGCCGCACAGTTGTGCATCGGAAAAGAAGAAGAATCCAGGAGTAAAGAAGATCTGGATGCGAAGAAAAAAGAAGTTGTCAGGCTGATCCGGTACATACAGTCTTCCCGTGGAGTGAAGAACACAATGGACTTCGCAGGGCCACTTCTCATTGACGAGACGTTCGAGCAACGACTGGACGGAAATAGGCACTTGATCGGGGTCAAGGGGGAACCAACGAATGTGTCAGAGTTCACCAGAAAGTACCTGGCTGAGCAGGATACTGTGCAAGCATTCCTCACCGAGAACTGCGAGTTTGGGAAAATATTCAGGGAGTCAAGTGTTGCATTGTTCGATATGTATTGCGAGGTAACTGGCGAGAATCAATCAAAAAAACCATGGTTCATCGGGCAGATGAAGACCAAGGGGTTTCAGAAAAAGGCGATTCGAATCGACGGGATGGGACACAACAGGGATACATGGGATTGCGGATACGACATGATGATGGTGCACTCACGACTCACGCAAGTGAACAGGAATAAGATGCACACACGCACACTTGCATCCATCGACCGCATGCATGAATGAATCAATGAATCAATGCAAGCAACACACACGTACGTACGAACACACGCAAACGGAGGAACACTGTCGACGACGATCGAAAAACATCTGACTCCACATGCAAACGGCGGCTTGCGCATCCTTATTGTCGTCTATCTGACTCCACATGCAAACGGCGGCTTGCGCATCCTCCTTCTCGTCCATCTGTCTCCAAAAGACACCACGGAGGCTTGCGCATCCTCATTGTCTCGTCCATCTGTCTCCAAAAGACACCGCGGCGGCAAGCGCATCCTCATAGTCTAGTCCATCTGACTCCACATGCAAACGGCGGCTTGCGCATCCTCATTGTCGTCCATCTGACTCCACATGCAAACGGCGGCTTGCGCATCCTCCTTCTCGTCCATCTGTCTCCAAAAGACACCACGGAGGCTTGCGCATCCTCATTGTCTCGTCCATCTGTCTCCAAAAGACACCGCGGCGGCAAGCGCACCCTCATTGTCTCGTCCATCTGTCTCCAAAAGACACTGCGGCGGCAAGCGCATCCTCATTGTCTCGTCCATCTGTCTCCAAAAGACACCGCGGCGGCAAGCGCATCCTCATTGTCTCGTCCATCTGTCTCCAAAAGACACCACGGCGGCAAGCGCATCCTCATTGTCTCGTCCATCTGTCTCCACAAGACACCACAGCGGCAAGCGCATCCTCATTGTCTCGTCCATCTGTCTCCACAAGATAAAAGCGACGGAAAAGTGCAGTAGTGTGTGTTACTGTTGGCTGTAAACTTTTCTAGTACTAATGCACAACACTGACATGACTACGTTATGCTGTGCAGAAATGACAGCCAAGGGGTGCTTCTCGTACAAGAATGCCACCGTCAACGGCTTCAACATCACCAATCAGCTCCAGGTCCGAGTGGAGGCGATCGACAACAACGTTGCGAAGATCTATACCACAGATGAGAACGGCAGCCCGCTGCCGATGCCTGTCAACGTCTCATTGCGCACCGGAGAGGATGTGAACGTCCCAGTCTACAACAATGAGTTCCTCATCGTGTGGATTGAAAGCTACGTGCTGGCTGTCGGTGGCGTCGACATCCTGTGGCTCCACAACCAGAAGCAGCAGGCCTTCTCTGCTAGCAACGGCATCACGGCTTTCTCACTGTAAACGTAGTGTGCTTTGAGCGAGTGAGCGACACTTGAAAGGTGCCAGACTCGTGGTCCGCCATCAGATTTGTGTAACAGCACCCACAAAAGCGTGCATCTTGTCTTGCCCGCATGCCAGCTAGTCTTGCAGTTCCTCAGTCCACGTACATGGTGTATCCAATGCCATGCAGCCGTAAATAACCTCGCATCAGGCGGCACCTGTGTCGAGTCATAGAGCGACCGACCACTATCATCAGGAGGAACTTGTGTCGAGTCACATCACAGAGCGACCGACCTCTCGCATACGACGGAACCTGTGTCGACTCACAGAGCGACCGACCACTCTCATCAGGCGGCACCTGTCGAGTTGAGTCATAGAGCGACCGACCACTCTCATCAGGCGTAACTTGTGTCGAGTCACATCACAGAGCGACCGACCTCTCTCATCACGGTGGCACATGTCGAGTCGAGTCACATCACAGAGCGACCGACCACTCTCATCAGGCGGCACCTGTGTATAGTCGAGTCACAGAGCGACCGACCTCTCGCATCAGGCGGCACCTGTGTCGACTCACATCACAGAGCGACCGACCACTTTCATCACGGCGGCACCTGTGTCGGCACAGGTGCCGCTATGGCCCTCCCCATCAAAAAATAACGAAAGTAACAAAATTCAGGGAAACCTATCATTCTACATCACGGTTGTTCTCATCCTCAAGCAACCAACCTCAAAACTGCTTGTCAAGTGATATATGTCGCCAACACTTGGATGAGAACCACCGTACCACATTAAACAAGTGGCGGAGCCCCTTTCACCTCCCCACAGCGGAGCGACCGGGGGCGACCGGAGGGGAGCCCCCACAAAGGAGTCCGCGAGGAACCGAGCGGGTGGGCGACCGGAGGGGAGCCCACAAGTCACATCAACCAGCAGACACACTACTGATTTACACACACACACACACACACACACACACACACTACTGATTTACGGAACGGAAATCACACACACACACGCAACGCCGCGGATGATAGATGCAGGCAGGGAGGGAGGGAGGTTGGTTGGTTGTCTGTGCAGGGGAGGAGGGAGCAAGACGCCGTCAGGAGAACAAGAGACACGCACACACGCACGCACGCAAACGGAGGGGGAAATTCACAGGGGGACCATGGGGTACAGTACATTTGGCATGACCGTCTCGTCTCTAAGAAATGTATCAAAAAAAAGAGGTTTTAGTATCTACTGAGTATATAACTAAAGCTGCTGGCTGAGGGACAGGGAGCGAAGCTCAATTGAGAGCTCGATAGCAGCGAGCTTCTTGGCGAGGAAAGAATCTCTCTTTGAGGGAGTCTGGTTCATGCACGCTAGGTGCGCGCACTTGCCAGTGGTGAAGGTCCCACCATAGGGGTTGCTTAAGAGCACCTGTTTTCTACTACACAGGTTGCCGTGAATGGTGACGGCACTGCATCCCAGGGTGGGGGAGTACCCCACGATGGTCAACTCACCGTGTTTGGAGCCAACAGGAAGCTCGTTCTTCAGAACGGACCCGCGACCAACACGACCGGAGGCCTAGGAGGACGACAGGGAGCACGTTGAGAACGAGCCACCAGGAGCAGCAGAATGAGCAGGAGCAGCAGCAGGAGCAGCAGAATGAGCAGGAGCAGGAGCAGGAGCAGCAGCAGGAGCAGCAGCAGGAACAGCAGTAGGAACAGCATCAGGAACAACAGAAGCAGAGCGTGAAGCATTGGCGCGGGGGCGCTTATTCCCTCCGGAACCCTCATCAGACATGCAAACGTCGTCCTCTGGGAGGGAGACGGCATTGGAGAGGGAAAGCACGGAAGGGGAGGAAGTAGCAGAATTAGAAGCAGCTTCGGCATCCGCAGCAGCGACTGCCACGGGGAGAAGCATGGCCTGGAGAGGCGCCTTCTCCCCTTTGGGATGATCTACGATAAACATCGCGTGCGCCATCTTCATTGCGCCGACAGAGTCGGCGAGGCACGCAGGAACGCGGGTCAAGGAAATGATCGCGTTGCAGATGCTCTTCAATTGAGCGACAGTGGCGCTATGGGATAGCTTCTTTAGGTCCTTCTTCTGGACCACGTCGAAGATACGGGTAGTATCGACGAACGCAGTGATCTGGGCAGACATGGTAGACACATTTGTAGACATGACGGGAAAGATTTCAAAAGAGGGGAGAGAGGAGATATTGGGGTTTATCAGTTGTTGGTGGGTGTTGTTGTTGTTGGTGGTGTTGGTGGAACGAAAAATGCGTCACTTTTTTTTAGCATGAAATGCAACGGTAACAACAACACAGGTACAGGGACATGTATACATACATAGACATAGACATGTGTCTCAGACTGTACGTGAACAGATGGGATGGGGGGATGTCACAAACAGAGTAGAGTCAACAAGCGGCGGAGCCCCTTTCACCTCTTCCCCCAGCGGGGGCGACCGGAGGGGAGCCCCCACAAAGGAGTCCGCGAGGAACCGAGCGGGTGGGCGACCGGAGGGGAGCCCACAGTTCACATCAACCAGTAGACACACTACTGGGTGCACAAGCAAACACACGCACGTGAAGAAGAGTGATAGTGAACGGAGGAAACATGTCGCATACTCGGTGCATTAGATAGATAGGATAGATAGATAGATAGATAGATAGATAGATAGATAGATAGATAGATAGATAGATAGATAGATAGATGGGTAGGATAGATAGATAGATGGGTAGGATAGATAGATAGATCGGATAGATCGGATAACGCACGCACGCACTTTATCACGACACATGCCGCATCCTCACACACGCGTCGCGGCGGCTGCTGTCGAGATGATGCCCACCAACCACTCTCACTCATTCTCACGCACGCACTCTATCACGACACAAACGGCGGCTTTCGCATCCTCCTCGGTGTCCATCCTGAGTAGAACGACTGATGTTCGTAAACACAGAAGTTTTTAACACACCCAAGTCAGCGACCATTCTTAACGCCAATTTTCTAACGGCGATGTCGTACATTTATTTCCATCTGATATATGTTTCATTTAACTGTTCCGCCGACTGTAGGGGAATCGCGGGCCCCACGGAGTGGGGCAGGGGAATTTAGTTGCAGAAACCTGTCAAGTCATACACATACACGTACACATCATACACGTACACATCATACACGTACACATCATACACGTACACATCATACACGTACACACGCAAACGGCGGAAAACTGTCGCATCCACACCGTCCGTCCGTCCATTCATGACACACGGATGCGGTGGCGGATTCTCGCCACTCATCGTCTCGTCTTGTCGTCCACATTACAGATTCCTTTGTATTCGAGTAAAAAATATGTGCATTGAAAGTACCAACCCCTATATAAAATGATCCGATTGTCTGAAATCTATGCGAAATCACAGTCGACATCAAATATCTTATATAGCGATAATGCACCCATTAAAGGAGTGCGATCGCGACCAGGTGTTAAAGAAGCACCATCGATGTCATTTGAACAAGATACAGACACAGGAATGTTCAATGCATCAAGTAATGTCATAGGATTTGCTGCAGGATCATATACTACGCTCATTGCATCATCTTCCAATTTACAAGCCAATACGCAAATCACAACATCTTCAAATATCGTGCCTCTCAACGACAATGTCTCAGAATTAGGAACAGTAACAAAGAAGTTCGCAAAACTGTATGCAACAGATATCTATGGAACATCTGCTACATTTAACACACTCGGAGGAACGGCCATCTCAAGTATCGTCACTTCCACAAGTAGCAATGTCGCAGCCAGTTCTGCAGCGGTCAAATCAGCATACGATAGTGCCGTCTCAGCTTCCAATCAGACGTACGGCATCGGCTCGCTCGATAGTAATGGTGATATCCTTCTCAGGGGCAACTTGCGCATCTCCGAAACTGCCAATATATACAAAGGTACAGAGGTATTCAGTAGCGGTGGCGGAATTATTTGGCCAATTACGTCGTTCCCCAGCGTGTCGTGGAAAATACTGTTTCCACTTATCTCTTCACTGGTGCTGCACAAGATCATTCGGCATACGTGCGCAATGGCGAATTGTACATGTACGGTCGCAATGATTATGGACAATTGGGATTGGGACACACATCCAATATCGCCGTACCCACCAAAGTACCCGGTATCACTAATGCAGCATTGGTAGCGTGTGGTGAACGCTTCACTCTCTGTGTTCGCACAGACGGTACCGCTATCTCTACCGGTCTGAACAACAATGGACAATTGGGTATAGGTTCGACTGTGACGACCTCAAACTTTAGTATTGTAGCAGGCGTTTCCAATGCAATTGCTGTTGCTGCAGGATACACGCATGCAATGTACATGACATCGAACGGTATCGTTGTGAGTGCAGGAAGCGATGCTAACGGACAACTTGGAAGAGGCGCATCCTCTACCAATGTCGTGATCAATGCAAATATCGTTCCCATGCTCATGCCGGATGGAAGCAATGTGTATGCACGTGCCATTTCTGCTGGCGGGTACCATTCAGCTGTCCTCCTAAATAACGGTAGCGCTTATCTTTGTGGTAAGAATGATCAGGGACAATGTGGTGCATCTCCTACCCTCGTTCCACAAGCCAATTCATTGGGTATCATCTCCACACTTTCGAATGTGGTAGATGTTGCTTGTGGACACGAACATACGCTCTTCACGCGCTACGATGGGCAAGTGCTGGATTCGGACGTAATGATCGTGGTCAATTGGGACAGGGCAATAAGACGTCACCTGTGACGTCTGTGGTGCAGGTACTTGCGGGTGGAGGCGCAGGCTCTAGCAACGGTTTGTCCGTCGAGATCGCGGCTGGTTTCAACCATTCGGCCTATATAAAAAATGACAATACCATCTTCGTATTCGGTGCCAATGATAAGGGTCAATTGGGATTGGGACAGACCACCACCGAATCGTTGACGCCGACACAACTTGTGGGATATGCGGGCTACGATATCGCATGTGGCAGGAACCATACGGTGATCTCTACCACCCCGGATCCGTTGACATTCAATTATACTGGAAACAATGCATTGATCGCGTTTGGTGATAATGCATACGGACAGGTGGGTGATAACAATCCAAATGTGACGACACGGTGGTTCCCGAACCGTATCCATGACGGAACGTTCAAGAAAACGTTGGGGGTGGGATGTAATACAAATTCATCCGCCTACGTTGATTCGGACGGAGTGTTGTTCATTACAGGTTATAATAATAATGGTCAACTCGGGGATGAAACAACAATCAACAAAAGCACGTTCAGACCCGTTTCACGCCTGATGAAGGAAGGAAGACGGATCGTGGCCATTGCGGTCTGCGAAGGTCACACGCTTGCCCTTGACTCTACGGGATGCGTGCACGCATGGGGATTGAACTACAGCGGCCAGCTAGGAAATAATAGTACCACTAATTCATCAGTCCCGATCGATGTCTCGAGCTTCGGATCTCTTGTCGGTAAAACGATCGTGGCCATTGCGGGTGGCAGCCAACACACACTTGCCCTGGACTCTACGGGACGCGTGCACGCATGGGGATTGAACAGTAGCGGCCAGCTCGGAAGAAACAATACTACTGATTCATTAGTCCCGATCGATGTATCAAGTTTCGGATCTCTTGTCGGTAAAACGATCGTGGCCATTGCGTGCGGAGCATATCACACGCTTGCCCTGGACTTGACGGGACGTGTGCACGCATGGGGAAACGGTGGCGAAGGTCGGCTCGGAAACAATAGTACTGGCACTCAATCAAATATCCCGCTCGATGTCTCGAGTTTTGGATCTCTTGTCGGTAAAACGATCGTTGCTATTGCGGGCGGCGGCATTCACACGCTTGCCCTGGACTCGACGGGACGCTTGCACGCATGGGGATACAACTACAGCGGCCAGCTAGGCAATAATACTACAACAAATTCATTAGTGCCGATCGATGTCTCGAGCTTCGGATCTCTTGTCGGTAAAACGATCGTGTCTATTGCGTGCGGCATCTTCCACACGCTTGCCCTGGACTCGACAGGACGCGTGCACGCATGGGGAAGAAACAACGCACCTCGACTGGGAAACAATACTACCACTGATTCAGTCGTCCCGATCGATGTCTCGAGCTTCGGATCTCTTGTCGGTAAAACGATCGTGGCCATTGCGGGTGGCGGCCAACACACACTTGCCCTGGACTTGACGGGACGCGTGCACGCATGGGGATGGAACGGTCACGGCCAGCTCGGAAGAAACAATACCACTGATTCATTAGTTCCCCTCTTAATCAACAAGACCGCGCGTGACTACCATCCTCGTGTCTTATCGACCGGTCTTGGTTCTCACAAATTGCTAACGAATATCGGCGTTACCTCCAGTTTCTCCCTCATGGCGGTAGGCACGAATGCTTCCCGTCAGATCGGCAATAATACGGCGATCGATAGGTACATTCCCGTCGATGTTGGTGTTGGAAGTTTTGGAAGTGTCATCATCAGTTCAGCAGAGAGTGTTACGCACAGCGCGATCGTTTTACAAAGCGGTGAAGTCTGGCGCTGGGGTAATAATACATATGGTCAATGCGGGAAGAATACAGCTGGTGCTGTAGTGAGCGTTCCCACTAAAGTCGTTAGTATCACGAATGCAGTCGAAGTCGCATGTGGAAACGGGTTCACATTCGTACGCAATGCTGACGATACGGTCATGGCATTCGGTAACAATGCGAGTGGACAATTAGGTGTTGGAATGAGTATTGTTGCAACATCCACATTCACACCTACCCTTATAAGTGGATTGGTAAGTATCAAACAGATTGCGGCAGGTACATCTCATGCTGCTTCCATCGATGGCTCAGGTACTTTGCGTGTCTGGGGTTCGGGTATACTAGGCAAATTGGGATTGGGTGATACTTCTAATAAAGATGTACCCACAATCGTGGATGTGTCCTTATTGGACTTTGCCAAAGCGACACATGTCGCTCTTGGAGGTGATCATACAGTCGTTGTATGTAGCGAATCTGGAAAAGTTTACACAGCAGGTCTGAACGATGTCTGACAATTGGGTCGATCTACTGGATTCGGGAGTGGTGTGGGTATCAATGCATTTGGTGCAGTGACAGATATGCCTACACCTGCAACGCCTTTGCGTGCAGCTTGTGGTTTGAAACATACTGCATTGCATGTGTCGAGCGATCGTATCGTTAATTTTGGCGATCGTGGTAATGGACAAACGATCGTTTCGAGTGACGCTGCATGGATGCCGCAATTAGTGGAAGTTATCGGGATGGCGAGGCGGCATACGATGTGCGTGCACTCGTGGCGGGGGAACGTCTACACACGTGGAAATGCCGCCTATGTCGGAAAATGTGAATGGGTACGGGAGTGTGCCGCAACGCATCTTGTCTTTGGCAATACAGAAAACATGGGGAAGGAGGAGTGCCTTGCCAACGAATTCGAAAATAGGTGATTTCTCCATTATGATATCACCGACAGGTAGCATTATCACCTGTGGATTGAGCAACAGCGGCCAACTAGGAAATAACACAACATGAACAGGTGCGACGACAACATTACAAATCATATCGAGTAATGGATCTCTGAATGGTAAAACGATCGTGGCTATTTCGGGCGGCGAAGGTCACACGCTTGCCCTTGACCCCACGGGACGCGTGCACGCATGGGGAAGAAACAATGAAGTTCAGCTCGGAAGAAACAATACTACTGATTCATTAGTCCCGATCGATGTATCGAGTTTTGGATCTCTTGTCGGTAAAACGATAGTGGCCATTGCGTGCGGAGCATATCACATGCTTGCCCTGGACTTGACGGGACGCGTGCACGCATGGGGAAACGAAGTCGGCTCGGAAATAATACTACCACTAATTCATCAGTCCCGATCGATGTCTCGAGCTTCGGATCTCTTAACGGTAAAACGATCGTGGCCATTGCGTGCGGAATCACACGCTTGCCCTTGACTCTACGGGACGCGTGCACGCATGGGGATACAACGGTTATGGCCAGCTCGGAAATAATACTACATTCAATCAGTCCCGATCGATGTATCGAGTTTCGGATCTCTGTCGGTAAAACGATCGTGGCCATTGCGTGCGGCGTCACACGATTGCCCTTGACTCTACGGGACGCGTGCACGCATGGGGAAGAAACAGTGAAGGTCAGTTCGGAAGAAACAATAATATTGATTCATTAGTCCCGATCGATGTATCGAGTTTCGGATATCTTGTCGGTAAAACGATCGTGGCCATTGCGTGCGGCTCTATCACACGCTTGCCCTGGACTCGGGGACGCGGCACTCATGGGATACGGCGAAATAAAACGATCGTAATTACAGATCAACGGGACGCGTGCACGCATGGGGAAACAACAAACTAGGAAATGGTACTATCACTCAATCATGTCCCTGTTTTAGCGTTCACAACCGTTACAGAGACGGGTCTCAAACTTGTTCGTGAACTTCACAGGCCAACATCGTTGCTTCGTGGACGCGCTCGCTCCAGCACGTCTACGCGATCACGAAGGACTTGTTGTCGTCACCGACAAAACGCATACGCATCCGGTCTTTTAAGAGGACGACAACGCGCCATGACAATCAACCAAGCCCTACCTCTCGTATCTCTTTCCAAGGTCCCAAAAGATCCCCGTGCATTCGGTGTGATCTCGCTCACCCAAGACCATCCCGCAGGTCCATCTGCAGCCATCTCAGGAACAGAGCTCCTAAATATCGCAGAACAAGGTGATGTACGTGTCCAAATCAATTCGATCGGCGAAGGATGCATCTGGGTATGTGACAAGACCGGATCAACTATCCATGCAGGTGATTACGTCACCACCAGTAGTTTGTCCGGTTACGCGTCTCTCCAAGTATTAGATGATGGAGATGTACCGGATGGTACATTACGAAACTATACGGTCGCAAAACTCACAATGGATTGTGATTTCTCACAGCCTCTGGTAGATGTTGAAGAAGTACAAAAAGATGAATATGGGAATGTCGTTTTCGATGCAGACGGATCTCTCGTGTACACGATCGTGACCACGACACAGGGTCCTTCTGTTGTGGACCCAGATACCGGAGAGACACGTACTGGGGAACCACTCAAAACACCTATTCCAGTGACCGAACCTGCCTACGAAATGCGCTGGATGACAACCGAAATCGATGCATCCTCAGGTGTATCGATCACGACTCTTATTTCAAAAGAAGATTACGAGAAACGTAAGTCAGATGGACAATTAGTCGGTTTGTCACGTGCAGCTTTCGTTGGATGCACTTATCATTGCGGATAAGTGTACGACAACGTTGTTAGAAAATTGGCATTTATAAAACTTTTGACGATAATTCAATTATGGACGCTATGCAGCTTCGTTCTCCGATATATTCGATACATCCGATATATTCAAATAATACCCGTGAAAAAAGTGTGTGTGTATGATAATAATAACGAACAACTGCTGATTTGTTCGTCATGCTTGATGAAGACATCCTCCTAGTTCGCAGTAACACCGAGCTGCGCGGACATGTCACGGTACCCGCCTCGATTACATCCATCGGTCGATTCTCTTCTTATGGTCCTTCAGTCTTTCACGCCGGAGCAGCGTTCTCCAATGCACCAACTACATTCGGTGCCAACATCGCATGCAGTTTGATCATCGATGCAAGAGGAGGAATAGCTGTATCAGGATTCCTATCGAATGCTGCTCTGACACTTACTGATTCTGGAGGAGGAATGGCATTGTTATCAGCTCCACTCCATTCCACACAAGATGTGCATCTGCAAAAAGAGCTAAAAGTCCATGGCAATGCGACCTTCGATACACACGTCTCCGTTAACGGCACGCTATACGCGAAAAACTTACATCGTCTTTCAACACATTCCAAGCTAGCAACATCTTGATTTCACCAGGTGGAATGATTCAGTTCGGAGAAGGAGGCTCTTCGACCATCTCCTTTTCCAACGCTCCGGACACGGGTCTGTTCAATCCAGTGGCTAGAACACTAGGTGTGGTCGCAGGAGGGACAGAGATGGTGCGTGTGTCAGACACAACCGTATCATTGTTGGGGATCTCGTGGTGTCCTCGAACATAGTCCCGATGACGAACGCGACGCAGTACCTCGGGACATCGACCATGCACTTCAAAGAGGCGTGGATCGACGAGCTCCACATCTCGTCGAACACTCTCTACATCGGGGACACGCCCGTGCTTTGCGCTGATAATGATGCCGTGTCCATCCGCGCTGACCCAGGGCAAGGCATCACGCTAACGACCACCGGCGATGGGGAGACATCCCTGGTGTCCGCCAAGGGAGTCAATGTAGTGTCGGAAGGGGGTGTCACGATGCGTGTATCAGGACCTCTAGGGAGAGTTAACATCCAGTCTAGCGGAGCAGGTGGCACCGTGAATTTGGGAGCGGAAAAGGAAATTGTGATGACAGCACCTCTTACGACGATATCAAGTAACATGATCGTAAAAGGTGACCTGACTGTAGAAGGCACACAATGAACGGTGAACACGCAGACGGTGACGGTTGAGGACAATATAATTGTACTTAACTCAGGTGAGATAGGATCAGGTGTCTCAAAGGGTGAGGCAGGATTTTCTATAGATAGGGGAGATGCTCCCGAATATCAGCTTCTTTTTAGGGAGTCGGACAACGCGTTCGTAATAGGTCCGCTAGGCTCCCTCACACCCATAGCGACCGAGACATTTGCACAAAACGCAAACAATATATCCAGTGGAACATTAGCGGTTGCTAGAGGAGGAACGGGAGTCTCCTTTAGTACCGGAACAGGGAAAACCGTGCTCAGCGATAATGCTACGATGAGCAACTTGACGACCATAGGAGGCATGATCAGCGGTAACGGTAGCGGACTTACCGCCTTGAACGCAAACAATATTTCCGTTGGAACATTAGCGGTTGATACAGGAGGAACGGGGGTCTCCGCCAGTACCGGAACAGGTAGTGTTGTTTTGAGTAGTTCTCCAACGTTTACAGGAACAGCTAACTTTGCATCTCTAACAACTTCTGGGCCTTCGACGATAAATGGTAACATGACCTTCGGAACCGGAGTCAATCTATTTGTAAACCCTAACGATTCCGTGACTGCTCCAGGGTACTCTTGGGATACTGATACAAATACCGGAATGTATCGTGTTGCGGCAGATACAATAGGGTTTGCTGTAGGCGGGGTCAATAAAGCTACTATAAACAGCACGGGGATAGTGGGTAGCGGAGCTAATATAACTAGTTTAAGTGCTGCCAACATATCCAGTGGAATATTAGCGATTGTTAATGGAGGCACGGGAGTCAGTACTGGCTTAGGTGCCCTGGACGCAAACAATATATCCAGTGGAACATTAGCGGTTGATATAGGAGGAACGGGGGTATCCGTCAGTACCGGAACAGGTAGTGTTGTTTTGAGTGTTTCTCCAACGTTTACTGGAACAACTAACTTTGCATCTCTAACAACTTCCAATTTGGATGTGGGTGGTCTTACGACACTGAATGGGAAGTGTATGTGTCTTGATACATTGACTGTGGGTGTTGGCGTTGGAGATACTGTTTACCCACTACATATAAAGACAAGTGTGGATAACGTATCCCTGTTCAGTGTGGGCGATGTGGTCATGTACTCCGACATTCGCACCAAGTCGGATGTGCTCCCGATCCCGGATGCATTGGAACGTGTGGGACGCCTTCGAGGGTATACGTTCATAAAGAATGGTGACGAGACACGTCGTAGTTGTGGTCTCATTGCACAGGAACTATTGGATGTCTTGCCTGAAGCTGTGCATGCACATCCGGAATCTGGAATGCTGACTGTCGCTTACGGGAATGTAGTGTCTTTACTTGTGAATGCGATAAATGAACTTAAGGCACAAGTCGATACTTTATCGTGCACTTAATGCTTGGAGTGGGTGCATGAATCCCCCGAATTTTCGCATTGCAAGTTCAATGATCAGACACATATTCGTTTTCTTCTTTGTCAAAGCACGTTCAAAGGATATAAGAAAAAAACGCATATTTGTTGTAAAATGTCTGTAGAAGCTACACATCCACATAAAGAAATCATAGACAGGTTTTCCATATTGGCAAGAGAGATGCGACAAGATAGATGTGGCAAGAGAGATGCGGATATCTTTATCTTTGAGGCTTTTAGAATGGTGGCCTTGCAAAATGACATCGATGTTCTGAATGCGATATGGACTCATTTCCCTACTTCTGTGTGGTCTTGTGCTTCTGGACATGCGGTTCAAGATCTGTATGAAGAAGAGATGATAGGTACATTAAATGAATTTGCCTTGAAAAGACGGTTTATCATGGGGGGGAAGTGGCAGTACCAAACATTATCACAAACAGATCCACGACTAAACGTGACCTTCGACGATTAATGCGTCGATTTTTAATGATGAATGGTTGTCGGAACCAAGCTCAAGAAAACTCAAGGCACGTGTTTCTTGATGACAAGTACCGCACTGTGCGGTCGCTGGAGCGCACAATGATCGTGCTACCACAGAGAAGCCCCGCATCCACGGTGAACGCATCTATACCCCCGCTCTGTACTAGCATCAGAACATCCTCCATCGCGAAGAAGGGTGCAGGCGCGGACAGACCGTAGTACACGCCGGTGCTGGACTCAAACACCACCGAGCACGGAGCGGAACGGAAGACGGACGAGAGACGCGGGCAGAGCAAGAGGGACACGAACACGGAGTCCAACACAGGCGCCTTCACTATCACACGCAAATCGGAAGAATCCAATGAAGGATCAGGATCAGGAACAGGAGGAGGAGGTTTAGGCGGCGGAGACATATCAACCGGAGCAGGAGGAGGAGGTTTAGGCGGCGGAGACATATCAACGGGAGAAGGAGGAGGAGGTTTAGGTGGCGGAGACATATCAACCGGAGAAGGAGGAGGATGTTTAGGCGGCGGAGACATATCAACGGGAGAAGGAGGAGGAGGTTTAGGTGGCGGAGACATATCAACCGGAGAAGGAGGAGGAGGTTTAGGCGGCGGATACAATGTCGTATCAGAAACTGGCGACGAAACGAACTCGCATGTTGGGCAACACGCGTGTGTGAAAGGTTCGTATATGGAGTACGTGCATACTGAGTTGTTGCCGCATAACTTAAATGGAGTATTGCAAGGGGGGGTCAAGTGTATGCAGAAAACGCTACCCAATATACTGTCGTAGTTAGACTGGATGTTTGTCACGACGATCTCAGCGAAACCAGTGTAGTTGCGAAAGTAAATTTCGCCACCCTTGCGGACACCGTTGATAGACACAAGATCCACGCTCCCAGAACAAACGTCAACCGTCTTTATGGCAACCTTCTGGAATGTCCGACGAAGGGCAGTGCAACAGTCGACACCTGTATCAGGAGAGATGCAGGAATGCGGGAGTACAGTGAAACACATTAAATTATCGGAAAAAGAGGGCGCAAGAACGTATGGACTACTGCTCGGTGAGCTGCAACTCGGCGGTTTGCAACTGCCTGCAGGGAACCTCGTGTACGCGCACGCAGGAGATAAAGCAGATAATAGGGACGCCAAAGCGAAGCAAACTATTGCAAGTGATCTTGACATCAATCAATAAGAAGAAGGCTTACTTACTTACATACATACATACATTTTTAAGTGGGACACAATGGGCGTTCCTGCCTCCCGGCGGATGTTTTGGAATTTCTACTCAGAATTTAGAGACTCCGGAACGACTCGCTAGCCTGAGATATCAGCACAGAGGAATCACAATTCCGCTCCATACCATGTTTCGCAACCATTCAAAATCCGCCGGGAGGCTGGAACGCCCATTCTGTGTTAAAAACTTATTTGGTGTGAATCGAAAACGACGTGAATTTGTAAACAACCTATTTCTCCTTACAGTCAAGAATTCAATGCTATTGAGCTGTGCTTCGCTAAGGTGAAGAAGGACTTTCTTCGTTTGAACTACAGAAATTTTAAAAAATCCGCCGGGAGTAAGGAACGCCCATTCCATCTATGTAGTGAGCTCTTGGACACGTTGTTTACATTACAAACCTTCCTCATACTGAACCCTGAACCACAAAAAAATATTTGTAGTGAAACCACAAAAAAATATTTGTAGTGAACCACCCACAAAAAAAATATTTGTAGTGAACCACAAAACAAAAAATATTTGTAGTGAACCACAAAAAAATATTTGTAGTGAACCACAAAACAAAAAATATTTGTAGTGAACCACAAAAAAAGAAATTGCAGGTTTACATTACTAATTCTAAATAAAGTCGTGACTCAAAAACGGTTAAAGTGGTTGACATATATGCCATTAAAGTAAAGGTCAGGTGGCGTGGGTTAAAGGTTGCAAGGGCCACATGGAGTGGCACATGGCACATTAGGTTAAAGGTAATACTGTTCTTTAACCTCGTGTGCCAACATGACTAATACGGAGAGTTATATACACGTGGCAAGTACTGACCGGCTAAGTGCTGACGTGGCAACTGTAACGATAAAGTCGCGTCCGTTATCGATACAAACTGTAACGATAGAGCTAGGGTAATATAAGGTAAACCCTACCAGGCAGTGCCAGACTGGTAGGGCTTCGGCCCGGGGGGCCTCGCCTCATCGTTCGAACTCGCAAAGACGCCTACTATCAGTTCGGCCGGGCACCCTTAAGGGGCACCCTTTCCCTCCTTTCACTTTAGACAGAGCATGAAAAAAACTAAACCGCCAACAAAGCGTTTAGCAAACATGGCCTTGTCTAGCTTTAGGGTTTAGGTTTCACGATTCCTCGCGAGATAGGCATTTATAGTCTGTAGTCAGAGATATCAGAGATATCAGAGATATCAGAGATATCAGTATATCAGTATATCAGCATATCAGTATATCATGATATCAGAATATCAGCATATGATATCAGAATATCAGCATATCAGTATATCAGTATATCAGTATATCAGTATATCAGTATATCAGAATATCAGCATATGATATCAGCATATCAGTATATCAGTATATCATGATATCAGAATATCAGCATATGATATCAGTATATCAGCATATCAATATATCAGTATATCAGCATATCAGTATATCAGTATATCAGTATATCAGTATATCAGTATATCAGTATATCAGAGATATACTGATATCAGAGATATCAGTATAGTCTGTAGCTATCTATCAGATATATCAGAGATCTCAGAGATCTCATCATCATCAGTTGATTGAAGGGGGGAAAACGGGATCATAGATGTAAGGAGGTTTCTTTGATGGACTGGACATTTTGTAGAACCATCAACTCATACTGTTACGCTGAATCTAGTGCTCCATCAAGCAGAAATCGTTGAAATCATCTTGTAAGGATATTGTGTCAATTTCTCCCCAATTCCTCTTGCAATTCTTGAACATAGTAAACACAGTCCCGAAAACATTGTAGTGGGTTTCTGCTGAGACAACATGGTCTTCGTCATCACAGAATGGCGTCGTAGCACCTTGGCCGATACTCGAAAAGACGCCAAGGTCGAGCACATTGTCTGTTGTTGCAGGGGTGGGGGCGGTTACGGCTGCAGAGACAACATGGTCTTCGTCATCACAGAATGGCGTCGTAGCACCTTGGCCGATACTCGAGAATACGCCAAGGTCGAGCACATAGTCTGTTGCAGCAGGGGTGGGGGCGGTTACGGCTGCAGAGACAACATGGTCTTCGTCATCACAGAATGGCGTCGTAGCACCTTGGCCGATACTCGGAAAGACGCCAAGGTCGAGCACATTGTCTGTTGCTGCAGGGGGGGGAGGGGCGGTTACTGCAGCATCACTACGAATAGTTCCCAACAACTTTGTAGACTCGTCCGCGTAGATTGCGCTCCGGATTCTACGAAGATTGACCAGGAACGCAGTCACTGCATTCTTAGGAGAATTCTCAATCAATCCCATTTTGCGCATCTCACTAGCGACATGTTGTTGTTGTCCATTGGGTCTGCCACCATAGCTTTCCAGCTCTCTGTACAGAACCGCCTTCTTGTACGTTAACGTATCGTGTTTGTACTTGACTGGCACCACGTCGTCCATCTCGTCGATTTGGTTCGTTGTCACCTGAATGAGCGCCAGTATTGTACTGCGCACCATGGATTCCCTGCTGACTTGTCCACAATTAGGCCCAACGTTATTGAATCTCTTGAGAACAAACGATTCTCGGACGACCTCCAATACCAGCATATCGTCGGTCAAATCACATGGGCGAGCAAGATACACAAGTGTAGGGGCCGGTACATCATGTGCAGTAGCAGTATTGCACACCGCCTTGCAAGTGCAAAAGTCGTCCTTCACATATGGCCATACAATGACCAGCATGCAATCGCCACAACGCTGGTCTCCTACCACGAAGCAGCAGACTTCCTTCTTCACATCATTGATAGTCTTCCCATCAAGCTCTGCCAACGCCTCCAATATCAGAGGGTTGCGTGACGCGTAGTGTCCAGGAGTAATATACGAAGAAGACTCAGCAGCCGCGTTCATATCTTCAGGTTTGAGCCATGTTGTTAACCCAGGTATGTTCGTATCATGACGCCGGGACTTGGACCTGTTCTGGGACAGGGAATCCATTGACGATGGAAGATGATGTATGTATGACGATGGAAGATGATGACGATGGAAGATGATGACGGTAAGTTTATACTAACAATACAACGAATATCGGCGAAATGCTGTGAATGTGACTGGTAATACAACCAATGCGGTTTTGTGTATGGGACCGGCAAAACAACCAATGCGGTTTTGTGTATGGGACCGGCAATACAACCAAGTCGATTTTGTGTATGGTGGGGATGCGGCAATACAACCAATGCGATTTTGTGTATGGTGGGGATGCGGATGCGGTTGCGGTTGCTGTTATTGATTTCCACCAACAACACCTTTGTAAGCATCAGCGCCCACAACCATCCAGCCTTTCGGAAAGCCCATGATGGCGGTCTCCACCCACCGGATGTTGATTCGCAGTCGCTCCCGCGCATCGAGATGATTTCCATGGACGTACCCGTTAGAAGCCGCAGTTTCGCTCGCGTGGAATACGCGCGTGGCGAAACCGCTTTTCACACGCCTACCATGCGCAGTCCACTCACGTGGCGTGAAGTGACTGGAGGAGCGCATAGGCGTTGGCCAGATGCTTACTCGCCACAAGCGGTCTTCACCAGGGTAGTACAGACGCGTGTAGAACTCAGCCTTCGCGCGATCCAGTGACTCCAAACAAGGACGCACAACAAGAGGATATTGACTCAGACCCACATCGAGTAACCTGCCCATATTACTAGTACTACTACCAAACACAGACCGCATCTCGGTCAGCAAAACAGCGAATGCAAAACGAGCCGCCTGAGGCACGATCGCATTTCCCAAGGCCTGCCACTGAAGCGTCAGAGACCGGACATCAGCACGAGACTCGGTGCCAGGCGAACGCGTCACGAGGCGAGGCATCTCCGCATCCAATTTTGCAAATGGATAGGACAATGAATGAGAAATCGAAGAGGACAGACGGGTCCTTCTCAAGTAAGGGAACAGCATACCAGCGTCTTTGTCACGAGCAGCGAGTACCCAAATACGAGACCGGACGTGACGGGCACCCATGTCAGCTGCAGATAGAATACCATAGCGCACACTAAAACCGCGAGTCTCGAAAGCTTCGCAAATCGCATCCAACCCACGGTATCTCAACGCCGGAGAGTTCTCAAGAAAGACGGCCCGAACAGAAGGAAGACCGTCCAAAACACGGAATACCTCCCACACAAGTGAAGAACGCGTACCGGACAAACCACCGCCCTTCCCAGCCATAGAAACGTCCTGGCAAGGAAATGATGCTGTGGTGAGATCGGGGCCGAGAGCAGCTCCGACACGAGAAGAAGACGCAATCACATCCAACGGGTCCAGTGTGGTGACATCTGATATGATGGGAATCCCCGGAAACTGAGAGGACAACACACCGCACGCGAAAGAATCGATCTCGCAAAAACAACAAGGACGCGCCAACCCCTTCAAAGCAACAGCATGCCCACCGATACCACTGAACAGATCCGCGTAAACAAGCATGTGTAATAATAAATTCAACGGCGTTTTTTTTCACACAAAATGTGTTTCACGTCACTTTATCAGATTGAACCGGCAAAAACGGTTCAGGGAAGTCTTGTAAAGGTAATGAACAAGGCGATCGTAGACCTCGTCAGGATTGCTCATGTGCCTGCTACCAGAACCACGCTCGAGGTGAGTACGCAGACAATTCCAAATACATTCCACGAAGTACTCGTGACGCGAATACCAATCGTCAAGCGACATCACGGAAGGAGACCTGGCCATCTTCGGAACCAACGGAGGAGGATCACGACGCACATGACCTTGAACATGCACCATATTATTCTTACTTACACACATATTGTCATGGACCCAAAAACCTTTATGCACGAGTGTGCTGAATTCTTACAATGGTGAATCATCAAATCACAATGATTCACCATCACATGATAGACATTTCAAAAAATCCGCCCATTTGTTCTCAAATTATTTAGTAATACAGTAAAGACGATGAAGGACCTTGCGATTGCGCTTGCTTTTTACACGATCGCGGAGGCCGTTTGGCTCTTCGGGATGAAGGGATTTTACGTGGCCCAATTCGCGTGGTTCTCTGTGAATCTTGCGGTGCAATCTTGGCTTGCGGTTTGCATGGTGTACGCGTTGCTCTTAGCTGCAGCATACTTATTGTTGCGCCCGAATCCATCGGTCAGGATGGGCGCATTGTTCGGGGGGACCGTGTACGGCGTGTACAACCTCACGAACAAGGCGACGATACCCGGGTACGCGTGGGGGATGGTGGCCGTGGACACCACATGGGGAGCCTTAGTTTTCGCCACACTATCTTACATTTTCAAACGGTTCCGCTGAAAGCAGGCGAGGTTTGTGCCACCCTCAAGCGGACTCTGTAGCCACACATGTAACCCTGGTTATGCGAGACGGTTTGCTACAGCTGGATCGAAGTGTTACATGATTTAAAAAAAAGTATGAGAACAAATGTAAGACCCAAAAACATGTCAACACACGTCATCTCAAAAACAAGAGAGTTGCTGCACGCGTGGGAAAGGTTCTGCGAACAACAATCTAAAATGCACGATACTGCTCGAGCACACTACAAGTTTTACAACTATATGATCGCAATACCTGCAATCCTCCTTACAACAATAAGCGGAGCAGGAAGTATAGGAATTTCGAACAGACACAATGACGTAGCACTATCTTACATAATGGGATCACTTTCACTAACCGCAGGGGCCATGTTCTCAATCCATCGTTACATGAACATTCCAGAACTACAACAGTTACACGATTTTTACAGCGACGAGTTTCTAAAACTGCGCAATAACATTCGCCTTCATCTAGTTATCACAGACGACGAAGGCAACATAACGTTCTCTTCACTTGTCGAATTCAGCAAACACATAAAGACCATTCTTGACAACTGCATCGACAAATCACCATTATTGCCCCCCATGGTTGTCGGTTTGAAAAAGAAAAGTATGGGGAAGAAGTTCTACTCAAAAAGGATGTTTATCGATGATTCCTACGCTTTGTCGAACATAGAAGAAGATAGATCAAACCCCAATGTAGACATATTCATATCAAAAGAAGCATCCTCATCATCCCATACTTGAAATGACACTGTTGAGGACAAGCGTGCGCCTAGCCTTAATCTGGATACGAGTGGAAGCAATGTCAGACTCGGTATCCGACAACTCCTTATAAAGACTCGCCAAAAGAACATTTGCACGTGTCAACCGATTGTCACAGTTTACAACATCCTTCAAAACAACCTTCAACTGGTCAGGAGACACAGCAATTTTTGCTCGCATGGAATTCATATGTGCAAGCGGACCGGGCACGCTCCAGCTCATACTTGGAAATGCCATGTTCATTCTTGAGCTCCGAATAAGTCGTCTCCAGCTCAGACTTGGAATCCTACACGCTCTTGAGCTCCGAATATACAATATCAATCTCAGACATCACTCCTGAAAGCTCGGACTTCGTGTCCGCAAGCTCAGACATCACTTCTGAAAGCTCGGACGTCGTGTCCGCAAGCTCAGACATCACTCCTGAAAGCTCGGACTTCGTGTCCGCAAGCTCAGACGTCACTCCTGAAAGCTCGGACTTCGTGTTCGCAAGCTCGGACCTCGTGTCCACAAGCTTTGCCAACTCGTCCTCCAACGAAGAACCATCCGTCCGCGCATGCACAACCTTATACCGAGTCTCCTCGACCGACACAAGCGTACGCTCAAGCTCAACATTCGCATCCACCAGCTCCGCACGAGCACCAAACAGACGAGCGGTCGCGTCCCCCAAACCCACACGCGCCACATCGATATCAAACGCGGCGACACGCGCACGCTCCTTGATCTCCACCAACTCAGCCTCAGCAGCGAGAGCCCCCTCACGGAAACCAGCCAACTCGTCTTCAAGAGCCCTAATCTTGCCAAGAGCGGCGGACCGCTGCTTACCGACAATCTTGGTCTTGTGCCGAAGATGGTTCATCTCCAAACGAATCTCGTCACCGCGACGAAGAGCGACAAGCTCATCCTGCACCTTGCCAACGGTGTCCGCAATTTTACGACGGTCAGCCTGTATGTCACGGAGTTGGTCGATCTTCTCCTTCGCACGACCCTTCTCATCAATCAGCTGCGTGCAAAGGTGATTCATCACTCTCGTAGAAACCTCAATGCGCAACCGCGCCTTTTCAATGGCGGCGGCGTTATCATGCTCCCTCCCCTTGAGCTCATCCAAAAATCCTTCCTGTGCACGAATCGCCGAACGAAATACATCCGCCTTCGGACATAAGACCACATCGCATGCCTCCTCCTCCTTACGCTGCTGTAAAATACGTTTAAGCACATTGTCAATATCCTTCACATCGGACTTCAGCAGGACACGGATGTGCGCGTCCAAATCGCAAGAATTGTCAGAACAAGAAGAAGCCATTTCGTTCGATATAGTGGGATATCTCACAAGCTCTCACCAAACATCGGTGGGCATAACATTTATACTCGATTCCAAAAAAGAGGTGCAAAAAATATTTGACAACAACTGTATACATATGTAACATGGAATCCGCCGCAATAATATTAATTTTGATAGCGATATTCGGCGTCGTAGTGTACGTAGTGATCTCGCACGCAATGCTCAAACACAACATCGACAAAACGACCGAGGCGAACAATAAACGAGAACATATACTGCACGATGACGTACAAGCACTTGAAATGGCCGCAGAGAAAAACAAGAAACGCGATCATAGAATGCAGAAAGACGTACGAGCCCTTGGAATGGCCTCCGAGAAGAACAAGAAACGCGATCAGAGAATGCACGATGACGTAAGAGCCCTTGGAATGGCAGCCGACGCCGAGCTCAACGTGCTCAAGAAAAAGGACAATATGCAGTTGAATATAATCAAAGAACTGGAGGAGCGCGAGTCGAAAAGCTCGCTCGTATTCAACCAAAACTTCAAACGCGTGGACTCGCAAATAAAAAACACAGTCGGAGCCATTCAAAATATCGGATCGACAGTAGGTCGCCTAGAAAAAGGCAGAATGATGTGCTAAAAAAACTGAACCTAATCAAGAAAAACATCGCGACATTACGAAACATAGACATGACCACGGATAAAGATATCAAGGAGAACGCAATCGCAATCAACGAATTGTCAAAAGAGGTGGGTGACATCTCTACAAGAGGATTAAATGCTGAAATCCAGATTAAAAACATTTCTCGCGCATCTCGAGGCGAAATTCAATGTCAAAGTCGAAAATAATACTGATGTCCCAGATCTACGAACTCGACTCGTCAATGCGGAAGGCGAGATCGCCCTAATCAAAAGGGTGATCATTCGTCTCGATCAACTCGAGAACAGTACGAAAGGTACCAAGACGGACATTCAAATGCTACAAAATAATCTGACAACCAATGGAACTTTGAATGTAACGGGGGGCGATGCCAAGGTCTGCATAGACGGGGTATGCATTACCAAGGCCGACCTATCCAATTTCAAGGTCGCGACGGCCTCCATCGCTCAACTAGAGCAGAATTTGTCCGAGAGTAATGCAAAGGCACTGGCACAGGCACAGGCACAGGCACGGGCAGAGGTAGATGCAGAGGCGCGTGCATAGACACAGGCACAGGCACAATCAGATGCACAAGCGCGTGCACAAGCACAAGCACAGGCAGAGGCACAAGCAGAGGCACAGGCACAGGCAGAGGCACAAGCGCGTGCACAAGCACAGGCACAGGCACAGGCACAGGCACAGGCACAGGCACAGGCACAGGCACAGGCACAGGCACAGGCACAGGCACAGGCACAAGCACAGGCGATTGCAAAGGCACAGGCAGAGGCGCAGGCACAAGCACTGGCGCTTGCACAAGCACAGGCACAAGCACAGGCGCGTGCAGCACAGGCACAAGCAGAGGCACAAGCACAGGCGCGTGCAGCACGGACACAAGCAGAGGCACAAGCACGGGCATGGGCAGAAGAAGAGACACAAGCACGGGAACGGGCACAAGGACAGGCATGGGTACAAGCACAGGCACAAGCACGGGCACAGGCACAGGCGATTGCAAAGGCACAAGCACTGGCGCTTGCAAAGGCACAGGCACTGGCGCTTGCAAAGGCACAGGCAGAGGCAGAGGCGCAGGCGCGTGCAAAGGCACAGGCAGATGCGCAGGCGCGTGCTCAGGCACGGGCGCAGGCAGCGGCACAGGCGCAAGCACAGGCAGCGGCGCAGGTGTTTCCATATGAAGGGACTTGGTACAGTAGAAAAATACCGCATTATGGATTTAGATTCACAAAAACTTCATCTGGAATAAAAGTAACTTATATGAATGGAAGTTCTATATTGGTAAATGATTTTGGGTTTCTGCAACCATCTGGAAATGGATATGTCATGCCTCGTAATACTTCTAAAATTGTTTGGAAGTTCACATCTCCTTCAACTGCCACTTACGCGGCATTTGGTGAGTCACAGGACACTTCATTTATAAAAAAATAAAGAATTATGGAAGCATTGGTTGGACGTTCACATCTCCTTCAACCACTTACGCGGTATTTGGTGAGTCGCAGGACACTTTATTTATTTATCAAACGACATGCGCATGCACCGCCGCCAGGAAAAACTTGTTACTCCTCCAAGGATGGTGCCTGCAACGATGTCATAAATGCGTCCCAAGCGAGAGGATGGGCATACAACCAGAAAGATTTTGAACAGTGCAGGTGAGAGGAGATTGCACTCGCGACCACGGGGCGGTGGGTGGTGTTGTTGATGTGTATGACACGGGGAAGATCGAGTAAGAGGACGGTTGGTCCTTCATTGACGCATCGAGTAAGCGATCGCCTCTTCCCCGGTACCGTGGCCCTGTTCAACGTATCGGTATCTTCATCTCCCAGAGCTCAGACATTCCATCCATTTAATTCCATCCATGCACACACCGCGCGCGACGGCGTAATCAACACATGCGGTACTAATGGGACAGGTGGGCCTTGGGCAAACTCTGTATACAAAATATAATGGGGGGGAGTCAACTTGGGGCTGGCTGCGGGGCGATTGTGGTCGCGAAGGCCACACTCCGGTGTCTGCAATTTTTTGTGTGTTCATAATGATAAATGTCTTCAACACCCCGCAATTCCTCTTCTACTTCAAAACGTAAGAAGACTTCTGGAGATGCGACTTTTGCAGCTAAGCTGGCTGTGTTCATGTTGAACGCTCAGTCACACGACATTCGTTTTTCCGAGAAGGAGGGCTTCCTTTACTCGAGTGATTATGTGAAGGGTGTCATCCCCCTTTTGCATATGAACATCAGTTGCGAGGGGTTTCGAGTGGTTATGAGCACTACGAAGGGTAATTTGTCCATTGCCCTAGCTCAGTTGTGTAGTAGCAAGAACATCGAGGATATTCTTTCTTTCGAAAAGTTCAGTTGCCTGCGTCAGTGTGCTTTTACAAGTGACGTTCTTGTTGACCGTTTCGTAGACACGATTGAGACTTCTTATGAGACCCGCAAGAACGGAATTAAGTTGGTGAAGAAGTTGGCTAAGCACCAGCGATGGCAGGTGAGTGCCGGTATCATCCCCGAGTCCTCGATCGCGTGGTCCGAGAATCTTTAAATACAAAAAAATTGAAAGGTTTTTCGGAACGTTAGGAATACAACAACAACCTCCTCACACCCCAGTAATATACTGCATCTGTCATACGAAATGTTTGGAATCTCTGACGTCTTCGCAATCATTGCGTCCCGACCCAAGGTATTCGTCATTTACGACAACCCGACTTTTCGTCGCCAAGCCTGTGTTAACACGCAAAGGGATGTCCCGCACCAAGAAGTAATCTGGATGAGAAGGTGTTTCTGTTTCAAGTATTTGAAAAAAAAAGAAACAAAACGGGGCCAAAATCAGCACCTCCACGTGGTGGCCCTGGATACCCAACCAAGCTGAAACAAATAAAACAAATAGACAATAAAAAAACGGTTGTCTATTTGTTTTATTTGTTTTAACTCCGTGTACGTCCACACCAGAGTGTGACCTTGGTGTCTATCCATCCTATTTTGTCGGTACCCAGAAGTGGCCATGAGCAGCAGCACCCGCCAAGGACAGTCCAGATCTCAAAATCCGCCGGGAGTTACACTCAGATCGGTCAATAATGTTACAGTATATTGAATCAATTCCAATTCTCAATGTACAACTTGGACCGACGGTCGATAAAACTACTGGTGGGTGGGTACACCATAGTTTGTTGATGGCAGTTTTTTCAGATGGTAGGAAGGAGTTCGTTGTGAAGAAAGGATCTGTGAAGAAGACGGACTTCGCTGCATTTATTGACTCATTGAGTTTGTGCAATAATTCAGTAGTAATAATGGACAACGCCAGTATCCATAAGAACTTGGTCCTCAGAAGCCCCGTATATATTTGTTACACTCCTCCTTACAGTCCAGAATTCAATGCTATTGAGCTGTGCTTCGCTAAGGTGAAGAAGGACTTTCGTCGATTGAACTATATACCAAACGATACAAAGACGCACGTGTCTGATATATTACATTACATTACATTACATGTTAAAGTCTACTTGACACCGCGAGGGTGTATGAGACTCTGTGCTTTAAACAAAAAGAAAAAGCACCCACAAAGCAAAAAACCCCATTACATCAGGGGTGTGTCGAGGACAAACAAACCAAACTCCCAACCACCGTTTTGGTGGCGTAGGTATTAAACCCCTTAGAGCAGGACCCAGATCTCAACCACTTACAGTGGCGGAGGTAAGAAGCTAACAAATGAGAAGTCTCAAGAAGAAAAAAAAGGGATAATAAATTACGGTGCCACTAAGCAGTCCAGGGCTTCCTGTCTTGCTCTTCTACAAGTAGAAAGATAGTCGGCTAGGTTGCTCCAAAAAGACTTAGTGCCAGATAGATATATTACAAGCTGACAGGTTCTTTACAGAACGCAGTGTCGACCGAAGTGTAGAAGATAAACACATACAAGAGGACTTTGGGAGGACTTGGGATATTATGTAACATAATCCCCTTGTCCGAGTGTAGGAACACCCAATTGACGGGTTTCAAGCCCTAACGATCAGTTTCACTCCTGAATTTATGAGAGACTCTCTAATGAGTGTCTTAATGATACTTTGGATATTTCGTGTCCCAACTGTGTAGTAATCATCAGCGGACAGAGGGTAGCGCACTTCGATGTTTGTACCCTTAGCCGTGACCTCGGAAACGTTGGTGGTGACCTTCGGCTCTTTGAGCACTACTGCGTGTTTCTGCACGTCAACCCTCAGGTTTTCAAGTGCCTTTGCAATGGAGACGTTCTTATTGGAGATGGTGACCACGTCGACAACGATGGGTGTTTTGGAGGTGGAGTGATTTTTCAACGCACTGCCGTACAGGACCCTGTTAGGAACGATAAATGAGACCCCAGAATAGTCATCCAATAAGGTAGTGTAAAGTATATTGAATTTTTGTACCGTTCCGTTTACGCCGTCGCGTGAATCATCAAAAACTTCTATGTAGTTACCCATACTGAAAGCGTTCGACATCATCAGCATGATCCCTGCAGACAGGTCGCTCAACGTCCCTTGCATTCCAATCCCTATTGCCAGTAGCACTGCCCCTAGGATGGTGATCACTGCTGCACCCTCTATTCCAATGGACACAAATAGGATCGTTATGGCAATGCACATTATGATCCAATACATGAAGCTCTTCATAACATGTATAGCAGTAGACCGCTTGAGGCTCTCTGGTGTGTCTTTCTTGTTAGAGACCCTGGATACGACGTAGGCTACGGTCTTTGCAACGAAGTGCGATGCAACTAGGTACACGATAGCCACTACACCCATGATTACGGAGCGCACGGTCATAAGCGACGACAATCGACTACCAATGTTTGATGCTAATAAGGTTGCAGTCGGAAGAGTGGACATTTTTGAGTATTTTCACTTATTTTTACGTACATGTATTTTTCGAAGATTTGTACCCAACCCAACCCACCCCCAACCCAATGTAAAGTAAATTTGCCAAATGAATCAAATCGAAGTCACCATGATACCCATTTTCAATTACCGAACTGTACCGTTGTGTACCCCTGACCATCTGACCCACGTGTCTCTTTTTTTTGTCAAGACACGGTCTCGTTGCGCGGAAGATGCCAAGAAGGCGACGAAAATGTACCTCACTGCGCTGCCACTCCGTTCGATCGCAAGGAAGACGAATGACGTCGATAACCACCCAGAGCGCGCCGCCCTTTTGGTATCCATCAACGACTTCGTCACACAAGAGCTTATCTCTACACGGCGTCTAAAACCTAATACACTCGACGGAATACTAAAATGAAACCGCTTTCTGGAGTGTACGGTACACCTTATGGTGTAGCAACCCACATTGCAGTGGAACACCATCATGTTTTTTTGTAGCCCATCAACAACACGCATCCCTGCAAAATGGAAGCGGTCTCCCTTGACCCAACAGTTCCATGCAGTGCAGCCTTGCGATTGTGAGAGCAGAGGAGCGGTCCCGGTCCGAGTAAGTGCTGGTTTCTGGAGAGAATCGCAGTCCTCGTACCTCTGGGTACCGCTTGATCGATTTGTTGTCGACAAGAGAGGGGGCTAAGCCACCCCTCCTGTGTTTTTTCTTGGATTTTTTTACGTGTGCAGTACACCCTCACCGCAACTGGTCGCGATAAGAGACCTTTGGAGTCTCCTTCAATGGGGTGTGACCCAACAACTCATAACCTAGACGAATCTGACTTCCGTGGTTATTTGGACACTTGGAATCTTGTAAACACATTCCTTCTTGGCCCACCGGTTTCCCAAGACCATGAGAGTCGTCTTGAACTCATCTGTCACATGAACCTCCTCTTTGAAGAGGCGCTTGCAGGAAGCGAACATAGATCCGTAGGCACAGCTACCTCTCCTGGTCCGGTAGCCTTCATCGTCTTGATTGCAGAACCATATGCGATGCGAACCCTCAGGTCAGGATGATCCAACTTCATGTTGCGCTTGATCCCTGCCCAAAATGAGTCCATAGCCTTGCGCTTGCCAATGTACCTCTGAAAGTTGTCTCGGGACTCTCTGCGACGGAGTGCCATCCTCCACCACTCGTCGGAAAACGTAGCGTAATTTTTCAAGTAAGCCGAGATATCATCCTTCCTGGATGTACCCAACGCTGCTCCATTTTCACGCAGAGACTCCCATCTAAGAATCATGTCTGAGAAACGTTTTTCTTGCTGTTTTTTCTGTTTCTTGATACCAGACTTGTGGTAAAAAGCTCCGCGTGTAAGCTGCCATGTCTTGCTTTTCCCCTTTGCAAGATACGTGACTGTCTCGATGTTGCTCCTTCCTGGGTCCACGCCCAAAACGACGATACCCATCTCGGTCAATGTCGGTTCGAGTTTACGGTCATACTGTTTTGCGACGCTCAAACCTTCATTGTCACGAGACCTCATACTGGTCTTCTTAAGATCTGACACACGAATTTGTACTTTCTTGCTGTACTGCATGCTCGAGGAGACTCCGTCAGTACAGATGCTACAGTCGAATACCCACCCATTCTTGACAGGTGGGTTTTTGAAGAAGGAACATGCGACTGTTTTTCGGGCGTTCACAAGCGTGTCATACAAACCATTTGCATGTCTGTACTCTTCAGTAGCCTTGATATCCTTCACGTCATCATCGTACTTCTTCAGGGCCGACTTGTATACCTCCCATTCGCCAGGACCACATGATTTTTTCTTCTTCTGTGCAGGCCTCTGGGGCAACATGAAGTTGTCGGGATTCTTTACATGTTTCCATTTGGAAAGCTCGGCGATGTTAGGGTCCTTAGGGAAATAGTGCCTGAACATGTTCACGAGGGTCTTCAAGTCAAGACGAACATGCACCCGATGGACGCTGAAGATGGGCATCAACCGAATACGACGTTCCTCCATAGTTTCCAATCGGGTCTGCATCCAGTAATTGAACCGTACCATAGTCTGGAAGTCCACGCATTTTCCGTAGTCATCATAAAGTCGATCTCCATCCGGAACTTTCAGCCTGACCCGAACTTCACGGACGTACTTCTGAACAGAATCTGGCCAAGATTCCATCTCCTGCACTTCTTGCCGTATGACCCGCATCACGTCGTACACACGGATGGTTGTCGGAGCTTTCAGTGCCTTCAAAGTAGCCTTAGTGAGGCGGGTCAGACGAGGTACCAAAGGAACCCATGCGTTGTTCGACACAACAGTGCTCAATGTGTGACCGGCATAGATCGGGCGTTCCTGCTTCCGAACGGATTTTTTATTTTACTGAAATCTTACAATAAATATTGTAAGATCGTTTTCGCAAATTAATTGGTTTTGCTTTTTTGGTGTATTTTACGAAAATATCTTACAATTTATTTTGTAAGATCGTTTTCGCAAATTGATTGATTTTGCTTTTTTGGTGTATTTTACGAAAATATCTTACAATTTATTATGTAAGATTGTTTTGTTGCATTCCGGAGAAAGAGACTATTCCCTTCAATTTCAATTGTAACATTGATTTGCTCGTTTGGAGAGAGAGAAAGTTCCTTCGAAGTATTCCAATACAAAATCAATTGTAGAGGACAGTCAAGAGGAAGTGAAAGCTGTTTACAAAGTCTTGAACGCATTGCTCATAATTATTTATCTCACAACTCACAACTCAACAGTTCGAAAGTACAACTTAGTACTTATGACAGGCTATCACGTTGTAGAAAGAGGGCCAATGCTAACTTGTTGGGTAACAACAGCGCCTGTACAATCGCTGCACTAGAATCTCCTCCTCCATGCCCCCATCCCCATCTTCCTCCTCCTCCATCTCCTCCTCCTTAGCAATGTCTACATTGTCTCCATCCGATTGCACAGCCTCTGCCTTGGTGTCCTTCTCAATGGATTGGCAGCTTGACCCCTTTGCATGACTCCTTGCTGTGCATTGATCGCCATGCCCAGCACCTTCTCTGGCAGCTTGACCCCCTTTGCATGACCTGGCAGCTTGACCCCTTTGCATGACCCCTTGATGTGCATTGATTGACCCCCCTTGCCGGGCCCCCCTTGCTGCGCATGCATGAAAGACTGTTTTGATAAGTCGGTAAGGCTTTGCTTCATGCCTTGCGCTTTCACCTCTTTTAATGCCTTGCGCTTTCACCTCCTTTCATGCCTTGCGCAAATTGCCTTTCGCATCCTGCATTGCTTTGCTGCGCATCCGCATTAGCACCGGATGGCCCTGCATGGTCCGAGTTGCACCTAATTCTCGCACCTTTTGCGCAATGCATTTCACTGCTATGGGAATTCACTTCAGCTCTGTTCTCATGATCTGCTGCTTTGCCTTTCGCTTTCTGCATCGCCTTGCTGCGCATCTGCATTAGCACCGGGTGGTTGTGAATAACCCCGAGTTGCTTCTAATTCTCGCACCCTTTGCGCAATGCAATTTCACTGTCACTGTCCTGCCTAGCACCTTCTCTGGTGGATGCTGGGCAGATAGCCAGGAGCACTGGCGCTTGGAGCACTGGATAGGTCTGCCTACCTGCATGGCGGTTACCCGCCTGCACCTGCCAGACCAGACCAGGACACGCGCCGGGCCAGCACCTGCGCCGGAGTACTGGCGAACAGCTCTGCACCCGCCTGCACCTTCCTGAGGCCTGCCTACCTGCATGATGGTTACCCGCTTGCACCTGCGTCAGAGTAATGGCGGACAGTACTGCATACCCATATGGCATGCATCCTTAGCTACCGTTCCAAGATTTCCATAGCGTCTGGTTTGGTTATGAATTGCATTGTAGTGGTAGACTGCAATTGTAGCCCAGACTTAGCTGCCTTGTGCCTGTGTTGAACAAGTTACTGCTTGCCAACAGGTTGCCTTGTTTATTGGTTAATCTTTGCCGGGAGTGTGGTTGGGTGTTTATGTTGTGATTGGTACTTTACATGACACTGACATATGGATCATGTACACCTGCAGTTCTTCTATTTTACTGTGTTCTTGCCCACCTCGGCCACCTACCTATTTACTAGGTTTGTTTTAGTGGCCCAGTACTGCAATAGGTAAAGCAAAGATGTGTAGTTGAGGCCTGCTTGACTTGCATAGCATGACTGATGAAATGTCACAGCCCAGAAGAATTTAGCCCTTTTGCCTGTTCCGTCTAGGCATTCGGTGGATCAAGTTTTCTTTGACAGGTTTTAGGATTGATTTTTTTATGATCGGGAGGACTGTGTGTATTCCGAGTTTGGTTTCTCAATCATTCGCGCGTTGGGTTTGACAATGCTCCCGATTATGATCGGGAGGACTGTGGTATTCTGAGTTTGGTTTTTCTCAATCATTCGCTCGTTGGGTTTGACAATGCTCCCGATTATGATCAAGAGGACTGTGGGTATTCTGAGTTTGATTTTTGTCAATCATTCGTTCGTTGGGTTTGACAATGATCCCGATTATGATAGGGAGGACTATGGGTATGCCGAGTACAAAAAAAAAAAAAAAAAAAAAAAATGCCGAGTACATGTTTTCTGAATCATTCGCTCGTTAGGTTTGTCAGTGCTCCCGATTATGATCGGGAGGACTGTGTGTATTCCGAATTTAGTTTTCTCAATCATTCGCTCGTTGGGTTTTGACAATGCTCCCAATTATGATCGGGAGGACTCTGTGTATTCCGAATTTGGTTTTTCTCAATCATTCGCTCGTTGGGTTTGACAATGCTCCCGATTATGATCGGGAGGACTCTGTGTATTCCGAATTTGGTTTTCTCAATCATTCGCTCGTTGGGTTTGTCAATGTTCCCGATTATGATCGGGAGGACTGTGGGTATTCTGAGTTTTGGTTTTCTCAATCATTCGTTTGTTGGGTTTGACAATGCTCCCGATTATGATAGGGAGGACTATGGGTATGCCGAGTCAAAAAAAAAAAAAAAAAAAAAATGCCGTGTACATGTTTTCTGAATCATTCGCTCGTTAAGTTTGTAAGTGCTCCCGATTATGATCGAGGACTGTGTGTATTCCGAATTTAGTTTTCTCAATCATTTGCTCGTTGGGTTTGACAATGCTCCCGATTATGATCGGGAGGACTCTGTGTATTCCGAATTTGGTTTTCTCAATCATTCGCTCGTTGGGTTTGTCAATGTTCCCGATTATGATCGGGAGGACTGTGGTATTCTGAGTTTGGTTTTTCTCAATCATTCGCTCGTTAGGTTTGACAATGCTCCCGATTATGATAGGGAGGACTATGGGTATGCCGAGTACAAAAAAAAAAAAAAAAAAAAGCCGAGTACATGTTTTCTGAATCATTCGCTCGTTGGGTTTGTCAGTGCTCCCGATTATGATCGGGAGGACTGTGTGTATTCCGAATTTGGTTTTCTCAATCATTCGCTCGTTGGGTTTGACAATGCTCCCAATTATGATCGGGAGGACTATGGGTATGCCGTGTACAAAAAAAAAATGCTGTTTACATGTTTTCTGAATCATTCGCTCGTTGGGTTTGTCAGTGCTCCCGATTATGATCGGGAGGACTGTGGGTATTCTGAGTTTGGTTATTCTCAATCATTCGTTCGTTGGGTCTGACAATGCTCCCGATTATGATCGGGAGGACTGTGGGTATGCTGAGAAAAAAAAAAAAAAAAAAAAAAATGCCGAGTACATATTTTCTGAATCATTCGCTCGTTGGGTTTGTCAGTGCTCCCGATTATGATCGGGAGGACTGTGTGTATTCCGAATTTGGTTTTCTCAATCATTCGCTTGTTGGGTCTGTCAATGCTCCCGATTATGATCGGGAGGACTCTGTGTATTCCGAATTTGGTTTTCACAATCATTTGCTCGTTGTGTTCGACAATGCTCCCGATTATGATCGGGAGGACTATGGGTATTCTGAGTTTGGTTTTTCTCAATCATTCGTTCGTTGGGTTTGACAATGCTCCCGATTATGATCGGGAGGACTATTGGTATGCCGAGTACAAAAAAAAAAAAAAAAAAAAAATGCCGAGTACATGTTTTCTGAATCATTCGCTCGTTGGGTTTGTCAGTGCTCCCGATTATGATCGGGAGGACTGTGTGTATTCCGAATTAGGTTTTCTCAATCATTCGCTCGTTGGGTTTGACAATGCTCCCGATTATGATCGGGAGGACTATGGGTATGCCGAGCACATGTTTTTTGAATCATTCGCTCGATGGGTTTGTCAGTGCTCCCGATTATGATCGGGAGGACTGTGTGTATTCCGAGTTTTGTTTTCTCAATCATTCGCTCGTTGGGTTTGTCAATGCTCCCGATTATGATCGGGAGGACTGTGTGTATTCCGAATTTGGTTTTCTCAATCATTTGCTCGTTGGGTTTGACAATGCTCCCGATTATGATCGGGAGGACTATGGGTATTCTGAGTTTGGTTTTTCTCTATATCTGAATCTGATTTTGAATCTGAATCTGAATCACAATCATTTGCTTTACCAACCTATTTGTCTTCCGCAGGGTCTACAATGACAGTACAGTGGAAGTTAAACTCCAATCGGACGGGAAGGATATGGGATGCGGCGTCATGGACGAATGGACCAAGGAGCGCCAAGTGCCAATGAACATCGAAGTCGTTGTTGGTGGACCAGACTTCTATGTTACGGCTACGCACGCTCACTGGTTGAGGTTTCACGGCGAATGCAGGCATATGTGCGGAGCATTCTGGTCGACACTCACCCTTGCGGAAGTCAAGACAGCCCAGTTGCTTGAAGTCACTAGCATTCGGAGGCCCATGTCAGGAGCTGGGCTATAAGGAGATACCAATTTGAATACGATGACCTTACAAAGTTGTCGGCGATCTGTCCTCTTCGTTGATTGTAGGAAGCTGACCTCGTCGCGCCTTTCTTGACTTCTTCGCGGAGGCTGTAGGAAATGTAAAGAGTGCAGAAGTTACGCAATATCCTATCGAAATTGAAAGCGGCAAGTGCGGTCAGCACACAATGGTTGTTTCGAACGGTGTACATCCCACCGCGTACGTAACATTCGAAATGTACCTGTCAGATTTGAAAACTTAACCTGAGCCACGGTGCAGCAGTACAGTCCGTTCGATTGCTCTCTTACCGGCGTTAGGTGAAGGCCCTTTTGGTGTACATCGAGGTGACGTCCTCCTGTCGCTAGGACCAAACTCCTCGAAATCGCTCATGAGCTTTCCTTCGCATGTCTCAACCCACGCCCTAGTTTCCTCAAGCTCTTTGTCGGCGATAAATTCGCCCTCGCCGACCCTGACAGGCTTGCTGCGCATTGTCAACCACCAAACCAAGAGCCTGAATGTGAACAGGTATCCATGATAGGGCTCCTAACATGGGCCTCCGAATGCTAGTGACTTCAAGCAACTGGGCTGTCTTGACTTCGCAAGGGTGAGTGTCGACCCGACTGCATCTGCTCCGCACATATGCCTGCATTCGCCGCGAAACCTCAACCAGTGAGCGTGCATAGCCGAAACCTCAACCAGTGAGCGTGCGTAGCCGTAACATAGAAGTCTGGTCCACCAACAACGACTTCGATGTTCATTGGCACTTGGCGCTCCTTGGTCCATTCGTCCATGACGCTGCATCCCAAATCCTTCCCGTCCGATTGGAGTTTTACTTCCACGGTACTGTCATTGTAGACCCTGCGGAAGACAAATAGGTTGGTAAAGCAAATGATTGAGATTCAGATTCAAAATCAGATTCAGATATAGAGAAAAACCAAACTCAGAATACCCATAGTCCTCCCGATCATAATCGGGAGCATTGTCAAACCCAACGAGCGAATGATTGAGAAAACCAAATTTGGAATACACACAGTCCTCCCGATCATAATCGGGAGCATTGACAAACCCAACGAGCGAATGATTGAGAAAACAAAACTCGGAATACACACAGTCCTCCCGATCATAATCGGGAGCACTGACAAACCCAACGAGCGAATGATTCAGGAAACATGTACGCGGCATTTTTTTTTTTTTTTTTTTTGTACTCGGCATACCCATAGTCCTCCCGATCATAATCGGGAGCATTGTCAAACCCAACGAACGAATGATTGAGAAATATTAAACTCAGAATACCCACGGTCCTCCCGATCATAATCGGGAGCATTGTCAAACCCAACGAGCGAATGATTGAGAAAACCAAATTCGGAATACACACAGTCCTCCCGATCATAATCGGGAGCAGTGACAAACCTAACGAGCGAATGATTAAGAAAACCAAATTTGGAATACACACAGTCCTCCCGATCATAATCGGGAGCATTGTCAAACCCAACGAGCGAATGATTGAGAAAACCAAACTCGGAATACACACAATTCTCCCGATCATAATCGGGAGCACTGACAACCCCAACGAGCGAATGATTCAGAAAACATGTACTCGGCATTTTTTTTTTTTTTTTTTTTTGTACTCGGCATACCCATAGTCCTCCCGATTATAATCGGGAGCATTGTCAAACCCAACGAGCGAATGATTGAGAAAACCAAATTCCGAATACACACAGTCCTCCCGATCATAATCGAGAGCACTGACAAACCTAACGAGCAAATGATACAGAAAACATGTACTCAGCATTTTTTTTTTTTTTTTTTTTTTTGTACTCGGCATACCCATAGTCCTCCCTATCATAATCGGGAGCATTGTCAAACCCAACGAACGAATGATTGAGAAAAACCAAACTCAGAATACCCACAGTCCTCTTGATCATAATCGGGAGCATTGTCAAACCCAACGAGCGAATGATTGAGAAAAACCAAACTCAGAATACCCACAGTCCTCCGATCATAATCGGGAGCATTGTCAAACCCAACGAGCGAATGATTGAGAAAACCAAACTCGGAATACACACAATTCTCCCGATCATAATCGGGAGCATTGACAAACCCAACGACCCTATTCGCTTGAAGTCACCTACTACACTGCTAGCTGCCAGGCAGATGCCTGGTCACCAGCTGCTAAAGTGGGTGTCGGACCTAAGCCCGGCACCGTTACTGATACAGCTATAGGCTGTATCATAACATTCCCCCCAATCCCTGGTATTCTGGTACCCAGAATTCCTGGGATTCCACAACACAAGTCATAAGGAGTAAGCCAGACAAATATTCCCGTGGAGAAGAAAAGTAGGGGGAAAGCAATCCTAAAACCAGTCAAGGCGTAGGTATGACATCTGTGAAAAACTGTCTGAACAGTATCCGAAGCTCTTCTTGCACATATCCGCTGATGCAATGGACAACAAGAAGACTAATCTTCCTCAGTCACGCCACTTCTCACATACAAAGAAGACTGCAGGAGGTGATCTTCTAAAGACACGCATCATGTGTGAGTACAAATACAGCGCACGTAGGACATGTCCTCCCGATCATAATCGGGAGCATACACAGTATTTAAAACTTGAAATGATTACTTAACAAAATAATGCTAATATTCTGACTTCATGTTTCCTTCTATGTTAACTCAGGATTATTCTCCCAGGGAAGAGGCTTCATTGGTTATTGGGCTTTGCCATTCTACTCGCAGTCCATCAATCTGACTATATCATGCTTCCAACATTTCTTCAACCGGGTCCTTGAAGAAGAGGGGCAGCTTCCACCGTATTGCTTCTTGCAAATGGACAACGCGGCAAAGGACAACAAGAACGCTTTCATGTTCGCATACTTGTCCTTGCTGGTTGAGATGAACTGGTTTGAGGAGGTGTACGTCCATTTCCTCCCTCCCGGACACACACATAGCAATCTTGACCAAAAGTACTCTGTGATCTCGCAAGGGTTAAAGAACATGGAAGTGTACACCCTGGACCATCTGATGGGCATTGTTGGTAACTTATTCAAGAGAATGGGCCCTTACACAAGGCAAGACGTCGTGACCTCTATAGGGGACTTCTCCGCTGTCCTCCTAGACAACGTTTACAAGTTGTTCGGACATGGCACTAGCACCGTCAAAGGAGTTAATCGCCGTTTACACGCATTCAAGATAACGAAAGGTCCCAACGGGAGAGTCGGTAAGAATACTTGATATACTGATATTTACAAATTAAATGCTACCGTGCGTGTATGTACTGTCTGCACAATGCTCCCGATTATGCTCGGGAGGAATATGGGTGTGCCATGTCCTCATTGATTTACATGTACAGTCTTCAATAGAAACACAAAGGAAGTTGTACCTAGGACCTAGGATGTATTATCCAAGGGATGCTCCCGAGTATAGTCGGGAGGAATATGGGTGTCCTAAATGATTCACTAATATACAATACATGTTTGCACACCAACAATTGCAGGGGTCTATTACAAGGAGTATGACGAGTCAGGATCTTGGAGAGGACAGTGGGACAATGACGCTGAACCTATTTACGTCCTCCAAGGCTTCCCACTGGTGGACACCATAACAGTATTTAAGGAAGCCCCCAAGATCAAGATTGAAGAGCTCGAGAATATCGAGGCAAACTGGGCGGCTGTCTGGAAGACTATTCATAACGAGAAGCCCGGAGGTGACGTCCTTGCAGGCCACATGGCCGATGGTCCTGTACAAACCGCCGGTGACGACCGTGCAGGACCCGTAGCTGATGTCCGTGTACAACACGCAGCGGAGGACCTTCTGGTTCTAGAACCAGAAGCCGATGACCAGCAGCCGATGGATGAACCAGCAGCCGATGGATGAACCAGCAGCCGATGGCCCATCCCATGCCCAGTCCTTCAAACATATTGCCGAGATGCTTCGTGAAACTTGGGAAGCCAGCAATAAGTGGTGGACTGATTTCTTCAAAGTTGAGAAGAGTTATTGGAGCACTCAACCAGATGATGCTGTGACTGGGGAGTACCCAAAAGACCAACATTTTGTCGACTTCCCATCGGAGTTGTCAGCAACCAGTCGTGTTCTGACACAGTCTGAGAAATCAATGGCCAAGCGCTTGATAGCAGCATTGGATGACTTGTCCATGGATTTGTCAGACCTTTTACCTGCAAGTAACGAGATTGCCAAGACTATGAAGGTTGCACACACTTTGGAGACTAATATGGAAAGGCCAGAGGAGGAGGATGTGTTGTACTTATATTCTTCACAAGGGACGAAGCCGGATAGAAGAATAGCCTACGAGCCCACTACTGATTTGGTTGTTGGTCATGTCGCTGTGGTCAAGGTACAAATGGATGACTCTAGCGGATTGAGAGGATGGGACGTGGTGGAGGTCAAATCACTACCAGTGAATGGAGAAGTGGAATGTGTGTATTTAAAGCCCTTGTACTCTGGGGCTCAGAAGTTGGTGTACACTGAAACACAATACCCAACTTGGCCAGAAGATTGGATGGACCACAAGCTTGTGCCTATTACCGTGGGGGTTAGGAGAAAAGCAACATGGACGGGCGATATTCCCATTGACGCATTTCAATTTAGCTGCGAACCCACCAAGGGTATGAAGATCCAGAGAAAGTACCACACAAGCATGCTCCTAGCTTGTCAATCCATTGAGAAGGACACCAGGGCAGAGGCTGTGCAATCGGATGGAGACAATGCAGACATTGCTGAGGAGGAGGAGATGGAGGAGGAGGAAGATGGGGATGGGGACATGGAGGAGGAGAAGGAGGAGGAAGAGGAGGACGAGGGGGGGGGAGGAGGAGGAGTAAGATGTTTGACACATAGCCGTTTTTTACTAAATTAGAAAAATTAAATGAATTATACTTACTATTTTTATTGTAAGATGTAAAAGCTGAATTCTGCCTGCCGCCTTATAACCGTCCGCTTTCCCTTTATTTCTTACAATTATAATTGTAAGACACGAATTGATGTTAACACCTTTTGTTACAAAATATGGCATTTCAACGTTGTAACATTCGCAATCTGTACGTTTCTCCGTCTTTCAAGCTCATTTCAAGCATATTTTGTCAAAATTGACTACAATCTTACGTTTTTTATCGTAAGATTGCATTTGAAAAGCATCAAAAGACCCCCAAAAAGTGATTGTAAGATTGGAAATCCGTTCGGAAGCAGGAACGCCCATTATAGTTCAAAACCTGGTCGAAATATATAGGGTAATATTTGATGTATTCAGTGTCGTCGCTATCAAGTACCTTCCCGATTACGTCTTTCACGGATTCGTATGAAATTCTACTCTCTTCATCTGGAAAGACGTCGTCAACTCCGATCCTTAGCCAATCCTTCCAGTAGGTATCCTTCATCTCGTACATATCAGGAATCGGTAGGTCGTCCTCCATGAGCCTCGTGACATGAAACGCCAACACCAGACTCGAACGCCGAAACATGCGGCTAACAACATTGACGAGCTGATCAACATGACCCCTGAATACACCGAATTCATCCTCGTCAAGACTCATTGCCTTCTTCAGAGCGCATTTCACGACGCACATCTTTTCCACCGTCTTGTACTCTGTAGGGATGAAACCATTGTCTTCGCATAAACGGACAAGATCGTCCTTCTTAGACTTTGATGTGTATGGTACATCAGCCAATTTCAGTAGATCCTTCAAATGCGCTATTGTTTGGGGTTTCGTTTCCATCTTCCATACTACATAAATCACCTAAATCTTTATACACATAAATGTTCCAAACGTGTTCGAAACAACTCATGATTATTTTATCAGTGAGGTTTCTGAATGCTAATGAAATCATATCAGACACATGCGTCTTTGTATCATTTGGTATGTAGTTCAATCGACGAAAGTCCTTTTTCACCTTAGCGAAGCACAGCTCAATAGCATTGAATTCTGGACTGTAAGGGGGTGTGTAACAAATATTGACGGGGTGTCTGAGGACCAATTTCTTATGGATACTGGCGTTGTCCATTATTACTACTGAATTATTGCACAAACTCGACGAGTCAATAAATGCAGCGAAATCCGTTTTCTTCACAGATCCTTTCTTTACAACGAATTCCTTCCTACCATCTGAAAAAACTGCAATCAACAAACTATGGTGTACCCACCCACCAGTAGTTTTAACGATAACCGGTTTTCCTACAGGGGAATACCCATAATGTGGCTTGAGGCGCTCACTAAACCCACATTCGACAACTGATACTAAAATTTTCCCAGCATTGATTGTCTCCTTGTATCTACTACAAAATTCATTGACAAGTGGAACTAAGTCCCCTTTACACTGTCCACGGAGTTTGCTCCTTTTTCTTGTAAAACCAATGAGTTTAATGAAACGATACACTGTTTTAGTTGATAATCGTAAATTGTGAGTACTTTTGAAAAATGCAACAACACCTCTTGCGGTTGTGCATTTAGTTGACAATAAAAACGATTTAAAAAAATACTTGTTCGTCTCAAAAAGTTTGCTAACAAATTCACGTCGTTTTCGATTCACACCAAAACGTTTCCACCTCCCCAGAGTAGAGCGACTGATGTTCGTAAACACATAAGTTTTTAACACACCCAATTCAGCGACCATTCTTAACGCCAATTTTCTAACGGCGATGTCGTACATTTATTTCCATCTGATATATGTTTCATTTAACTGTTCCGCCGACTGTAGGGACTTCCCCCACCCCCACATTCTTCCCTAACTCATGCTACCCCCTCCATCACTCGCCTTGCATTCGGATCATGTCCCTCTGAATGTCGCCGAATACATGGCTGCAACAATGGGTCTGGATATCGTGATACTCGCGGCCCCCCTTTGCGACATTGCCAACAAGCCGCAATGCTCTAAAGACACGCAGCACTGCACGGTCACTGTACAACTCACGCACCGCCAGCCAAGCACGGACGAAGTGATGCTACAAATTGTCATGCGTGACTGGAGTCTGCGCGATTTGAAGAACCGACCATGAAGAGAACGTCTCCCGGGAGGTCCCCTGCCACCTTTATGAATAGAGGACGGAATGCACGAGAAGACCCTCCTCTATTCTCCTCTTCTAGCATGTGAACGGACAAACACCGCCCTGTCACTGTCTGCCCTGACTGATCTGGTAAAGAAGAGAAGCATGCCAACGCGCGCCATATGTCCCGGCGACCACCCGGACATGGTGCGTCCTCCTCCTCCTCCTCTGCTCCACTACACGGAGAAGACCAGCGACCCTCTATCGTGGCGCGTATGAGATGCGGTCGCTCGTTATTGCTACCGCTATTATTATCATTGAACGCTTCCGAAACGATGGCCCTCAGAGCGGCTACTATGTCTGGGTACCTGTTTGCGTCCGATGAGACTGGGTGCGCGATCCACGGACGCGAGCCAAGAACACTGGAACTGTCTGGCGCCAAGTATGAAGAGGCACTTATCTCAACTGGTCGAATTGCCAGCTGCCATTGTTTTCGCAAAAGAAGACGAGTTTGACTGGGGGTCGTTGATCGCTCTCACATCCTCCATTAGAGACGAACAGAACTCGCGGTCCACGCACGCGAGGGGTAGGAGCCTCCTTGAGAGTTCTTTGTATATTGTCTCCTCTTCCTGACGCGAACTGGGTGTAGAGAACTTTTCTTTGTTACAATATGTGTAACAACAACAACAATACACTATGAAACAATAAGCTAGTGCAAAGATCAACATCGCTGCCGCTAGCACAGTCTGTAAAGATGACATGGTGTGGTGGTGGTAAGCGTAATATCATGTTTCATTTTATTGTTCCCCACTGAGGACCACAAAAAAATCGCCCCAACAGTATGCAACAAACGTCTAGTACAATTGCCTAATGCGGAGACCATCATCAACATCAACATCAACTTCGACATCAACACAAGGTGCTGCTACTCTAGTAATAAAGAAAGGACCAACATCGGCAGCAACTAACAAACACAATAGCAATAGCAATAGCAACACTACCAAGAACCTTAAAACGACCACCAAAATTGTGACTATAAAGTCAGTTGCATCCCCTAACAAACCTCCAGTAACAAAATCTGCGAAGAAACCAGATGTTGGTTTAAGCAAGAGTAAGACTGCGACGACACTCAAAACAACTGGTGCGAAGACAACAACTGGTGCGAAGACAACAACTGGTGCGAAGACAACAACTGGTGCGAAGACAACAACGGAACGTTATAATGAAGGCACATTTCGTTCTTCTTCGACGCGTCGCGAACAGTACATTCCACACACATCCTCTGTAATCACTGTCACGAAAAACAATGGTAAGACAAGCGTTTCAGAAATTAGTAATCCGCCACCTAAGACAAAGCCCGCAAAAACAACGTACAAGATGCTTACGTTATCGTCTCCTGCTACTACGAGTACTACTTCTACTACTAAGTCTACAAAGAAACGTTCTTCGCCAAAGTCCCGTACCATCCAACAAGCTCCATCATCTAACATGGCCTTCCTGAATGCTTTTTCGGCTTTGACGACAACCGGTTCTAAAACTAGTAATAAACATGGTGGTCAATTATCGATGTCGAAGTATAGAAAACAGCGTGGTGGTAATGAGACTGATTCTGGGGCATGTTCTACGACGTGCGTCGCATTTGGCGGTTCCATAGACGCGCCTGTTATATCTTCTATGCAACCTGGTACGGGTCCTTGGGCGTACAACATGCCTTCCACGACTCCTGGTGAGATGTCTACACCTGTGACGGACGCCAGCACACATACTGTGTTCCCCCTAGTGGACCCCAACTATCCGTTCCACCTTCCGAATGCCAGGTGATTGTTTCAAATGTTTTGTACTTCATTTTGTACATTATCCTGTGGTGTACACTTACACGCGGTGCTGAAAGCATGAGTGGCGACGGAGGGCAGTACTTGTTTCCGGGGTGATCGGGGTGGTCGTCCCTGACTGCGTTGTTGTTCCCGATCCCTTATGATGCGGTGACGGGAGCCAGTAGCATTTTGTTGTTGTTGTTGCATTTTTTTGGAGGTTCACAAACCAACCAATATAGATCCCATGAAAATAAAATAATGGAAAAGATGAAAAAAAACAAGTCCTTATATTTATGAGATTTGTATAAAAGAATTGGGGATATGATAAATACGGCGATAATTCTGCCAGGCTGGTCGGTATTTTTTTTTTTTTGCAAAAATGTATACGGTTCCATGTATTTTTTAAATTTTATTGTTATATAATTTTTGGGGCGCTATCCGCAGTACAGCCGAGAAGGGCTGCGCGCTTGATTGTGGATGGGGATGCTACACTCAACTTAAATCATGTTCATGTGAAACACGGTACAGTTGGAGACACCACGCGGTTGGTCAACTTTTCAGAAAGCCCCAAAATACAAGGTGTCCCACTACAGTCGGCGGAACAGTAAAATGAACATGACGCATTGCACATCAACAAAGACCCCGTGTTCTTTTGGGTCACGGTACCGGGGAAGAGGCGATCGCTTAAGTGCAGCTGGCTGGTCCTTCAATGGACACTCTCGAAAGTACCGACAAAAGAACGATACGGAGTCTGCAGGATGGAGAGCCGTGATCTAAAAAAGAACCACGATATTCTCTTTAACATCTTGCAATTTGTTGATTCAAAATCGTATTGGTGTTCCACTGCCCCGTGGATTTCTACACCATTAGGTTACACCGTAAGGTGTGCCGTACACGAAGCGGTTTCATTTTAGTATTCCGTTGACTGTATCAAATGTCCCTATAAAGTTGATGCGTTCATTCCTCTACACATCTTACCTCAGTAAAATAAAGGTTTTTCGAAAATGTTCTTCCGTAAGTTTGAATGTCCATGCGACAATCCCGAGTGTCGTTTTAATGTGTACATGCACACGAAGATAGACATCTGCTCTTATTTTGTCAGAGCTTCAATGTTCATCCGATACTTTATGGCAATGATACTACCTGTCAAATGGATCGGTCCCCTGTCTTTTGTTTCGTCTACTGATCGAGCGCCCTATAAGAACCTAATTTGTAGAACCAACAACTACTCGCAGGAGGAGCTCTCGATATCTAGGTATGTCAACAACAACAACAACAACAACAACAAATCTCATTCCGATAAGATGTGTTGTGATCACAAATTCATCTCCGCCCCCTCTCACAACCGCATCTTATTCGCCTCCCTATCAACTCGTTTCTCTGGAAACGTAAAAGTGGACGTGACGTCTTTCTTCAGACACACCATCATAGACCCGCGATTGACTCTGCGTGCCGGCATGCTTGTGCGCATGATCACGTGCTCGGGGAGTTATCGAATGTCTCTTTTGCTTATGGCGGTTCGGGACCCGCGGCTCTTCTGGTGTATTCTGGTGCTTCCTCTCACGCAAACGCAAACAATGGACGACCAGTTTCTTCTCACACTCGTAATGGGCGACTTGTACACCGCGGAATTGGACAAGACAATGACAAAGGTTCGGGCATGGCCAACAAATGCCCATGTTCATTGAATAAATAGTGTAAACGTTTGTCGCAAGTATGCAAAATGTATGTCATCGAGAAGATGGAGGATGTGCAAGTACAGTCTCTTGAAAGCCAGAAACAATGGCACTCTCTACGTGACCAGGCTCGTACTTACCTTCACGACGTAATGACAATTGTAGCATCCCGTGATTGTGTGGACAACAAGTATATTCGCGAGATGGAGACGGCTGTCTTTAACCGATTATTGGAGAAGTGCGATGCTTTGAACGTTACGCGAAGTTGGAGCAACCCGTTGTTTATTTCTGTGTACTGTTCTGTGCTCCGGTTCGTACTCTCCAACATCGACTCTTCGTGCTACGTGGAAAACCACGCGCTCTCTCAGAGACTTTCGTTTTTGGTCGATAACAAGCCGGACAACAACAAGACTGGTTCCGTTGTCTCACCGCATCTCCGTCCGCGCGACATTCCTTTTCTGCGTGCTGAGGACGCCTTATCTATTCTCTGGAACGACATCATTCTCCGCTCACGTGAGCGTGATCAGTACATCATGAACGCTCGTCCTAACGCAACGACTGACCAGTTCAAGTGCGCCCGCTGCAAGCAGCGTCAGTGCTCTTACGTGGAGATACAGACGCGGTCGTACGACGAGCCGGCTTCCATTTTCGTGACGTGCCATGGCTGCGGCAATCGATGGCGCATAGGGTAGTTGTTGTATCACTGGGTATCAAAAGAACCCGGTGTCTTTGTTTATTGACGTGCAATGCGTCATGTAAGGCGGTTTCTTTGCTGGACATCTGTCGCCGCCTTATTGTATATTGTTGCTGGGCGTCTGTCGACGCCTTGTTGTTTATGTTCCGTCGAGTGTAGAGAATGGCCTGAAAATCAAAAAAGTTTTCAAAGGAACATGTAAAGATACATCCGTGTGAGTGCGCGCTTCTGTGATGATTAAGACAGTTCTTGTGCGTATCCTCTTCGTCATGCTCCCTGCCTTAGTGATCGTGGGCCTTCACACTGACCTATTGCGAAAATCGAATGAATTATCCACCGTGCCTAACCTGGTGATTCATAAATTGAATTCGATCATCAGATCCATCCTATCATGGTTCCACACCATGACTTTGGTGGACAAGGAATCTACCAATGGTTCCAAAGAATCTACCAATGGTTTCAAAGAATCTACCAATGGTTCCAAAGAATCTACCAATGGTTCTTCCGAGAAATCTACTAAGGAATCTTCAGAGAAAACAAGTGCGATAACGGAGGGGTTTGACGAGGAGAATGTGTTGGATTCTTCAGACGTCCGACTATCCTCAAAATCTGAGTACGGTGTGGTCGCTTTTGACGAGCATGCGTCTTCTGATCTCACCGACAGAGACTTCGATCGCTTACCGGCTATGTTCAATGAGATGCGTGAACGAAGCAAAAAATTCCGAAAGAAAAACGATTGGGTGTCCTCTCTTATCCAGAAAAGGCAGATGGAGGAGGTTGCGCTTGCATGTTCGACGATTCGTAAGTGCGAGTCTTCGCATGTGCGAGAGAGGCGAATATAAATCATGAGTGAACAGAAACAAACATGATGATAACTTCGAAAACGGTTACAGTTGCCGTGTTGAGCGTGCTCGCTACCGTGTGGTACATACACCGCCCCGTTGCTGACAAGAGAGTAGCGACGCTGATGATCATCGGAACGGCATGGATCCTCTTTACAACACTCGTGATTTCCAGGAAAAATCTAATGATCAAAAATCTAATGATTAAAAATCTAATGATCAAAAATCGAATGATCAAAAATCGAATGATCAAAACGATGCGACAGATCGAGTAGTAAATAATGCATCTTCTTCATCTCTTCACTTGCGGGGTCATTTGTACACGTGTTTGAACCACCTTCCCTCCCGCATTCCCCGATTGCGTAACGCATGTCCTCGTCGTTTAGCCGATGCTGTCAAATCTCTGGAAGTGTTCTTCCAGAAGGCTGACAAGGCTTTGATGCAAAAGAAGAAGCTGATGTTCCTTGACCGCCACATACAAACCCTACGTGACTTACGAGCAGATGCATTGAATGCGCTGCACTCTTTGCACTTTGCGACAACTACAGAGAAACAGCGTAAGCACCTGTACAAGTGTGTGCAGGTTGCGAGATTGGAAAGCTTGAGTACGTTGTCTGCGATTGTTGTCAAACATAACCATAATAGTTCTTCATCTGTATCATCAATCACACCTATGTCCCTTCATCTCGGAGGGCCGTCCGCGCATGATCCTACACGCGAGACCCACACGGCCGTGTTTTTGTAACGTTTCTGCAGATTCATTCTTCCTTGATGCACCTTTCGCAGAGAATAAGAAGCAGACCTAGGTGTTCCCATACGGCCGACCGGTCTGCTTGTGTGAGCGTCTGCCACCTGGAGCGTATGATATCCACGATCTTGAAGTCGAACTTCATGTCCATGAAGTCCATGTTATCCACGTTTTCTTCTTCGATCGGGGTTTCTAAGAAAAACTTGTCGTCGCGAGATTTGATGTATTTCCCGTATGGAATCATAACGTATTCGTTGAAATAGCGATACGGCGCTCTAGCATCAAAGGAAGACATCAACGTAACCCCTTGCTTGAATAGGGTGTAGTCGTACATGTCGGACAGAATCCCATCCAGATCCGACAGGAAGTCTGCCGTCTTCAAATTGAACAACACCAACGAAGACATTCTTTCAAGTTCTTCGAACCTTCGAAGTTTTGATCCTTACACAGTTAAGACTCCAAAGTCTTTATGTGTCTCATGACTGGCACTGTTGTTGAAACTGTTTTGCTTCGATATCTCTCTCCCTTACCATCTTCTCGATCACGTCCCCCCCCCATTCCCAACCACCGCCGATGCAGCGGCGCTCAAGTGCTGCTGTGAAGAGGAGAACGCAAGGAATCCCCCTGACACTGGATCAATCGCATCCAGAGAAAGAAACCTGCAGCTGCTGGTGGACATTTGCGAGTTGTGCGCTCCATCGTCCAGGAACGACATGCTCTCGTACTCCCTCGAGAGGTCCGACGCAGTCATCAAATCGGAATCCACAGACTCCACCACAGCGTCCTTGGCGGACGCGACAAAGTCGATGATGTCATTCTCCCCGCGTATAATACCCGCGCCACTAGTGATGATCATGGGCACACTGTCCACACACGACGGGATCGACGCTTGCCGCCCGTCAACACAGACGAACAGGAACCGCGAACGCGTGTCGGTCCTGCGAATGGCCCCTATCACTATGCTACTTATGTGGCAGTGCTTGCTATAGAATAGGAGGTTGCGAGAGAGGTTCGGTGGGAGGCGAACGTATGAAGAAGAAGAATTAGACATCATGAGGGTATGCAAAGAATGACAAAGAATTTAAAGTGAATGGAACACTTAAATGACACTTGTTTGAACGAATGTGTAAATTCACTGGATCTTCAATCCGTGGTCCGCCGGCAAACCCATTTTCTTAACCAACTTCGCATTTACTGGACAAGCGGAGATTGTATTCACGCCCAAGGAGGCGAACATCTCATACACAAACGGGACCAGCTCATTGCTTTTCCACCCCAACCGCTTCATCTGAGCTTTGCAAAACCCTATCGACGCGATGAATGTCTTGCAAGGAGCGTGAGGGGAAACAGGGGGGGGCGGCGGCAGTTCATAGGTATACGCAGGTCGCAAAACGATCGGCATCTTCTCGCGGTCGATAAGGTCTCGCAAGACTCGTTCCTCGGACATGGCCAATACCATAAGCGCACGCCCCTTAGCCCCCCCGCGACCTGTGCGGCCCACACGGTGCGCAACCTGCGCGTTGTCAGGCGCAATCCCGAGCTGAAGAACAAGCGTCACCCCCGAAACGTCGAGTCCCCTAGCGAAAACGTCGGTGGCCACTATAGCGGCAGGTGGTTTCGCATTCTTGAAGTCCGAGACAGCGCGACTGCGCTGTCCCTGAGAGAGCCGCGAGTGAATCTCGAACACACTCGTGCCAGCATCCTTGTAGGAACGCAAAATGGACGCCAGTGTGGACGCCATCGCAGCGGTCGGACTGAAGATAACGGTAAGACCATCCTTTTCGCTACGGAATTCCTCGCGTATGACAGGCACCATTTGGTCTGCGCGGACGAGCACGGCCTCCTGCTTCACATTCGCGTTGTGTGCCGCTCCAGCAGATCCTTGAGCCTCGCTCGCCCCCGCGTTCAAGAAGGTGTCGTCCCCCTTTAGAAGAGACCTGGCAAGTTCCTGCACGTCCTTGGACGCCGTGGCCGTAAACAACAACGTCTGTCTCTCGGGATTGGCCATGGCAGCTGCCACCTTCATGACCACTGGTCTGAATCCTGGGTCTAGCAGGCGGTCCACCTCGTCCAGCACTAGCACACGTCCGTGCTTTGCAAGCCCTTCGCTGAATCCAGGGGTGCTTTGCATGTGTTCCATGAGCCGGCCCGGTGTGACGACCGCAACTATCCTCTCGCCCCGGAGTGCCGCATCGTTGAGTGCTGACCTGTCGCCTGCTGTAGAACGGACGCCGCCCACCAGCGCATGGACGCTCAGCGACTTAGGGCACCGCGCTAGCAGGCGCCTCGCCTGCTCTAGCGTTTGTTCTGCGAGCTCGCGCGCCAGCGAGACGATCACCGCTGCCACGAGGAGGTGTTTTTTGTTGGTGGACCCTGTTGCTACAGTATTCTTACTATCCAAGAGTCTCGTTAGGAGCGGGAGGAGGAACCCGATAGTCTTGCCTGTGCCTGTGCCTGCGCGCACGAGCATGTCATGTCCGTTGATGAGCGCCTGCATGTACATGGACTGAGCGGTAGACATCATCTTGTACTTGAAGTCATCGTGAAGGGATTCAAGAGCGCACTTGGAGACTCCATCAAGATCCGAGAACATAGTGCGGGAGGCAAATGATGATGATGATGATTTGTCCTTGCTAATATTGGGCAATGGGGTCGCCTTATTTGCATTTGTCTTTGCACGTGTTTTCTTCGGCACCGAGACTGCTGACTTTGGTACCGCTTTCTTTTTTGCAACACGGGGGGGTGCAGAAGCTTTACTGTTATTCGAGACGACCATGATACTTGTAATAATTGAACACATTATAAGAAAAAATCTGTAGTTAGGCTTTTGATTTTTCCGAAAAGAAACCACTTACTCGTGCCTGTTTGCATCATCATCGCATGCACCGTTTACAGTCAACGGAACTCTGTTCGAGCGGCAGGATGGAGAGCCGTGATCTAAAAAGCACGATATTCTCGTTAACATCTTGCTACACCGTAAGGTGTGCCGTACACGAAGCGGTTTCATTTTAGTATTACGTTGACTGTATTTCAAATGTGTTCATATGACACCTCTGAAAAGGCTCTCCATCTCTGGACTCGTGTATTTTGAAAAACAACAAAATAAATAAAAAATTGAATCAATAATCGCACTGGCCGGTGTAATAACACACATCATGTCCACCATAGACCTTGTGGTTGCTCGTTTCCTATCGAGTCGCACACACGATGACTCTAACGTGCTCAATGAGGTTCTACATCGTCAATCGCTTGATGAGAGGGTACGCTCCATATTTATTGGACCCACTTCTTCAGAGGAAATCTCCTTTGCTTGGGCATTCTTGAAACACTATAGGAAACTCCATGCATATTTCGTATGTACAATTGGTTATCCCATCCGATCAAGACTTATTGCCATGTTTGATGACTACGTGCATTCTGAATCAGCTCTCGACTATTTCTTGGATAAGCACAATCTGCTAACGATTGCTGCATTTGTGAGACATGAGTCCTTCAAGAACTACTTCGCTCTTGTTGAGTTGCGTAAGATCGAGGCCCTACTGGCAGTGTGCAAGAAGCATAGGGTCCCTGTGGAAATCACGCAAAAAATCGTGTCTGACTTGATGAGTGAGCGTTGATTGAGCTGTCTTGACCATTTTTTTTCAATATTGCGTTCAAGGGTTGCGTATTAAAGGCGTCCCTAGCTGTATGTGTAATCATTGAACAGATAATAAGAACTGTTGCCATGAGTCAAATGAGTAGTGGTGGGGGGGCTTTCGATTTTTCCGAGATGCACAATGAGATTCGTCTTCAGTGTGTACGTGCGGACTTGACGTACATATTTTATATTTTCGACTCATTGGACGCTTGCAACGTTGAACTGCACCCCTCGGATTTCAGGGTGGAAAACGGGATGTACAATGATCCACACGCGATGTACAGAGATATCGAGCTCGTCATCCGAGAAATGAAAGCAACCCCGTATATGCTTGAGTTCATGCCCTACATCGACGATTACATGGCCTTGTTCTTTTGAAGATACAAGTAACGATACATACGGATTTGGGTGACGGATGATCACGTCCCTGGACACGCGCACATGCTAAAAACTCCGGGGTGGAGGAAGAAGAAGTGTTGGCAATTCAAATAAAAATGAAGAGTTGACGATTGATTTCCCGGAAAGCTGCCGCCGCCACCGCGTGTGTGTGGACGAGGATGATGATGAATGGACAGTGTGCGTGTGTATCACGATACACGATGATGATGATTGGAGTACCCTCAGCTCGTAGCAGAGCTTGGATGACAACATCCGTCCAAAGGCGTGGCGCCCTTCATCAAGCATGGAAATTGGAAGTGTGTAAGGCGGCCTGTGCACACGTATGGTGATGCATCATAAAACGGCGTTCGAAAAACATCCAAAAACACTGTGCAAACCTAATGCGTCTTTCATAGGCGGCCCGGGCATCATGGTTCTGCTCCAGAAAAGCATCCAGTTCGGCGTCCCCTGCGTCCATGGTTTATACTACAGTTGTTCTCAAATAAAGTGGGACACACCTTATACTCATCCAGACTGCAGATCGTTGCGTTTGGGCAACTTTGGGGGGTGCAGCAGGTTGAAGAGGTTCTCGAAGTCGTTGATACAAACAACGTTAGAGCTTTCTCTGTACTTGTCACAGAACATTTCTACATTTTCTTTTGAATGTCCGTAGAGAACTGTGGGAAACGCCTTCTTTCTAGAAAACCCACATTGTTTTATGTGTCTCGATGCCGTACTGATCGATAATCTCACATTACAACTCTTGCAAATTATATCGACCAAATCCTTGCATGTTATGAAGGGGTTCTCTGCAATATTATTGGATATCGTGGAACGTAAAAGCATGGACAATTCTTTCCTTTTTCGTTTTAAACGCTTACTTTTACCAGCCTGATCAGCATTGACCCATCTGTGTAGTGAGCTCTTGGACACTTTGTATATATTACAAACAGAAATAAGTGAACCACGGACCTCTGCTGGATATTTAAAAGTGAGTGAGTCATGGCATCAAACATTGCAATCGAACAATGATGTCAGGGACTGATTCGGCTTGCGAGGACTTGCTCGACGATCACGTGTTTTTTACTCGATATCGAGACTGTCCTGCTCGAGCATCATCGCAGTAGAGGCTTTCCGCATTCGTTGGGGATGTTCGTCTGCACCGGCGGCGCCGGAAACTGTACCAGAAGCGTTATCGGCGTCGAGGTTGATGATGATGCCCTCCATCGCAGTAGGTGGTGCGTTGACAGTGAGGAGTGGCGCAGCCGCGCGGCCCGTTGGGACAGTAGGTGGACCAGTTGTAACGGGGGGGATCCTATGTGCCACAACATGCACGTTGCTCAAGACGTTGGAGGCTCTCAGTCTTTCCTCGTCTAAAAAAACCTGAGTGTCTCCAGTGCCGCATGGCGCGATCTGACCGACAATAGTGTTGGCCGATACGCCGTTCATACGGTCGAACTCGCTAAAGACACCGGCGTTGATGAGCATCTTCTCGCTCTGCTCGAAGCTGCACTTGGCAAGAGGACCGAGTTTGCCTCGGTTGTTGATACCGTGTCGGTCGACGCTCATGAAGAAGCCGCGGTTAGTCATCGTATCGCCTAGAAGGGCGAGGTGGCGGTGGTTGAGTGGGAGGTCGCCGAGCACGTTTCGGATCTCCTCAATGAGGGCGGTGCGTGCCGCCTCGATGCCTAGCACGTTCATGATCTCAAAGACGTCGTTCGTGCGCGCGCGCCTGCCGTCGATCATTTCGTTGCTGAGTACCTCGACCAGATTAGACCCGGCGGTGAGGATGCTCCAGGTGTCGTTCTTGACAAACGAGTCAGTGAGAGGGTCGAACCGTTTGAGTCCCTGTGCAGGCTTCGCTAGAACAGCCTTGGAGATACCGACGACGCCCTTGATCACGCACGCCTCCATCATGCTCTGGTGGAGCGCCTTGACATCCGTGAGGAGGTCCTCGTCCCCAGAGGATGTGCTGAGACGCACGCGGCATACGAGTTCGCGTGCATTGTCGTCCGCCAAGATGCAAGAGACGTTCTCGCCGTACATGTTCCCGAGCGCGACCTCGACGTCGATCATGCGCACGTTGCACTCAAGCATCCTCTCACGGTCGAGCTCCAGACGCATAAGCCAGGGCGAACTTTGGCCACCGTCATTATTGACGAGCAGACAGTACTTCTTGTGGAAGGCGAGGAGACCGTGGTCCGCCAACACAACGCTGCGCTCATCGTCGTGAGGGTCGAAGTAGATCGCGCTAGACCGGACAACATCCTTCAAAAGAGTGGTCTGGATGTCAGACATGACATCCTTTGCGCGTTCGATGCTGGCGCTGTGCTCAGGACGCAACTGAAGGGCCATGGTAGGAGTCTTGATCTTCTTGGTCATACTGAGAAGCTCGCGAAGGCGAGGAACACCCGATGTGGCAGCAGTAGCGGCTTGCTGACCCGCTACATGGAACGAGTTCAGGGTCAGCTGCGTGCACGGCTCGCCGATGCTCTGTGCGGCAACGATACCGACCATTTCCCCGGGAGTCGCAACGGCCTTACGGAACTCGCGGAGGATCTCAGACGACACCCTCGCGAGCGCGGAGCGAGTCATGTGGAAGCGGCGCATGAGAACCTTGGGAGAGAGGAAGGATCGAAGAAGGATAGGGGGCCACCGTCGGTGAAACAGGTCCTGGTGGCGCTCCTCCTGCATACAAACCATAGCGGATATCAGATCGTCTATCGTGTCAAGGATGGAGTCGGGGCCGGCGAGTTCGTCTTTAGCTGACTTGGCGCCGAGCAGAGCGGAGCTATCCTCGACGATGCGAGAGAAGTTCACAGGATACGTAATGGGAACGTCCTAGCTACGCCCGTGGCAAAGAGTCTCGATCACGAAGCGACGGTCATCCACAAGCTGCTTGAAGTGAGTCACTAGACGAGCTAGGGTTGAGGCGCTAGGAGGGGATCCGAGGGGGTCAAGCTCAAGAACCTCTTCACGGGTGGCGAGAAGGTACTCAGGGCGCATGTCTGCAGGGGAGGCAAGAGTCATGTACGGAAGAGAGTGGAACTCCAGACTAGTCGCGTTCATGCCGTCCTCACCGTAAAGGAACTGGACAACGTGACCGTTGGCGTTACGGACGGTGCGGTCGTGGTGGACCTTGCAATCCTCCATGGCCTTGATAAGCTTACGCTGAATATATCCTGTATCGCTAGTGTCTGCCATACCGAGACCGTTCGCCACGATGAAGTTGAGCGTGGACGGGACTGTGACGTCGTAGAGCTTGGGGTGATCCTCGACACCAATGATGTCGATGGACTTGATCGGGTCCAGCACGACGTCGTTATGCTCCTTGTAGTTTGCGTGTGACTCAGCCGCTTTTATTGTCTTCAGGCGGTGGTGCTTCTCAATGTGGACGAGCTCGAGGGTGTCTGCCAGTTTGCGAGCCCACTGGGCGCGAACAGACAGTGTATGCATTGGTGCGATGTCCTTGGTCCCGAGGTTGTTGGTCTTCTGCACTGTGGTGGTGATCTTCCCAAACACCCCCAAGCGGTTGCAGAGCATCGAGATGCCCTCCGTCAAACGACGGGACACGGAACAAGAAGAAACTTCGCCCACATTGGAGACACACCCATCGCCGGAGATGTAACCGCTTAGGAGCCCCCTCACGAAATCCAGAGGGGCAATGTATGCAATGTCGGGGACGTGCTTGTTGCGGGAGCCGTGTCCCACGAATCGGTCGAGAAAGCGTGCCAGCAGGGAAGAGTACCCAAACATAGTGAATGAGGTGCCCAGATCGTTTGTGTTCGCGGCAAGCCGCGTCTTCAACCCCAGCTTGTTCTTGAACCACTCCTCCGCAAAGTCTTGGACACCTTTCTCGTTCTTGCTGATGCCCACCACACCGGACTTTTCGCACGTGTGGCCGTCCGCGAGGTACAGACCGACAAAGACGCCGAACTCGAAGTCGAGCTCGAACCTTGCGGGAATGTGGCCGTGGCATCGCGAGGCGTGGAAAGGGTACACGCACCCGTCCTTGATGTTGTCCGTCTCTGAGCGACCTGCGGAGATGAGAAGGAGGGATTCACTAAGATCATCATCGGAGTCTTCAACGATATGCTCATGATCATGCCCCCAAGCAGATCCAAAAGGCTCACCTGAGGTTGCGCGCTGTAGATTGGCCTTTTTGTCGTAGGGTAGCGTGAACTCCTTGCCATTGTGCTCACTCCACCACCCACGGGGGATGTGGAACTTGGCGCCCTGCGCATCGGCCACCATCCTGATTGCGAGGTTGAAGTCGGTGCCGTAGACGTACTCGGTCTTGGGGAAGAAATCGGAAACGTCGACGTGGGTGCACACAAGTGGCGGCTCAGCTAGCCGCATTGTGACAGGGAGGTAGTCCCCGACCTTGACATGAGGCGAGGCTTTCTCCTCGAACTTCTCTTCGTCCGAGTTCCACACCAGCAAGGACTTGCTCTCGGCGACCGTGACCTCTCTGCCGCCCTGCGTGGTGACCTTGTACAGACGCTCTCCGGGGTCGTGGCGTGTGACTGCGGTCATTGCGCCCCACGTCACTACGCCATCGGAGTCCAGCGTTGGGATGTGCACTGTCGTCTTGATTTCGAGCAGCTCCACGTCGCGCTCCTCTGGGAAGTGCTGGACGTCTTCCGCTTCTCTAGCTAAGTGCGCGTCCACCCACTCTCCGATGCGCACGTACTTGGCTTTCCCGTCCTCTAGGATGACTATGGGCGTCTCCCATGTGACGGAGCGAACAGCAGTGTCGATGAGACCGATGCGTCCTGCCATGGAGTGGAAGAAGAACTCGTGCGGTGTGAGTCCCTCGATGAAGGAGTGTTCAACGAAGCCGCGGGCCTCTGGGCCGTCGTCGTACTTGGTGAAGTGCGGGAGCGTGCGCCCCTCGAATCCGTAGGGCACGCGCTGTCCCTCCATGGACTGTCCGCCTAGACATGAAATCATTTGTGTGAAATTGACTTGCTTTCCTTTGGAGCCGCTGGCTATCATGTTGAGAACGCTGTTTGTGTCGGGATCGGTTCCTGAGAGGGCCAGTTTGCCTGCGGTCTCCTCCCCCTTCTTTAGTGCCACCGTGATGCTTTCCTCGAGGAAATCGGCGTTTGAGCGTGTGGACACGTTTTCGAAGGTTCCCTCGTGCACGTTCCTCAGGAGCTCTCTCACGTTCTTCTTCGCGCTATCCAGCTCGGCTCTGATGGCGATTCGTGTTTCCTCGGGGATCCAGAGGTCCGAGATGCCCACACTGAAGCCTGAGAGGACGAGCCAGTCGCATATGAGTTTTTGCGTGTTGTTCAGCATCAACGTGACTGCTTCGGGCCCCTCCGTGTTGAATACCGAATGGACGATGCCTGTTGTTTCGCGTCCGAAGACTGCTGCGTTCAGCACGCCGCTCTTGATTTTCCCTCTCTCGATGCGGATCTCGTCGTCCTCTGGAATGAAGATGTCGTCTCCCACGTCCTTGTTCTCGTTGATCAAGTATGTGTTGAGCGTGGGCGGTAGCACGGTCGATAGCAATTCTCGACCTGATGCCATCGTTTCCCCGTTTGCTTGAAGGCGTCCAGGGAGCGTCCTTGCGTCCGCGGTCGGGTTGGGTGCCACGAGGTTGAAGAGCTGACGTTCAGTTATTTGTATGTTCTTCTGGGTGATGCGGTAGACTCCTAGAGCGACGTCCTGCACTATCGATATGATTGGCTTGGAGTACCTTGGCGAGAGCACGTGCAACGGGACTGCTGCGAGAGCTTGCAGTTCGTGATGCGTCTGTAGGCTCTGTGGGACGTGCATGTTCATCTCGTCTCCGTCAAAGTCTGCGTTGTAGCATGCGCATACGCAAACATTCAGCCGGAAGGTATTGTAGGGCATGACTCTTACTCGATGCGCCATCATGCTCATCTTGTGTAGCGACGGCTGTCTGTTGAAGAGTACGTAGTCTCCGTTCCTGAGGTGTCTTTCTACGACGTCCCCTATGTCGAGATTCGTGACTACTTCTCTGAGCGATGGATGGTCCTTGAGCCTGATTGTTCTTCCTCCTGATCCTCCCACGCCGTCCGCCTTGCGGACGTGCTTTGGCTCCTGGGTACTGGTCTGCTCCTTTTTCTACTAGAAGCTTGAGTTCCTCTATGTTGTACTGGTTGACTACCTCTGGGAACGTGAGATTCATCGCGATGCGTTTTGGGACGCCTAGTTCGTCTATGGAGAGGTTTGGGTCCGGTGTGATGACGGTTCTTGCTGAGAAATCCACGCGCTTGCCCATGAGGTTTCCTCGGATGCGGCCTTCCTTGTGCCCCAGTCGTTCTGAGAGTGAGCGTAGACTACGTCCTGATCTGTCCTTTGCAGGGTAGAGACTGGTGTTGTTGTCGATGAGCGTCGCTACGTGGTATTGGAGCACGAACCCGTTCTTCTCGACCGTTTCTGCGGATCCTCCCTTGGCTATTTTTTCCAGGATCATGTTGTTCACCTTGACGATGTCGGCGAGCTTGTGCGTTAGATCGTCCTCCTGCCTCTGTCCGGACTCGTGTCTGACCGATGGGCGCACTGATGGCGGCGGGACGGGTAGGTGCGTGCATATGAAGCGTTCGGGTCTCGCGAAGCGAGGGTCGAGTCCCAAAATGGCGCAGTCCTCGTCAGTGATGCGTCTCAGTATTCTGAGCGTGTCCTCTGCCGTGAGGATGAGTTCCCTCGACTCCGTCTCTCGTGTGCTCGGCGAGGGCTTCCACAACATGCGGAGGCGCATGTCGTCCCATCTAGATACGGAGTCATGTTTGCGTGCTCCGCACCCGTTCTTGGTGAACGCGCCACATCTCTTCACGCGCGCGCACAGCTTGGTGACTGTGTCCCATCGTCTCATGTTGGAAACGGTCGTTTTCTTGGTGAGCATGGTGTGAACTTCCGGTACGTCTGCGTCTACCAGAAGCTTGCTGCATCTGAAGCAGACGCATGTCATCAGTTTTTTGACGATGTCGTAGAACTGAACATAGAAGCATGGTTGCGCGAGCGTGATGTGTCCGAAGTGGCCTGGGCAGAACGTGTTTCGTTGGTGGCAGGTGACGCACAACTTCCTGTTATCGATCACCCCCATTCGGGGGTCGAAGAGTCCGTCCGGTACCGGGTCGTTCCCATCGAATGTGCGCGGTACCTTGACCTCGCACACGCTACGCGCCAGAATATCGTCTTCTCCGAGGACAGAGAACTGTACGCCGTGGACGCGGGATATCAATCTATCGTACGAGAGTTCTCGGTAGAGGGACGACATCTTTCAATGTATTTCTTTTGTGGATGGAGGATGTTTACAAAGAGTGGGACATTAAAAACGGGACGACATAGTCACACGACACATTTGATTCTTTGGGTGCACGTTCTCTTTACACTTAATTTTAACTGGAGTCAATGTATAAGTGGAAATTATTTGTAATATCCACAGTGGTAATCGATACACAAATAAATGCTGGATCCCGTCCAATCTCGCCTGTCTTCTAAGACTCATGAACCTAAAGTTGAGTCGCAGACACACCTAGATGCTTGTGGATATCAAGATCAGGAGTGCGGCGACTCGTCAAATGGATACTACCGCAGTAGTGCGTGTAGCATGATCGACGTCTATAATTTGTACAAGGACACATCCGGCTACTTTGGTCAGTTCGGGTTCTTCTACAAGGGTAACGAGTCTTTGTTCTGCACCGACGTTATCCAGCATATCCAAATCCACACAAAACCGGTGCTACGAACTCCAGGGGGAAGTACGCGATCTACTTCAATGACGATACCATGCCCCGATGAAGGGTGGGGCCGAATGTCGTGATGGTGGTCATAAAGTTGGTGCCAACGTCTTCCGATGCTTCCACATACTCCTCCGTTTTACAGTGTAGACTTCGACATTCAATCCGCACTTGGTTTTGGGTCGAGTCCATCCTCGTCCAGTTTCATCACGTATCGCGTATACTTGATAACATTTTCGAACGTTTCCGGCTCGCAGTTGTCTTGTACGATGGAGTTTGTCACGGCTATGTACTCCCCGAACAGTATCTTCAAGATGGTGTCCCTCGTTGTTTCGTAGGTTTCCTGATATTCTATTTGTTCGCCTCCAAACAGATTAACGTACAAGAGTTTGACTCTGATTGTGTCCACAACGTCTGGGTGCGATGCGCACATACACAAGAATCGGCATATCCACCTGTGCGGCATCGTGAGTGCCACCTTTGGTAGCGTGTGGGCAAAGCAATCTACGAGGTAGCCCGCCGACATGTTCATCCCCCACATTAATGCGACGTAGAGTGTGTCCAGACAGTAGATGTCGTCATGTGCGTACAAAGCAGGTCCCGTAATGGGGGTACACGCGAACCCTGTCAACATGTCTAATGCTTTGACTTGGAAGTCGAAGTCGTCATTCCGTGTCCCACACGAGAGGGGGAGGAGCATTATGCGGTTGCCAATGATATGTTGTCTTCCTGTCGCCCATATGATCGTTTCTGTAGTCATAGTTCTGGTTTTCTTTATGGTGCATGACGTTCGGCAGAAAAGGTGGACTATATGCATCGTTCCTCTCAATTGGATTTGAATTTGAATTTGAATTTGAATTTGAATTTGAATTTGAATTTGAATTTGAATTTGAATTTGAATTTGTGTTATATCTATTTACACTCAATACAACTTGCAGATGATGTCGTCGGAACAGTAAAATGAAACATAATGGTCGTTCTTGCCTCCAGACGGATTTTTACTACAGTCGGCGGAACATGGTCTGGAGCGGAATCGCGATTGTACACCACCGCCCTGTGGTCGCGACAACACATTCCGGTATGGCCGTACAAAAGACGTTTCATTTAAGTGTTCCGTCGAGTGTAGATGTATGTCACAATGACACGTTTACTCGCACGATCCTTTGTTGCCTTCAATATTATTGCTCTTCCAATAGTAACGTTACCAGTCCATGTTACGTCGCTTGTTTGCATCGGTCAGGTCTCTGAGAATTGAAATGATGTATATAATTGTTACAACTGCGATAATGATAATGGCCCATTTCTTCTTCAGTTTTCCGGAAGTGTGTATCCTGTAAACCAATGCCGTGATGGCGATGATCATGCATGTCTTGATCACTATGTATTTCTTCACATTGTATAGATTGCGTGTATACTCGAGTTGCAATTCCTCTTGACGCATTCTGTAGACATCGACTTTTGCAGTCTTGTTTCCCTTATCCAAACGCGATGCTTCTTTGTCTAGCGTCAGATGAAAGTGTCGGTTCGTGTTCCAGCTCTCATTCATTTGCGACCAAGTCCGTGTTCTTGTGGTACAACAGGTTGGAAACGGCATTGTTGGTCTTGAATGCACGTTGTGTCGCTTGCTTGTTCACGTGGTCATAGTACTTGTTGGTATTAACTAAATTCTTCTGTATTTCCTCGGTATTGTTTCCTTGGATGCGACGTGCGGTGTCGAACGCGCGTTTGTTGATCAAATTGACGTCGATGTCGTTGATTTTCTCCATTTGGTTTTGTATGAGGATATGAAATAATGTGGTCTCATACAGTTGTTTTCATTTAATTTTGGGACCTTATTATTTTGTAGAGTCTGAGAAAGGTTTGCGCGATGCATTCAGGCAGATACATACAGTTTTTACATATTTGGTTGTCATCGAACTTATGAATTCCTTACTACACATCCGGTGTCCGCGGGACATGTACAAAGAAGAAGTATCATTGGGGTCAACTATCGGTCCGGGTTACAGAGATCCCCATCTCTGTCCTTTACGAACTAATGGAATTTTTTGTTCGAACTGCGTTCAGGAAGATGCCCCCCCCCCACAATGTCTCTGTCGCAGGTGAATTTACAATTCTTGCAAAGTGTATGTACTTATTCAAGCAAACCGCACTTCTCAAGCACATGCAAGAACAACTGTACTTTGCACACAATTTATTGTCTGGTCCCTGAACTATTTCTTGTCTTGGCAACTGTTGCAACCTTCTCAAAAAATTATTACCATTACTCGGGTGTCCACTTCCCGATGACTGTATTGAACACAAACATGCACTGGGGGAGCGTCGCGCCGCCGCCTGAGGATGCGGAAAACAGGGAACGCATGATCAGACTGTCACGCATGGAGCGCACGCCAGCGAATGCGTCCGGAGAGCGCGATAGACTCGCAGAGACCTCTTTACGGTAAAGTTCGTACACATCGGGCATGTGTGTTGCACGCACATAGAACAGATGTCGCACAGCTTCGGGCTCGAGCCTCGCTGAGGCATACTCTGTCTCTTCAGGCTGAAGGGGGTCGTCAGACCGGTGTCCGGCATCTTCATCTTCATCGTCGTCTGCAATAATGGCGGCATCATCGTCAGCAATAATGTTGTTGTCATCAAAGATGAGCGGCATGAGTGCGTCCTTTTGCGTCGCTACTTTGTTGTTGTGTCTTGCGACGATGTGTGTGACGGTTGTCGACGACATCGTGTTGTCTGTCGGTGAGACGAATAGGGATCTATAGAGCCCTACGATATTGGTGTGCCATGCAGACAAGATAATTTCGATGTCGCCGCTGACTGCCCCTACGAGATTGTTATTGCAACGTTCGAATTCTGCGTACCACGTATGGAGAAGTTCCGTTCTCTGCGTCGCGTTCATCATGCATTGTTGTTGTCCCGAAGGTCCGTGGTGTCCTACACCAACAGGTCTCCCGTGCCACACTAGGACGTCGGTCGCACAGAAGACGCGGTGCGTTTGTTCTTTCGTGATATTGGTGGGATACACCTCGTCCAGTAAGTGGTCTTCCATCTCCCCCTCGATGAGTGTGTCATCGTCGAACATGTCTGCGGGGGCAAAGAGGCCGGATGCAGCAATGCAGCTGTCCACACACCTATTTATCAACACGATAGAACCGCTCCTGCTAGAACCGATTGCGCGAGTTATGAGTAATAGGAACTGACGAGGTTGGTGATGTCGTCCTATAGCGTTGTATTTAGCGCGAAACATCATGTTGTGGGTGCTGGCTGTGGCGGGATTGTTTTTTGATCCATGTGGCGGTAATGTCCGGTTGAAGTACATGGAGTTGCCGAATTTGGGAGGACCCTCCATCATCTTCAGGTTGTACCGGGAGAACAGGTACCGACGTATCGCTCGGCGCTCATCCGGGCTGTTCACAGGGGTGCATGAAAAACTAGGTTTGAAAACACCTACGGTTGAAGTTGCCGTGTTTCCATTGTATGGACAAAGTACAAATCAGCTTTACACAAAATAAAACTTATCCCTTATAATGGGCGTTCCTTCCTCCCGGCGGATTTTTTGAAATGTCTACTCAGAATTTAGAGCCTCCGGAACGACTCGCTAGCCTGAGATATCAGCACAAAGGAATCACAATTCCGCTCCAGACCATGTTTCGCAACCCTAGCAAGGCAGTACGTAACCAACTCTAGTGAGGAGATACATCAATGGATACGATTTCAGCATGACACACGCTTCGGAAAACGAGTTCAAGGTTGACGATGACTCGAAAGCACTCGTTTTCAACGAGAAGGATTTTTAAAAATTGGTGGTGCGAATGTAAAATCACGCATTATATGTCCCGCTGGCCCATATAGCTGTCCTATTTTTGTCATACAAAACGACATTATTGTCCGTTTGCATCACGATAATATATGGTGGGGTTCCCTTCCTCCATGTGGAAGACGACCATGTAGGTTTTCCGTTTCCATACACCACCAAATTACCATTTGATTGCATGAACAACTTGTAGGGTCCACTTCCTTTACCATATGTATCACTTGCCCATTTGGGTACTCCATCACGATTGTAAATGACCAAATTGCCATCGGATTGCATGCAGAATCTTCCCTTGGTCGATCGCAAACAATTTCCTTGATGCAATGTACTAGTGCCATCACTGGATAACCTATCGAGTGCTCGTGCTGGTGCGTCTGCCAGCGCCTGCGCATCTGCCTTTGCCTTTGCACGCGCCTGCGCCTGCGCATCTGCCTGTGCCTTTGCACGCGCCTGCGCCTCTGCCTGTGCCTTTGCACGCGCCTGAGCATCTGCCTGTGCCTTTGCACGCGCCTGAGCATCTGCCTGTGCCTTTGCACGCGCCTGAGCATCTGCCTGTGCCTTTGCACGCGCCTGCGCCTGCGCCTGCGCCTGCGCCTGTGCCTGCGCCTGCGCCTGCGCCTGCGCCTGCGCATCTGCCTGTGCCTTTGCACGCGCCTGCGCATCTGCATTTGCCTGTGCTTGTGCCTGTGCCTGTGCCTGTGCCTGTGCCTGTGCCTGTGCCTGTGCCTGTGCCTGTGCCTGTGCCTGTGCCTGTGCCTGTGCCTGTTGGGATCCATTGCACTGTTCAAAACTATTATGGGTGTACCCCCATCCTTTGGCTTTGTATGCACTTGTGACATCGTTGCAAGTGTAGCAAAAGCCAGTTTTGGCGCCGTAACAACTCGTGTTTTCTGAACTAGGGTTTAGTATAAGTTTGGGGATTGGTATTGGTGATTGTGCATTTTTAGCGACCGAGGCCTTAGCGGGTGTTTTCTGCTGTAATTGAGCGAAGGCGGCCTTGAAATTGGCGACGTCTCCCTTTGTCATACATATCCCGTCAATGCAGACCTTGGCAGTGGCTCCAGTTACATTCAAAGTTCCTTTGGCCGACAGACCCGTTGAGAAATTCACCTTCGTGTCCAATGCCTTTTGTTTGCGTTCGATTGCGACGATGTGGGAATTAAGGTCGTTAGATCTTGTGTTTACCGTCGCTAAACCGTCTTTCAACATCGTATTAATCTTTACATCAGACTGCTTTCTCTTCTTCAGAGAACATGAATGCATGGTGTCCGCTTGTTGAGAGCGTTTGAACTCGGCATTCGACCGCAATACGAGATCTCCCAACTCGTCTTCATGTGTGCTGATCTCTCTTCGCAGGGAAATGTGCGAGGCGATGAGAAAGCCGACGACGACCATGACCATGACCATGACCATGACCATGACCATGACCATGACCAGAAAAATAAATATAAATGCTACAAAGGATTCCATCTGTCAAAATTATATACAGATACATTTCATAATTTTTTGGGGTCGTCAAGTCAAGGATGCTTGTTACAATAATGTTACAGTATACAGTTGTTCTCAAATAATTTTGGGACACTCTGTATAATTTGAATGATATCCCCTGAAACCAGATACAGGTCCGGGGTTCTCTACAAATATTTTTTGAGGAGTCTGAGGAAGGTTTGTAATATATACAAAGTGTCCAAGAGCTCACTACACAGATGGGTCAATGCTGATCAGGCTGGTAAAAGTAAGCGTTTAAAACGAAAAAGGAAAGAATTGTCCATGCTTTTACGTTCCACGATATCCAATAATATTGCAGAGAACCCCTTCATAACATGCAAGGATTTGGTCGATATAATTTGCAAGAGTTGTAATGTGAGATTATCGATCAGTACGGCATCGAGACACATAAAACAATGTGGGTTTTCTAGAAAGAAGGCGTTTCCCACAGTTCTCTACGGACATTCAAAAGAAAATGTAGAAATGTTCTGTGACAAGTACAGAGAAAGCTCTAACGTTGTTTGTATCGACGAAGCAGGATTTTACGCTGGAGAACACAGCAAATATGGATACAGCAAGATCGGTTCTAGATTAACTACGAAGACAATGAGTAACCTCCGTCGTGTGAAGTTCACTTTATTACTCGCTATTTCATCTCAAGGAATAATAGATTATCAATTATTGGAGCACAATTGTAAAAAATAAGATTTCATTAAATTCTTTAAAACTTTGGTCATCCCAAAGAACACCACGATCGTCATGGATAATATTCGGTTTCACCATTCTTCAGAAATAAAGGATATATCTGAATGCAAAGGGTGGAAGCTTTTGTACACACCTCCTTATTGCCCAAGAGCTAATGCGATTGAACATGAAGAGAGACTACAGGGTATCATGTCCATTGACGTCAACCTGTAATTTCGATTACTTCATGCAAATATGTTGCGTTCTAGAAATGTGGAGGTATAAAGACTTGTCAAAATATATGATTAATACGAGAGATTGGGTTAGGAATGTTCGAGAGAGCCTGTCTGCAGATCCAGATTACATCAAAACGTTTTCGGGGTACAATTTGTGATGGAGAATGAGGTCGGCGAGTCATCATCGTTGGTACATGAGGCTGACCAACATGATGACGTTGCAGAACTTGTCGATTATGATGGGGAGGAAGACGATGAGTGTGCACCTGGGCGAGCGATTTGTGTGGTCAAGATGAAATTGAGTACCTTTATTCCCCATTATTGGCTCCGTAGAAAGATAGACACACTGGTACTGGACATGAACAAGTTGCTTGGAGAGGGTTATATTTTCGCAAATTTCCACATTGCTCGTCTTTTTTAGAATGGTATAGCTGTCCCTCCTGTAAATCGCAACTTCTTCTACCGGTGCCTTCTTGCAGTCAGTACCAACAAATGTATGGGATCGACTCTTGGCGAAGACTTTGAGAATAGTCGGCTTCTATTCGACCTGTTAAGAGAGCAGGGGCAATCCAAAGTTGACATTCGGGGGAGAGTGAATAACCAGATCATTGCAGACCTGTCTATTCTCATGGCCACCATGGCCTCTAACCACCTCTGGACCAACCTTGAGCGGCGAATAACGACGTACTTGAAGTGGAAGTACCCAAAGATTGCCAAGCGCCTGCGGTCGGACATCGTGGCTGCAGTGATCAAGTGCCCTACAAAGAATCTCGACGTCATCTTCAAGATGAGCCCTCGTACAACCAAGCTGCCAACCAAGCTCCCAACAGCTCGACTTCGCTCGGCAAAGAGCGCAGTTGCTCTTGCGAAGAAGAGGGTCGGTAGGAAGGAACCAGAAGGATCCCCTTTGCGAGTTAGGTTGACTAAACTTCAAGCGAGGCTTGAAAAGTTGAGCGAAGCTTGGATCTCCTCCAAGAACCTTAGGGTGGACGAAGATAACGCGAAACGCTTCTATGCACGCGAAGTGGCCTTCTGTCTCAGGGGGGTTCTCCCTTTACCATCCGGAAAGACTTTTGCTTCTCGGGCTCACATGACCCTTCCTCTGTACCACAAGATATTGTCGGAGACCATCGCATCTGAGAACGATAAACTTCGCACATTCTCGTTGTTGCCTTACAAATCTGGATTCACTCTGTCGCACATTCCGATTTCGAAAATGGCCTTTTTCTATATGGTCAATGAGTGCCACTTCGATTCATGCAAGGCAGACGTTGCTTCCAAAAACCATCAAGGAATATGGGAGCGATTCGCAAATCTAGAGATATTGGAGACAGTTTCTAGGAAGTTCGGCTACCGCATTGTGACAGACGGCCTTGCAGTCAGTATCTTGATGAATAAGCCTACATGTCTAACATGTTCGATGCCTGGAGACGCGTTCTCTACGCGGGCGCATGAGTATATGACAACAGATGAGGGTGGCATTTTATCCTTCCGTGATAATGTGGTCGTGGCTGCAGTAGACCCTGGGTGTTTACTGATATCGTGACGGTAACAGGACTCGACGGAAGTACCAATTCGTATAGCTCGGCGCAATATTATCGCAAGGGTCTGATCTTCAAATCTCAGCGTCAAACTGACGTTTGGAACCTCGAAACGGCTGATATCTTCGGTGATGTCATTCCGGATAGAGACTCTCCGATGTCTCAACAGATTGGGGCGTACGCCAGATTCTACATGGGTGCCGCCCCAATTCTTCTTGCCCATCGTGCTTCGAGGGGGTACCGAAACCTCCGCTTTCGCAGGTACTGCAAGAAACAGAAACTCATTGTTGAGATTGCTGACTTCGTAGCTCCGAGGGAGAAGAGCACGAAGGTACTCGTCGGGTTTGGTGATTGGAAAGGTCTGGGGGCGACACCAATCTCTAGGCGGACTTTTCCAAGCTATTCGTTTCGAGCTTCGTAGCCGCGAAAACGTTATCATGGAGGACGTCGATGAGTTCAGAACATCTCAACGATGCAGCTGCTGTGAGACCCGACTTTGGAACATGGTTGCACTCACTCATCGTAAGAAGCAAGACGGTACTTGGGAATGTACGGAAGGACGCAAGCGGATTCACAAGATTTCTCCACTGCAAAAGCAGTCAAAGCGGAGCGCCACGCCAACAGAGCGCGGTAGGCTCCACTGCGGGAAGACTTGGGACCCGCGACGTGAACGCTTCCAGGAACATCCTGATGCTTACACTCCACCAAGTCTTTGGGAGAGAGAGACCTCTCGCGTTTCGCCGAGACGCGCCGAGAGGTTCCTCGAAAAACCCACCAACACCTGATACTGATATGGGGACACAGACGGTTGAACGGTTTACCACAAAGGCGACTCGGAATATCTTCGAGAACCTCTTCAACCTGCTGCACCCCCCAACGTTGCCCAAACGCAACGATCTGCAGTCTGGATGATTATAAGGTGTGTCCCACTTTATTTGAGAACAACTGTAAATTGGATAGTAATAATGAATGTACAACTTGGACTGACGGTCGATTGTTGTACACATGTTACACATTGCTGCAAAGTTTGAGGCAGGATCACCCATTCTGTGTCCCACTTTATTTGAGAACAACTGTACACAGAGACGTTTCATTTGTATGTTCATTCGAGTGCAATTCAAGACAATCGACGACATTCGCCATTTTTCATTTCACTGTTCTGCTGACTGTATTGGAACAACGGATAATATTTACTGTCGCTGGATACTGAAAAGAAGCTTGGAGATCTCCCGCTGTCCATTGCATTGGTTCACGCTCCGCCGCACATCATCGACGCAAGCACAGGCGTGAACACGAGTTATTTCAACTCCCGTTCACGAAGCGTGTTCAGCCGCTCGCGCGCCTTGGCTACGTCGCCGAGCAATTCGCATCAGCGATGTCGCTGAGAGCGCGCGGCGACCAGAGAGGGCCACGCCGATAAGTGTACCCGGGATCTGTTCGAGAGCGATGGCAAGCAGTTGCGTGCAAGGCTTCATCTAACTGGTTCTCGATTATGTACATCTTCGCGTTGATGCGCACCTTCTGAGGTGTTCGCCCGCACAAAGTCGACGTGCTCTATGCGCTCGCCCAACCCGAGCGTTATTTCTTTTTGTCGTACTCTCGACGAAAACATAGGGAATCGGTCATTAACCTGCGGCGCAGAGCCAGGGTCGCGCTCGTACATACGACGGGCAAGCACGGCATGCGTGATCTGGGCAGGGAACTTGTAGTGGCTCTTCAGCGTCTTAACTTACTTTTTAAATTTTTAAATAACAAGTTTCCTCCAATGGAGTGCGACAGGCAGCGAGCTCACGAAAGCTGTCACGCAAGAAGCTCACGGCGGCAGCACGTCCCTCGCAGCGCTTGAAAAGATCAGCACACAAGAATCGATCACGCCGACCCGTCCACACGCTTCACAACCTGTGGGCATGAGTCACAGGTCGCTTTGAGAGCTATGCCCATGGACTTCTGCTTTGGTGCAGGCTCGTCAGGGTCGTTCTCGTAAAGAGCCCGACATACCGCTTCTTGCTCAACAAAATATGAGGGGGAAGAGCGTCTTCTCTACTCCAGGTTGTGCGGCTTCTTTAGGTGCTGATGGATCGGATCTCCCTCGAGACGTCCTGTCCAGCCCCGGAATGCTGTGTCGCTGAAAGGCGGTCGCGATGCGATGCATTGTCGTGAGGGAAAGACGACAAACAACGAGTCCGTGTCGCCGTACACGACATGCCCCTAGAACTCCCCGCCACGATGAAATCCCTTTGCAAACATTGATTCATGGCCGCGTCCAGTGCAGTGGCAAGCCGCGCACAGTCCGCCAAGGGTACAGAGGACTCGTGCGAGCGCCAATCTGACCGTCTAGCAAGGAGTTGCAGTTGTGTCTTGTACGCGCAAGCTGCAACCCATCCAAAAAACAGGCGCAGCTTGAAAGTTCGTGTAAGCCGGCTCTATCTTGTAATTCTTCGCTCCTCAAGCTCGAGGCTTCTCTTCTTCTCCATGTCTTCTTTGTCCCGGACACAAAAACCAAGTTTCGTTGGTAGCAGCTCGCGATATCCGAAACAACGCAACATGTGCGGTGGCAGTATAATTTGTTTGCCTGCGGGCGTTGGAGGAGCCGCGCTCGAGGATGCAGGGAAGAACGCCCTTGCGCGACTGCGCGAACCGACAGACCTGCGGTGTCATTATATTGACGGCCCATTTTTCACGGGGTACCGTTGATAGAAATTTAAATCCGTACATCTCCACACCCAGGAAGAGACCCGTACATTCTCCTTTTATCCACAGGCCACCTAATCGTGTCACGTGCGAGAGTGGTTCTCTGAGCAGAACTCCATGCACGAACGCGTACCGGAGTTGTAATCTAGAACGGACACCGCGCGGTGTCAGGTACATACCGTCACTCTGGCCACTTCCGCACGATTGCACCCTCGTTACCCATCCTCCTCAACCCCCCCCCCCCCCCCACACGACTGAGGGAGGGACGTACGTTTTGTGGGATGACGGAAAACCGCCCGCAAGGACACTGCTGGACACCAACGGAGAAAATCCTTGACGCCCTGACCGCCGCATGAAGATGTACGATAGAGGAAAACCCAGCAAACGTTGCCATCCAACGTTGTTAGCAGAGCCGCATCGCTAGTTTGGCGATCCAACAGGTTGCACTTACGGAGGAGCGCAAATCCTGGACGCAGTACTGCGCGATTGATCGCGCGGTCCTCGGCACTTTTCCCTTCTACCAATCTGAAAATGTCCTTGGGGGAGACGTCGTCCTTGGCCTCGCCCGTGAATGTTTGAAGCCCAACGGCGTCGAGCTTGTAAGAGTCCCAGCGGTAGGTCGCGTTGCCACTATCTTCATGAGTCTCATGAGCACGCGTCCAGGAAGCGTTTCAATGACTTGAGACCCGTTGTCACCCCAAGCAGAAGAAGACATCTTCACGAGAACGAACCAAGCTTGCCTGGTGCGTGGACGAGAGACGCGTGAACTATCGCATATGCGTTCTCCACGTCTTAGTCCGTGTGCGCTCTTTGCATGTACAGAAGTTGCAAAGCCGAAGATGTTGTATCCTGTCAGAATGTCAGGGGTCCAGTCCTTGCCAACGTATCGCCCACTGCTGAAATGAGATCGCCTCAGACTCAAAGGTGTGGCACATCTCTCTCTTT
>CM039462.1:185467592-185522791 GCA_022414725.1 Microglena sp. YARC
GGGATTTCTTCGGGCCTCACATGACCCTTCCTCTGTACCACAAGAATATTGTCGGAGACATCGCATCTGAGAACGATAAACTTCGCAACATTCTCGTTGTTGCCTTACAAATCTGATTCACTCTGTCGCAACATTCCGATTCGAAAATGGCCTGTTTTCTATTTATGGTCAATGAGTGCCACTTCGTTCATGCAGCAGACGTTGCTTCCAAAAACACATCAAAGGAATATGGGAGCGATTACGCAAATCTAGAGATATTGGGACAGTTTCTAGGAAAGTTTCGGCTACCAGCATTTGTGCAGACGGAGGGCCTGCGTCAGTATCTGATGAAAATAGCCTACATGTCTAAGACATGTTCAATGCTGGAGACGTTCTCCTAAACGCGGGGGCCCCGCCCCATGAAGTTTTTTTTATGACAACACGATGAGGGTGGCATTTTATCCTTCCGTGATAATGGGTCGCTGAGCTGCAGTAGACCCTGGTGTTAGCTGATATGCGTGAGGTAACAGGACTCGACGGAAGTACGCAATTCGTATAGCTCGGCGCAATATATCGCAAGGTCTGATCTTCAAATCTCAGCGTCAAACTGACGTTTGGAACCATCGAACGGCTGATATCTTCGGTGATGTCCCATTAGCGGATAGAGACTCTCGATGTCTCCAACAGATTTGGGGCGTACGCCAAGATTCTAACATGGGTGCCGCCCCAATTCTTCTTGCCCATCGTGCCTTCGAGGGGGTACCGAAACTCCGCTTTCGCAGGTACTGCAAGAAACAGAAACTCATTGTTGAGCATTGCTGACTTCGTAGCTCCGAGGGAGAAGAGCACGAAGGTACTCGTCGGGTTTGGTGGATTGTAAAGGTCTGGGGCGAATCCAATCTCTAGGCGGACTTTTCCAAGCTATTCGTTTCGAGCTGTCGTAGCCGCGAAACGTTATCATGCTGAGGACGTCGATGAGTTCAGAACATCTCAACGATACGCACGCTGCTGTGAGACCCGACTTTGGAACATGGTTGCACTCACGTCATCGTAAGAAGCAAGACGGTACTTGGGAATGTACGGAAGGACGCAAGCGGATTTCACAAGATTCTCCACTGCACAAAGCAGTCAAAGCGGAGCGCCAACGCAACAGAGCGGCGGTAGGCTCACTGCGGGAGACTTGGGACCGCGACGTGAACGCTTCCAGGAACATCCTGATGCTTACACTCCACCAAGTCTTTGGGAGAGAGAGAACCTCTCGCGTTTTCGCCGAGACGCGCCGAGAGGTTCCTCGAAAAAACCGTATCAACCCACTGATACTGATATGGGGACAAGGACAGACGGTTGAACGGTTTACACAAAGGCGACTCGGAATATCTTGCGAGAACCTCTTCAACCTGCTGCACCCCCAACGTTGCCCAAACGCAACGATCTGCAGTCTGGATGATTATAAGGTGTGTCCCACTTTATTTGAGAACAACTGTAAATTGGATAGTAATAATGAATGTACAACTTGGACTGACGGTCGATTGTTGTACACATGTTACACATTGCTGCAAAGTTTGAGGCAGGATCACCCATTCTGTGTCCCACTTTATTTGAGAACAACTGTACACAGAGACGTTTCATTTGTATGTTCATTCGAGTGCAATTCAAGACAATCGACGACATTCGCCATTTTTCATTTCACTGTTCTGCTGACTGTATTGGAACAACGGATAATATTTACTGTCTGCTGGATACTGAAAAGAAGCTTGAGATCTCCCGCTGTCCATTGCATTGGTTCACGCTCCGCCGCACATCATCGGACGCAAGCACAGGCGTGAACACGAGTATTTCAACCTCCCGTTCACGAAGCGTGTTCAGCCGCTCGCGCGCCTTGGCTACGTCGCCGCAATTCGCATCAGCGATGTCGCTGAGAGCGCGGCGACCAGAGAGGGCCACGCGATAAGTGTACCCGGGGATCTGTTCGAGAGCGATGGCAAGCAGTTGCGTGCAAGGCTTCATCAACTGGTTCTCGATGTACATCTTCGCGTCGATGCGCACCTTCTGAGGGTTCGCCCGCACAAAGTCGACGTGCTCTATGCGCTCGCCCAAGAGCGCGTTATTCTTTGTCGTCTCGACGAAAACATAGGGAATCCGGTCATTAACCTGCGGCGCAGAGCCAGGGTCGCGCTCGTACATACGACGGGCAAGCACGGCATGCGTGATCTGGGCAGGGAACTTGTAGTGGCTCTTCAGCGTCTTACTAATAACAAGTTCCTCCAATGGAGTGCGACCAGCAGCGAGCTCACGAAGCCTGTCACGCAAGAAGCTCACGGCCGCAGGCACGTCCCTCCGCGTCAGCACAAGATCGATCACGCCACCGTACACACGCTTCACAACCTGGGCATAGTCACGTCGCTTGAGAGCTATGCCCATGGACTTCTGCTTTGGTGCAGGCTCGTCAGGGTCGTTCTCGTAAAGAAGCCCGACATACCGCTTCTTGCTCAACAATATGAGGGGGAAGAGCGTCTTCTCGTACTCCAGGTTGTGCGGCTTCTTTAGGTGCTGATGGATCTCCCTCGAGACGTCCTGTCCAGCCCGGATGCTTGTCGCAAGGCGGTCGCGATGCGATGCATTGTCGGGTGAGGGAAAGACGACAAACAACGAGTCCGTGTCGCCGTACACGACATGCCCCTAGAACTCCCGCACGATGAAATCCTTTGCAAACATGATCATGGCGCGTCCAGTTGCAGTGGTGCAAGCCGCCACATCGCGAAGGTACAGAGGACTCGTGCGAGCACCCATCTGACCGTACAAGGAGTTTGCAGTGGTCTTGTACGCGAGCTGCAACCCATCCAAAACAGCGCGCTGGAAGTTCGTGTAAGCCGGCTCTATCTTGTAATTCTTCGCATCCTCAAGCTCGAGCTTCTTCTTCTCCCAGTCTTTTTCTTGTCCGACAAAAACAGTTTCGTTGGTAGCAGCGTCCGAAACACGCACATGCGTGGCGCGATAACGGGTTTGTTTGCGGCGTTGGAGGAGCGCCTCGAGGATGCAGGGAAGAACGCCCTTGCGCGACTGCGCGAACCGACAGACCTGGGTACCGTTGGTAGAAATTTCCACATACTCCACACCAGGAAGAGACCCGTATTTCTCCTTATCCAACACTATCGTGTCGTGCGAGATGTTCTCTGAGATCATTGACGAAGGGTACAACGAGTTGTAATCTAGAACGGACACCGGTGTGTCAAGGTACATACCGGTCTCTGGCTCGAGCACGATTGCACCCTCGTACCCATCCTCCTCATCCACCCCCCCCCCCCCCAAACGACTGGGGAGGGACGTAGCGTTTTGTGGGAATGACGAAACCGTCCTCGAGACACTGCTTGGACACCAACGAGAAGATCTTGACGCCCTGACCGCGCATGAAGATGTACGATAGAGGAACCCAGCAAACGTTGGCCATGCCAACGTTGTTAGCGAGGATCGCTAGTTTGGCGACCAACAGGTTGCACAGAGCGCAATCCTGGACGCAGTACCGCGCGATGATCGCGCGGTCCTCGGCACTTCCCTTCTACAATCTGAAAATGTCCTTGGGGGAGACGTCGTCCTTGGCCTCGCCCGTGAAATGTTGAGCAACGGCGTCGAGCTTGTAAGAGTCCAGTCGGTGGTCGCGTTGCACTATCTTCATGAGGTCTATGAGCACGCGTCCAGGAGCATCAATGTACTTGAGGACGTTGTCACCCAGGCAGAAGAAGACATCTCACGAACGACCAGCTTGCCTGGTGCGTGGAGAGACGCGTGAGACTATCGCATATGCGTTCGTCCACGTCTAGTGCCGTGGCGCGCTCGTGCAGGTACGAGAAGTCAAAGCCGAAGATGTTGTATCCTGTCAGAATGTCAGGGTCCAGGTCCTTGCCAACGTAGTCGGCCCACGCGCAAATGAGATCCGCCTCAGACTCAAAGGTGTGCACAACTGTCTTGTTGGTATCGTCCTCATCGCCCAGTTCCTCGGTGCAAGAGCCGAGGACAAATATCGCTCGCGAGGATTTGCTGTAGACATTCACGTGGATGATGGAGTCAGCTGCATGAAGGCCTTTTGACTTCAGCTGTTTAAGAATAGCGTACATGTCGTCTGCGACGTGATTGAAGGTAGGGAGCATGCGCACGCGGTCTCTGTTAGACGACGAGGTGTGTGAGAACGCGAGTGCGTGCGCAAGACCCTCAGAACCCTGGTTGAAGAACGCGTCATCCATGGCAGCCATCAACACCTTCTTGACGTCGTACTCGCTACCGGACTGCTTCAGAGGCAATTTGCCGCCTACTTCCCACAGGTTGTCCACGTCGAGCGCGAGACGACGGTAGTCCTTGATAGGGACAGGAAAGTCGCCGTGCAAGGAGTCGCACTCGAGATCAAAGCTGGCGATCACCAACGGAGCCATGTCCTCGTTTGAGGTCGAAACAGATGGACGTATACCGATCTCCAGTGATGGACCTCGATGGCTTCTTTGAGGCAGCTGGATGTGCGCATGCAGTCGGGTGCTTAAGGGTTCACGATTATTGGATCCTCGTCTTGCAAGCTTTTCTGCGTCCACGTCCACCCACCCGGCGGGTTGGATTTGGTGTTCGTGGAAGAAGCGTAGGATGGGGTCCACGTTGGATTCGAAGAGCTCGAGTGGGCGCAAGCCATGCGGAACGTTCCCGGTATCTATCTTCTTTTGGATAGAGCTCGCAAGCACACGCATGCCTCGAAGTGATCTGAAGGTGAGCATGGCGAACGGTTCCTTTTGATGGTTGTTAAAACCCCCAGAAGTTCATGCGATGCACAAGCTCCACATCTTCAATGCGCACGTACGAGCCGGCTATCTCGTAGAGCCATTGGCGGAGTGTTGAGAACGCGCCTGCTCTGCTCCTCAAGTAGAACCTTGGCTGTGCCCCATCGATCTCCGCGTGCACAGATCGACCACACTTGGACACACCGAACATGTGGATGCGGTACCGAGAAGTGTCACGACTTCTTTGGGGTCTCGAGCCGTCCTCGTCAGCAGAGTCGTCGCTATCGTCGTCGTCAGAGCCATTGCAATCCTCGACGTCCTCTGCGTACCACGTGAGACACTGTGCGGAGATTGATGACGGTGTCGCCCCATCGCCATCCGAGACATTGCTGTCGATGGCAGATGCAATGAGACGGTCACGTGTATTCATGGAACTGATGTGTGAGATTAATAACTTAACCCATCAAGAGCTTTACATTCCTTTCTCGAGAATCCCTTGTAAAAAAATTGTGGACAACATTGTAAAGTGATTGTCTGTCTGTCTGTGATTGTAATGTATTTCGATTTTCCAGTGATACTTCCGCCCAACGAGATCGTAGACGGAGATGTTGTGGAGTACATCGCAGCGAACCCCGTTGACCGAAGGATGAGTTTTTCAGGGTCGGCACTCCCTTATGCGGACGCGCGGCAGGCATTCTATGGCACACCAAATAGAGGGAAAGTCCACCTAAACTCCAAAAGCAACACGTACGAACTTCGTTTTGCAGCCCACCCGTCTTCGTACTACGCAAAACTCAAAGGAGATCTCGTGCCCCCTACAGTGTACATATGGTGGCAATCACAAGGTAAGTTGAGACGGGGGTCATTGCGTTTCGCAGCACCTGTTCCGTTCCGCTCAATCTCTATGCCACGGAGGCCATCTGGTAACCACCGCACCGTCGCAACATACGACGTGCCCTATCCGTTTATGCGTTCCCAGGAAGAGATTCTGATCGCATCTGCGTACCCCTCATACAATGCCGAGAATATGGAAGCAAAGGAACCACCCATTTCCTGGGGCACGCGTCCACCGGTGTAGAAAGATCACAAGCTTGCTCTTTTACAATGAAATGGAGCTGGTCTCCGACGTACAAAACATGGTGAATCAGAATTGAAATTCAACGGCGTCGACACACGTTACATGTATCTTGCACAATGTCGTTGATGATGTCATCATCAAACAAAGACGCCGTGTTCTTTTGGACCACGGTACTTGGGAAGAGGAGATCGCTAAGTGAGGCTTTCAAACGTACCAAAAAAAGACTACAGTCGGCGGAACAGTTAAATGAAACATATATCAGATGGAAATAAATGTACGACACTCCAGAAAATTGGCGTTAAGAATTCCGTCGAGTGTAAAAAAGAAACTATCTGCAATTTGTTTATTCAAAATGGAAACATCAGCTGGGTCGCAAGCTATATTCCATGTTATTGCACATTGCTCCGACATGGTCTGACTTATCACAGTTTTTCTTGCCAAGCTTCTTCGCCACACACGCCCTCTCAACCGAACTCCTCCCGCACACATGCGTCCATAGTACAGACAGTGTCTGCTCGCTCCTGAACACCCGATGGATGGCCTGATTGTCATTATTCACATCGTTGTCCACCGTAAGCATGATGATGTTGTTCGCCGCCTGAAGGTTTCAGGCCTTGGCGTACGTCCGGCTGAGGATTAGAACTCGCTCCTGGGAATCGGGGACCCTGAATTTGTCCAATGTGTAATCCTTTTTGCCGTTGCTCGTCTTCCCATTCAAGCCCAGGGCAACAACGCACTGTCCGCTGTGTTGGTGCTTCATGCGCATGCTGTTGATGAGGAAGGTCAACAATTCGAGTTCCTGAGTAAACATCGTGAAGATGACCACCTTTGGTGTCGGAACTCTCCATACACATCACATCATTCAACACATCGATGGCCCCGGCAATGTAGGGACCCACATAGACTCGTGTGCCGTCACAATCAATCTTGTGCGGCGATGACTTCGCAAGCTCGAAGAAATCAAACGAATCGGTAGCTTCGGTGGACATCTTCTCCTTCATCAAGGTCAGTGTCTTGCTTTGGTCGGAAGGAGGGTTCATGAAGACAAAGTCGTAGCCCTCCTTCCTGATGAAACGGTCCGCATGAGCTATCCGACGCTTCTTGCCAGATGAAGACGACTCCTCCCCCTTCTGGTGCTCAATCAACATCCATGGCATGAAGTATATGGAGCTGTACACCTTGTTTGCACCAACCTTGGTGCGGGAGATGGAGGAATCAACGCACTTGGCCATGAATGACTGGAACTTTTCAGTGACAGGGTCCATGTCCACTAGTACCAGACTCGAGAGCAGCGGCAAAGCATCGCCGTTTTCAGCAGCCAACTTCACCTTATCCACCGACGTCCTGTACATGTCCGAGCTCTCCTCGACATCAATGGTATCTTCATTGTGTATGTACCACACAATTTCCTCCAAGACACGTTTGCCAGCAGGGGGGGGGGGTCGCCGTCATAGGGAAAACCGCATGACCGATGTTGTTGAACCACTGGCGGGGCGTATGAATCTTGTGGACCTCATCCACAAAGACGCAGTTGAAAGCCTTCCCACCACGCTTCTGCAAACATCGATAAAATGACATTCAGACCGGTGAATAATGGTACGTGTGCACAAGGTTTCATTGTACAGTCAACGGAATACTAAAATGAAACCTCTTTGTGTACGGCACACCTTACGGTGTAACCTAATAGTGTAGAAATCCATGGGGCAGTTACGATTTTGAATCAACAAATTGCAAGATGTTAACGAGAATATCATTTTTAGATCACGGCTCTCCATCTGCAGACTCCGTATCGTTCTTTTGTCGGTAAGAGTGTCCATTGAAGGACCAGCCTCCCTTAAGTGATTGCCTCTTCCCGGTATCTTTGTTGATGTGCAATGATGAAGGAGGTTTCTTTCTTCTTGTAGGGACCATCCACTCGTACACTATAACGTCTGTCGAACCGTTTATTGGGATGTTTCATTTTCATCTCCCTTATTATGTTTTCATGACTCTCTTCTGGGGAATAATGTTAAGCATGTTCCCCAAAAGTCCGCCTGTATGTGTTTTGTATTCTCACTACGCTCGACACTGCGTTCCGAAGAACCTGTCAGATACGTACCTCTATAATGGGCACGGTTCACCAACTTGCTATTATCCATGATGGAACAACACCATTAAATGTACAACACGTCCGCTCTGTGTACGGAACAATCAATGGGTACGTACCTCCAGGAACGTAGGCTTGTTCTTGTTTGAGAACAGTTTCAGATCCATGATAGCCACCATGGGGAAATGCTTGGGGAACATCCTCGCATTCGTAATATGAGCCACGATTCCAGACGACTTGAACAGAATGGCCGCATGGTGCATCCACACATCCGTGGCTACCAAAACATCAGGGACCACGACTACACTGCAGTTGTCTTTGTTCTCCAGATTGATGCTATCATTCCACCCCATCATGTAGGAAATTCCACAAATCGCGAGCAACGCCTTGATCGTCTTTCCAGTCCCTAGGTCGTCCAAAATCAAGCCGCCAGGAAAAACAGAAGCAGTGGGATTGTCTTGTATCTTGTAGAACCGCATCATAGACCATGCCATTCCATACACCTGGCTCACGTACAGCTTCATGTTCATGTTGACGTTATTCAACGCCTTCACAGCAGAATCAACCAGCTCCTCATTGATATCGACTTCGCCCCACACCAAGCCAACGTCTTCGCACGCGTACTTAAACGCCTCACGCACTAAGACAGCGCCGTCACGAAGCCATTCTTCCATCGGGAGGGACTTGAAGTTCCTGTGTCGATCAGCCCATATATCAGGGTCCGTCATTGTGGTAGAGTAGAAAGTAGTAAATGGATTGGAATGCGCGAGGTGTGCGCGAGGTATTCCAGTGAATGCGATCTGTATTTCAAGGAGGAATGATAATGAACGCACGACAAAGCTTTTTTGTATCCACAACAAAGCGGTACGCAGGTACCACCACCAAGCGGTACGTAGGTTCTCTCCACAAATCAGTTATGCGGATGTTCCACCACAAAGCGGTACGCATGTACCACCCAAAGCGGTACGCATGGCGGTACGCAGGTACCACCACAAAGCGGTACGTAGGTTCTCTCCACAAATCGGTTATGCGGATGTTCCACCACAAAGCGGTACGCAGGTTACCACCACCAAGCGGTTATGCCACAAAGCGGTATTAAGGTTACACTCAGACCGGTCAATAAATGATAAATTCTCAATGTACAACACAACCAATAAAAATTGAAGCGAGTTTCAGTTCTCAGATCTCCACATACACTTGCAACATACTTGCATATTCACAACGCCATGGTGGACCCCATCGCTGCTATCCTTGAGGCCCTGCCGCGTATTCGCACACGTGTTCTTGATGACACCACCATCATCCGACGCACCACAATTCTGACTGCGTCCATGGACACGAGCGCCATGGTGGACCCCATCGCTGCTCTCCTTGAGGCCCTGCCGCGTATTCGCACCAAGTGCGCCCCTACTGTGATACCGCTATTGACGCCTGTGAAGCAAGACTGCACTTGAACACTCCGTTTACTTTTTTTTTACACTCGACGGATTCACACGATTCTCCACTGCAAAAGCAGTCAAATCGGAGCGCCACGCCAACAGAGCGGTGGTAGGCTCCACTGCGGGAAGACTTGGCAAGTCTTTGGGAGAGAGCGACCTCTCGCGTTTCGCCGAGCGCGCCGAGAAGTTCATCGACCCCCCCCCCCCCCCACCTGATACTGATTTGGGGACACAGACGGTTGACCGGTTTACCAAATAAGCGATATTTTCGAGAACCTCTCCAACCTGCTGCACCCCCCTACGTTGCCCAAAAGCAACGATCTGCAGTCTGGATGATTATAAGATGGGTCCCACTTTATTTGAGAACAACTGTAAGAAAGACAATGAAACAGACAAGTCAACTCCCCATCTCTGTCCTTACAACATTATTGTGCTTCAACCTCATGCCAGTTGTGGTTATCATCTTCCCAATACATATCCCTAGCATCCATCTCCCCCTCCTCGTACATGCTACTACTACCCATACCGATGCGACTTGAAATCTCGTTGAACATGTCTTCGTCCGCACCACCACCACCACCAGAACCACTCGGAGAGAAATCACGGATCACATCGTCCCAAGAGAACTTGTCACCGCGCATGTTGCGATAATCTTTCAAAAAATCACGGTCCTCCCCATCGATATTCTCCAAGATAGCAATTTTACGGCGCTTGATAACCTCACGCTCCTCGTCCATGAGCTGCCGGTCGCCATCCACGTCGTCCATTCGACCGAACATGCTAATGTCCTCCCAAGCGCCCAGCAAAGTAACGGCGAGGTTGTAAGCACCGCCCTCAGCAAAACGCAAAGCAACCTCCATCATTATGTTGACACAAACGGTTATGAACCCGCTCGCAACACGCCGCTGAAGAATTTCTGTATCAGAGTCTTTGTCCAAGCTAGAGTTCATGCTTGAACGTATGTCCGTATACAACGCCGAATTGCAAATAAGTGAGCACACGTTCCTCGTGGATACAATCAACGGTGCATCTCTGCCACCAGTAGTATCTCGTTGTTCCAAGGCATCGTCCATATCTGAGCGGTATCTCTGGAGATGCAGGTTCGGCTTGCCTGTACTCTTATTATTTGCATCATCATCATCTTTCTCATTTAAGAGGCGGAGGTGAAGACATGAAACCAGGGGTGCGACCTCCAATTGGACGAAACGCAAGATGTCAAGTGCGTTACCAACGATAACAACCACAGGCAATGAATGTGTACCATCAGGGAGGAAACGCCGACGACTTTCCGGGCCGATCGACTTCTTAGGAAAAACCCCGTCGAATGAACGCCACCGCTCACTACCCTCCTCAAATGCATCGGTCCACGCACGCAAAGATTCAGAGTCTGACGTACCTGCATACACTCGTCTGAAATCTTCAACGAGAGGGAATTGGGGGGGTACCGAATCTTGGAGGTTCGTCAAACTGGATGCAACGAGAGTTGACATATGACGAACAACTGTTGCAAGATCCCCCGCCAGTAGAGAACCATTGGCGACACCCTTATCTGACAGACTGCCACCATCATTCACCGAATGACGAGGAAGGGATGTAGGAAAGGGTACGGAGACGACAACTCTAGGGTCGCCACCGATACCCCCCCCACCGACAGGGAGAACAGGATCTATGCCCTCGTCAGACACCAATGATAACAAAGCACTCAAAGAGGTATGCACCATCCAAAAATCGTCCATATGTTTCCACACCTTGTTGTGGAACGGTTCACATAGAACAAGTTCGTTAGCATTAGCATTAACATTAGCATTAGCATTAACATTAGCATTAGCATTAGCATCATTAGGACCTTCTTCTTGGTCACCATTTGTATTGCTTAACTGGGGGTCAACAAGGAAGCGTCGGATAGTGTCACTGCGCACACCATTCCGAACGGACGCGTCACGCTCGATCGCGGACAACGAGGATTGAAGGAGCTCATTGAATACAGAAGGGGTAGGAAACAACCTCAACCGAAAGTTGAGAACGTATCACCCTCATAGAAGCAACAACAACACGATTCTCGACACCAGCAAAAACAACATCAGGAGAACGGTTGGACGCGGTGGACGCAGCGGCGATTATAAGTGCACCTAGCATCGCAATAAGTTGGGGAAAGAATTTACCACGCACTCCCGAAGCTAGTTTCAGCTCAAACTCCTCATACGTCATCACGGCGTCAAGGTTACGTCGTCGCATGCGTTCCCGAAACTCTGCTCTGCGGTCACGCAGACTCACAAGTGTCTTGTCGAGCGCCTTCAATGTATCCGACGCCAACATGTCGAAATGCAACAACACACGAGAAAGCCACATAGCGAACGTTGCGTCAGTCTTAAGGCTACGGAATGGAAGACGACCCTTGGGCGGACGCGAATCCTGCAATATACTTGAAATGAGTGACCCAGGGGATGATCCACTGACATCACCCAACAAACGGTCGCCAAAGAAACGACCGTCCTTCTGACGTCGAGCACCACCACCACAGACCTCGGAGGACAATATAGGAGATTCTGATAAAGAATACCGGTCCATTATGTCGTTAACGTCCACGGCATACAGAATGTCGTCGGAAGACGCGTCGTCCGAAGTATTCCGACCAACATCAACTAATGAAGACTGTTGTTGCGCCCTTTGAGGAGTCTCATTATCATTATCATTCTCATTCTCAACTTGTGCAAATGGATCTCCATTTTCCAACGCATTACGAGTGGCCATGTCCTCCATATCTGATCCAAAAGATGCAAGAGAGCGCTCGTTGGCATTTATCCAAGATACAGCACGCAAACGCGTATCAGGTGTAACATATATGAAACCGTGACCACTACCAAAGTACTGACGGTAACTGCGGCGAGCCTTCGCTGAGTCAGCAGGATACCCTACTTTAAGCAATCGATCTCCGATAGTAGTACCAATGCTGTCTGCCCCAATCACAACGAACTTACCCCTCCCACGTTCGACCTTGTGCATCAGCTTGGACTCCAAGAGAAACCCTTGAGATAAAAAAGACGGAGAGGCAGCCCCATCAGATATAGCAGTGATAAATGATACGGTCGCATCATCATCGTCATTCGTAGCACTGATATGATCAGGAAGCTGGAGATCATGATGTCTTATCGAAGTAGTAGAAGAAGACAATACTAGGAGGAGTTCTTGCAAGTGCGAAGTCCTTCGCGACGTCATTAGCATGGAAGCCTTTCCCCTTGTTGACGACGACACCAAAGAGCCCCCGCCACGACGTCTTTTGTTCGCGTATTTCTCCTTCTTCTCAATAAGAATGGATCTCAGTTCAATGTAGTCACGGACAACAAGAGGTATTCTTATCCGCGAGGATGCCATACGCGCGTCCAACACGCTATCCAATGATAAAACAACGTCACGTCTTAGCTGCTGTAGGATCGACGGCTGCCACCAATCGACGGCACCCCCCCCGCCGATAACCACAACAATGCGACACCGCCACGTCGTCCACCACTACTACGTCGGAGGTCCCCTAAAATATCTGTTCCATCGCGGGACACAAGGAACCCATCCACCCAGGGTCGCTTAACGTCACGCACCAGTACAGCGCCGCCACGCACGGAGACCACAGAACCATCTGAGTCAATCACACCATCTACATCATCGTCCCCCCTATCTACGTTATTGGTGCAATTACTTGAGAAGAAACCACCAGAAGGAAGCTTACGCATACGAACACGGTCGCCAACAGACAACGTCGAGATAAAGGACGCGTAGGCATCTGCGTCGAACGGGACTATCTTAAATCCGCGAATTGTTGCAATGCTCTTGTGATCGTCTTCCCCGGATAGGGATAGAGGCACGAGGAGACCTTGCAAAGGAGCGATCGTGTTAGCAGCAACGCGGAATGATCCGTGGACGCGAAACGATGATCCGGGTGGTCCACGTGGCGTGACAACGATAACCTCCGAGGGAGATGTGTAACGTACGTTCGCCTTCGTTGTCGATGAGTCAGTAAAGACCAATGGAGAAGTGGACGATGTGATTGAAGAAGATATATCCGAAGGAGTGGCAGCAGATTCTCGCAGTCGCTTCAGAATGTCAGTCCACATGTCTACAGTGTCCAAACCGTCAGTGTTTCCATCGCGCGTTTGAACAAAAGGGACATCAAGACAGACTGCATAAGCGCCACTACGCCCTACACAAGAAACTGGGGCAGAGCTTGCAAGGACAAAGGTAGAAACTTGACGGTCGACTGAAAGACGAGAAGACGATGAATTAGATGAGGCAGGAATGCGAGAAAGAAGAAGACTGTAAGCAATGTCCCTTATGCCAAACTTAGATCCCGACTCAGATACATAAGAGGTTGTTGTCATACTTATCGTTCCTTACGATGGAAATTATTATTAAAAGAATAATAATTTCTTCACCACCACTCAACGCCACGACCCATTTACGACCCAGATCCAATGGGCGTTCCAGCCTCTCCGGCCGATTTTTACTGGTTACGAAATATGGTCTGGAGCGGAATTGTGATTTCTCTGTGCTGATATCTTACAGTCAACGGAATACTAAAATGAAACCGCTTCGTGTACGGCACACCTTACGGTGTAACCTAATGGTGTAGAAATCCACAGGGCAGTGGAACACCAATACGATTTTGAATCAACAAATTGCAAGATGTTAACGAGAATATCGTGGTTCTTTTTTAGATCACGGCTCTCCATCCTGCAGACTCCGTATCGTTCTTTTGTCGGTACTTTCGAGAGTGTCCATTGAAGGACCAGCCTCCCTTAAGCGATCGCCTCTTCCCCGGTACCGTGGCCCAAAAGAACACGGGGTCTTTGTTGATGTGCAATGCGTCATGAAAGGAGGTTTCTTTGCTGGACGGGCCATTTTGGAGATGCTGGACATCCCGGAGATGCCCACATGATCCCATCCAAATGCTTACTGGCCACGTGCTGGGGGTCGGGTCGTACGATGGGAGAAAATTACCGATGTCTTACTGAGTATCAGGAAGGCCGTAAATTTAAGTAACCTAAAACCTCAGACATTTTTTCAGGAGTGAAAAGAGCATTGATAGACATCAACATGTTGTTAGCATTGTATTCCACAAATGCGGCATAGAGCTCTTCGATTGTAGACGCGCGTGCATGAACACATACAGCCTTGCATCAAAGTCGGACACCTGCTCATTACGCAAGATGCGCAACGATTCTTCTTTTCAATAGTGTCCAAGCACCATTGCTTTCGGTTTCCAATACTTCAGCGGCCTTTTGTCGTGCAACTCTTTGGGTTTCTCTTTATGAGTGGAACGCTATCTATTCCCATGGAATTATTTGGCGAGAGTGTCCATTCCATTTTCTTTGCTGGACGGGCCATTTTCCACTCGTACACTATAACGTCTGTCGACGCCTTATATTTATTGGGATGTTCATTTTACTGTTCCGCCGACTGTAGGACACAAAAAACGTCCAACGCCATTGACTTGAATTTGTGCATCCGACTGTAGCCCTGATTACATATCATCCCAAACAAGGGGCTTGACATCCTCCTCCAATGTCCAAACGTATGCAACCAACAAAGCAAGACACGACAACTTGATCAACAAACCCATCGACACTAAACGGATAATACCACGACGCTCAGGTTCAAGTACGTCCTGATCATCACTGCAATCGGAGCCACTGTTGTCGTTAACTCCAGCATCAAAGTGAGTGTCACATTCGTTTACAGGCTCTACTTCCGCAGGCTCTCCTCCTCCTACAGACTCTACTTCCGCAGGCTCTCCTCCTCCCACAGGCTCTACTTCCGCAGGCTCTACTACTCCTCCGCAGGCTCTACTACTCCTCCACATGCTCTAGGCTCTACTTCAGCAGACTCTCCTCCTCCCACAGGCTCTACTTCAGCAGGCTCTACTTCAGCAGGCTCTACTTCCGCAGGCTCTACTTCCGCAGGCTCTGCTTCCGCAGGCTCTACTTCCGCAGGCTCTTCCACATCATCTTCTGTTTCTATGTGGCGGAGAGCACGGTGGTCGCAGACCACGTTGGCGATATGCAACCACTGCCCCATCAAACAGACGAGACCCGTGCTAGTGGAACGAACACGTTGTCCTTTTTCAGACGCCGGATCCTCAACGAGGATGAGTTGATCTCGTATAAATCTTTGTAGTACACATTGGAACCTAGAAGTGGAATCCAAGCATCCATGGTCTCTTCAACTGGAGGAACGTACTGAAATTTCATTTACACTCTATAAAAAGGCACGTTGACTTCTTCTGATACTATTGTATCATTGATAAACCTTTAAACGTAAACGCGCATTCAGGCTGAGCACATTTCGCAAACCTCGTCACCACAAACAGTGGGAACAGACTTCATATTGTCCTCATCGACATGCGTTTGGGGCAAAGGAGTATTGTTCGCGGCGCCGTCGAACTTGACGCGCGTGGCCTCTGCAGCCGCCTGAGTGCGCAAGTAGTACATGCCAGTCTTCAGACCCTTACGCCACGCGTACATCAGAGCGCTGCTCAGACGGCTGAAGGAGGGCTTCGTCATGAAAAGGTTCATGCTCTGCGACTGACACACAAAAGGCCCCCTTGCAACAGCGTGGTCGATGATGCAACGTTGAGGAATCTCCCAAACGGTCCTGTAAAGCTTGCGCACATCCTCAGGAATCTCGGAGAGGTCCTGCACAGAGCCGTCGTGAGCCATGAGACGATCGCGAAGCTCAGGCGTCCAAATGCCCCTGCTAATCAACGTGCGCATCAAGTGGCGGTTAACCACCAGAAACTCTCCAGCGAGAGTGCTCCTCTTGAAGATGTTGCTCTGGATGGGCTCGAAACACTCACTGTTGCCCAAAATCTGGGAAGTTGAGGCTGTAGGCATCAATGCCGTGAGCAAGCTGTTACGAACACCCGTGCGCATCACGCGGTCACGCATCTCATCCCAATCGTAGCGTCCTGAAAGGTCACTTGGCGAAGACATCCCCCACAGGTCAAACTGGAAATGACATAAGCCAAAGGGGATGTCCCAAAGTGCTTGTAAGGGCCGAGCTCCTCAGCAAGCTCGGCGCTCGCCTCCATTGCACCATGGTAAATCGTCTCCATGATCTCTCTGTCAAGACGGACTGCGCGCTCGTCATCGTAAGGAAGCGAAAGAATGCAGTACAGGTCACCCAAACCCTGAATGCCGATACCGATCGGACGCAGCAGAAGTTCGACTCTCGAGTCTCAGGAACCGGGTACATGGAAGTGTCGATCAATACGTTCAGGTTGCGAGTCACGTTCTTGGCACACTCGTGCAAAGCTCGGTGATCCACACCCATCGCACCACCTTCAACGTCATGAACCACAAATGAAGACACCGCGATGGAGGCCAGATTGCAAACGGCGTAGCTCTTCGAGTCCGAGTACTCGGTGATCTCAGCGCAAAGGTTCGAGGAACGGATCGTACCCATGTTGGACTGGTTGCACTTCCGATTCACGTGGTCCTTGAACATCATATACGGCGTACCCGTCTCCAACTGGCAGGAAATGATGTGCTGCCAAAGCGTACGTGCAGGCATGCTGCGGATGTAGCGCTTATTACGCACGTGCTCGTTGTACAACTCCGAAAAACGTTCGCCGACAGCATCGATCAAGTCAGGGCACACGTCAGGAGACATCAGGTACCACTCCGAGTCGCTATCAACACGAAGCATGAACTCGTCAGGAACCCACAAAGCTATGAAAATGTCCCGAGCACGCTCCGTCTCAGAACCAGTGTTGCGACGCAACTCGACAAACTCCCACACGTCAGCATGCCATGGCTCAAGGTAAGCAGCCATGCTCCCCTTGCGGCGACCTGCCTGGTTGCAGTAGCGCACCATGTCGTTGTAGCACCTCATCATCGGGACGATGCCGTCCGACACGCCGTTCGTGCTAAAGATACGAGAGCCACGGGCGCGGACGTTCGATACATGAACACCAATGCCGCCAGCCCACTTGGATATCATAGCACTGTTCTTGAGTGTCGTCCAAATACCGTCCATCGAGTCCTCCGTACCCAGCAAGTAACAACTGCTGCACTGGGCGTTCTTGGTACCCGCGTTGAACAAAGTAGGTGTCGCGTGCGTGTACAACCCCAACGACATGTCGTCGTAGCACCTCTGGATGCGTGGCAAAATCAGAGAGGCCGGCTTCGACGGGTCGTTCACGTAGATCGCAACACGCAACCACATGTCTTGAGGACTCTCGATCACCAGCTTATCCGGGAAGGACACAAGCAGGTAAGAACGCTCCATGGTTCGAAATGCAAAGTAGCCATGTCGACGAGCGTCGCGGTCAGGGACGATCATCGCGTTCAGGGCGTCTGCGTTATGGGACACGAACTCGAGGTACTGGGCATCATGATTCGAAAGGAACGCCGTCTTCTGAGAAAAGGAGACCTCGCTATATCCGTGGGACTTCGCCAGGTTCGACATCGCGATGCATGCAGCGACGTGTCGTAGGCGTAGTGCACGCTTTGCAGCGTCGCGCATCGTCAAGCTCTACGGTGGTGATTCCGTCGTACATGCATCGTCTGCATGACGATGCAGTCCACATCTACGTTGGCGACCAGGTCGGCGCATGAATCGGATATCAAACGAAGAATGCGCTCCTTGATGGCGTCGAACGAAACAGGACGGACCGAGCCGTCACGACCAATGACCTTCATCGCGAAACACCACAAATTTATATGAATAACAATTTAATTGTATCACACATGTTATTGTTTATACCAAACACATTCGACCGCTCACAATCTGAAGCTCGAAATAACTGGGTCCCGGAGATGCCCACATGATCCCATCCAAATGCTTACTGGCAACGTGCTGGGGGTCGGGTCGTACGATGGGAGGAGGGTGTTCAATCTCCTTGCGTACAAGTGGCGATGCATGTACGAGGCCTCTTCGAGGACCGTCTCAAAGATGTTTGGCAAAAAATGTACCGATGTCTTACTGAGTATCAGGTTGGAAGGCCGTAAATTTAAGTAACCTAAAACCTCAGACATTTTTTCAGGAGTGAAAAGAGCATTGATAGACATCAACATGTTGTTAGCATTGTATTCCACAAATGCGGCATAGAGCTCTTCGATTGTAGTAGAAGATTTGGAGGTCACGCGCGTGCATGAAAGTAGAAAAACACATACAGCCTTGCCATCAAAGTCGGACACTGTAGTCTGCTCATTACGCAAGATGCGCAACGATAGCCTCACATCCAATATGCAGCGAAGAAGTTCAGCCTCGTCCAATCGAGCACTCGAAGAAACACGTGCATCCAAAAGTGACTTGGATAGAGGATCGTCAATAACCGGAAATACAAAGTTGTCATTCATCGATTCTTCAACGTCTTCTTCTTCTGGGGCATGCTCCAAGAACACCACCGTACCCCCCTTTTGCAAGGCCACAAATATCCGACCTTCTTCTTTTCCGCGTTCTTCCTTGACGATCTCTCGTTTTCCAAACGGGTTGAAGAGTAGTGTCCAAGGAACCAGGAATAATCGCGATACGAGTTGCACCGTTGCTGCCCGCCAAAATGACGGTGGTTTGTTATTGCTTTCGGTTTCCAATACTTCAGCGGCCTTGTTGTCGTGCAACTCTTTGGGTTTCTCTTTATTGAGTGGAACGCTATCGTATGGTCCCATGGAATTCCAGGGGAAAACAACTTGGTTTAATGGAAGTGGAAAACCATTCATGGCATCAATGGTTGGTAAGGTTCCCTCATTTACGGGTACCACAAGATACGTGTCGTCGTCAGAAGGCAACAAAGTGTTATCTTTCTTCATTTCAGCGTTTTTAGCGATCAACTCCACATACTGAACCTCATCGACGACATCATCTTGCAAATCATTCACATCATCACTGCTACTAGCGTCCGCATCGACGACATCATCTTGCAAATCATTCACATCATCACTGCTACTAGCGCCCGCATCGACGACATCATCTTGCAAATCATTCACATCATCACTGCTACTAGCGCCCGCATCGACGACATCATCTTGCAAATCATTCACATCATCACTGCTACTAGCGCCCGCATCGACGACATCATCTTGCAAATCATTCACATCCGACAATCTTACCTGATCAGTCATTACAACTTATTATTATTCATTGGAAACATATATACGGCTTTCGAAACGCACACATTTCGCTGGGTGTTGAGAGAACTTTGTTGGACGGACCATCCACTCATATTTCAAAATTTATTTGTGAAAAAAAATTGACGACTTTTTAATTCCTTTAAGATGACAACAACCAACTATTGAAAAATATTGAAAACACCCATCATGTCTTCTTCAACTTCTACACAGATCATCAATGAATTCGTCAATAAGACGGGTATCATTGGTTTCCTCCAGATTAACAGAAAGAAGATCGTTTCGAAGGCAACAGTCTCTGAACTAGAGAATGTTTGCGACAAAGTGGTTTCTATTGAAATCATTCCGGATTGCCTCACCGACTCTGTCGGTGCACTGAAGGTGGCGTACGAGAAGTTCCTTCAAACTCCCCCCAGGGGGAGAAAAGAACCTCTCCAAGCTATGCTTCTCCCGGTTGCCGTCGCTACGGCTGCTGCCAAGGATGCTGCTCACAATGCAGCTTCTGACACTGCAGTTGGTCTCAAAGAAGCTGCTGAAGTCGACCTCCCAGAGGACTACGAAAGCATTGCAGCTTTCTCTGCTTACAAAGCATATCTTGACAAGGCATTTGTTGCCGAAGTATCTGCTTACAAGGCAGATGTCAACAAGGCATCCGCTGAAAAAGAAGTTGCTCGCATTGCACAAATCGATAAAGTATCTGCTGATTACCAACAGGTAATCGAAGCTGCTACGCATCAGTCGCCTGCCCCCTCCAGTGGGACCTCCTCCACTTATTGTGGAGGGTACTACACTCATACACGCCTAGACTCCGACACTATCGAGGAGTTCGTCAATAAGACGAATATCTTCGGTGTAGTGCAGAAGAAGGACAAGGGTAAGATCGCACAAGACGCAACAGTCACAATTCTTCAGACTGTTTGCAAGGCAGTCATTTCAGTGGAAAACGTGCCTGAGTGCATGGCCGACTCTGTCGGCGCACTCAAGGTGGCGTACGAGAAGTTCCTTCAAACTCCCCCAGGGGGAAAAAGAAACCTCTCCAATCTATGATTCTCCCGGTTGCAGTCGCTGCGGCTTCTGCCACCACCAAAATGTAGTGCCCAACGCGCCGCATACTTTTTTTTTGATCACGTTCGTGGATTTCATGGAGATCCGTGATCTAAAAAAGAACCACGATATTCTCGTTAACATCTTGTAATTTGTTGATTCAAAATCGTATTGGTTTTCTACTGCCCCGTGGATTTCTACACCATTAAGGCACACACTCCGGTGTGGCCGTACACTCCAGAAAGCGGTTTCATTTATATGTTCCGTCGAGTGTAGTCCCATCAATTCCATGCAGTGCAAGCTTGCGATTTGTGACAGAAGAGCGATATCGAACGGAAACAGACTTGTGAGTGCTCCCGACGCCCCCGTGCTGCCACGGCCTTTTTGTACATGATTCACAAACTCTGCCAGCATCGATTTCTGAGCCTTGTAGCTTAATCTTAAGGTCCTCAAATTGGGTTTGGCATTTGACTTTTGTAGCGTCTTCGACCTCTTTGAAATTCTTCCCAAGTCTCAACACGGGGAAAAAATACCATTTTACAGTACACATAAAAACATGGGAGGAACTCAACCAATCGAAAATTCCCTCGTCCGCCGACAAGTGGCGGTACTCGCTGTACACAGCAATCGTGTTCATCGTCATCTCTCTGCCACTGACATACCATGCCACCTCATTGGTGTACAAGGGAATCAGGAACGCATCGGGTGGACCAAGCTACATTGGCGTGGTCCTGCACTCGATCGTGTTCCTGATAATTGTGCGTGCAATGATGGGTGTAAAGGGGCTCTGATCCCCAACCAATGATATATCAATTCACGGCCGTCACGCCATGAATCGCTCTCCCGAAGACTCGGAAAATGAGTCATCGTCATCCGCTTGGAGGAACGAGATCAACGGAGCGTGCGACGTCATCAGAGGCTCGCAGACGCATATCCTGCAAAAGGCGAACGAGATGCTGGATCTGCTCCGACCACTGAATCACTATGCAGGAGGAGGAGACAACGACTCCGATACCGGTGAAAACGATAGTAATAGTGTAATAGACCGGTGCTGCGAAGCAGCGCACGGGGCTGTCTTTGACAAGAAAGCGTCGGCGTCCGAAAAACGCATGGTGCAAAAACTGCTCGAGTTCCTCTACCACGCAAGGCACACCACGGAAAGCCTCAGGGCCAGTATTACCAGTCTTCGAAACGTCAATAGGGTACAACAACGTGAGAGCGACAATGACGAATTGGTAGACGATGAACAAACAAAAAGGTTGAACGAGGACATCATGTCCAGCGTCGCTCGCTTCTCACCAGAGAGCATCGAAAACGCGAACAAGGTCCAGCAACTGCTCATGTACATCCTGAATAGCCTACACCAAATGGGATACCGACGCTACAACGGGGGGGAGTGCTACGCTTTGAGGTACACCGATGACAACTTGTGCACGTACGCGTGGCGCCGGGTGTGCACCATCAAGGAGTTCGTCTACCAGAATACGCAGAAGGAACTCAATTTCGACATGTGGCTCAACCTGACGAGCGTGAGGATCAACATCAACGCCGTTGTGGATCACCTCACGTGTTGCAGGGACGTGCAGTTCCCCGACCTAGTGCGCGACCGCCATGTCTTCTCGTTTAAGGGTGGTGTGTACTTTGCCCCCACTGATACTTACGTGCCCTATGAAAAAATGAGCGAGCGGGGAGATGACGTCGTGGCGGCCAAAGTACTTTCGACCTCGACTTTCCATGCGCCGAGGAAGAAACCGAAGAGGATTGGCAGCCACCAACACCCTACCTACAGAGCATTCTCGATTTACCAGAAGATGAGTCCCGATGTCAGCTGGGGTGGATGTGACGTCTTCATTGGACGGCTTATCTACGAGGTGGGTGAACTTGATGAGTGGCAGGTCCTCCCATCCCTGAAGGGAGCCGCGAGCACCGGCAAGAGCACCATTCTCACCACGCGTGTGCAGGGAGATCTACGACGCACATGACGTTGGTGTGTTATCGAACAACACGAGAAGAAGTTCGGGTTGTCCGCCGCTTGACGAAAAAAACTCATCTTCATCGGACCGGAGATCAAATCGGACATCGCTCTAGAAACAGGCAGAATTCCAGAGCGTGGTGTCTGGAGAGACCGTACAGGTCGCCGTGAAGTACTCGACCGCGCGCACCATCCAGTGGAAGGTGCCCGGGATTCTAGCTGGCAATGAGGTTCCAGGTTGGGTGGACAACTCCGGTAGCATCAATCGGCGCATCGTGCTCTTCGAATTCGACCACTGTGTGACCAGAAGAGACATGCTCCTGGGCAGAAGCTCTCTCGGGAGATGGGGTGCATCCTAAGACGCCCAACAGGTCGTACCTCAAGGCTGTCGATTGTACGCGCGCGTGATAACGTTTGGCTCCACTTGCCTTCAGAATTCCACCGCGCCAAGGATGAGCTCAGTGAGAGCGTCAACTCGATGATATCCTTCCTCCGTAGCGGCAGACTCACCTTTGACCCCGAGCTGTACATGCCGTACGTGGACTTCATGGAGACGTACAAGGAATACTGCCGACAGACGGGACACCGCGCCATCGCCAAAGGAGACTTTCAAGAACCACCTGAAAATCGATGTCGTGCGTGATTATTAACAAGACCACGCTCAGTACCCCAGAGGCGCAAACCGGGACGTTCGTCGCCAACGCCAAGTTTGTGATGGGAGTGACCTCTCGGTCTACTGCGAAAACAACAACGACGTCCAGGATACACCATCGCCACTTGAGTGAACTACAAAAAAAGTTTGGTGTACGATATATGTATGAATTGCTAACTCTAAAAAAACATAACGGCACCATCCTTAACATCCCATCAAGACATCGCCCTTTTGGGGTTGAAGATGTCGCAGCCAGCAGTAGTAGCCCTAGTAGGCTACATAGCACTGATCATCATTGTGTTGCTACCCTTTGACATGTACACCTACAATGTAAATGAGAAGAAGTACATCAGAGTCCCCTACAACTTTGCCTACAGACTGCTCATCGCCCTTCTCCTAATGCTTCCATTCTTCCTAGGCGTCTATTCGATCAACTGCATGATACACGGTCACTGCCACGCATGGTCGTAGATCGTGGCGATCCTGACCATCGTGTGGGCATTCACCATCGCGATAGTGACCATCTCCATGGGATCCTTCACGATCGACCAACTTGTTTGAACATCATTCATTCTCGCGTTCGGTCAGAAGCATAAAAAAAAAAAAAATCCAGATACTTGTTGTGTAGACAACAAATAAACAAACATGGATGTTTTGTCGGGAATTGACCTGCTTTCCAACTCTAAACTCGATCAAACCAGTATGCACCCCCCGCCAGTGCAGATCAGTCTGGTGCACAACTCGAACACAACCGATACCGCGTACAACGCACCCAGACCACCACAACAGTATCAGCCAACTATCGTATCCCGTACATCGTCCGTGTGCTCCATGTCCGTTTGAGATATCGGAGGAGATGCAGACAGTGTAGACGAACTGATCGACATGACACACACGAACACTAATAATAAGCCAGTCCCGATAAACACAGGTGGCTTTATGAACCAAAATATTCCTAGGATCATCGGGGGGGGGCTCGCTGATAAAATCAGCAGCAGTGACGACGATTGTAGCATTATGTCGGAATCTGATTGGTCCTCATCTCGATCAAAAGCTTCGCGTATTAGGAGCCACGAACGAACACAGATGGGTAGCGGGCGGGGTCGTGCCAACTCTAATGATAGCGGAGGAGGAGGCTACAACAAACCTACGAGAGAGGATGAGACCAAAAAGAAACAGCTCATTTACCGATTGGACCGTATGGAACAGAAAGGCGCACACCTTCCCCGGCGCTACACCATGAACGAACCGCTAGAGAATATCGAGGCAGAGTACGAGCGTCTAAAGCAGAACCGTGACATAGACGTGAGCGTTCGTTTCCAGAGGCGCATGCTCGTGGCCTGTGTCACCGGAATAGAATTTATGAACAACAAGTTCGACCCTTTCGACGTTAAGCTGAGCGGATGGTCTGATTCAATCAACGAGAACCTGGACGACTACGACGATGTGTTCGAGGAGCTCTTTTTGAAGTACCGTGGCAAGGCCAAGATGGCCCCGGAGATTAACCTGATGATGATGGTAGGAGGCAGCGGGCTCATGTTCCACTTGACAAACTCGATGTTCCGCTCTAGCAACATGCCCGATCTTGGGGATGTCATGAAGCGCAACCCTGACCTCATGCGACAGTTCACAAAGGCGACGCTCGACACCATGAACAACCCTAATGCTACTCAAGGGAGTCACCGACCTCCTCCCCCACCACGTACGGGAGGCGGAGGAGGGGGAGGTATCATGGGAGCGATCGGATCCATGTTCGGACTAGGAGGGGAGGAGGAGGAGGAGGAGACATCCGAATTAAGCCACATCATCCTCCCGCACCTCCCCAGAACTTCATGCGCGGACCCAAGAACGTGGACGAAATCCTGCGCGAGCTACAGAGCGATGTCTTCAAAAGCAAGAGTGACGTTGCTGTAAAAAGCGACGATGTAAGAAGTAATGATCGAGATCGACTCATCATTCCGCCTACAACAACCACATTCTCATTGTCTCCTGTGCATAGCATGGACATTGGCTCAATGGACGATCTTGTCAAAGAAACAATCAAGGCTCCCGCATCCAATGCAAAGAACGCAAAAACAACCAAGACCAAGGCGACTGGGGGAAAGCGTGCCGCTGCAGGCACACGCACCGCATCGAACAAAAAGGCCATCGACATTTAATGGGAATAATTTTCAGGGCAAGGCCAGCCAGACCCGCCTCCACCTCCAGATGACCCCCCAAGGCAACTGAATGGGTACTTGTGTGTCCACAAGCTCCGACGACGTATACGGTGTCTTTCCAAAGCATGATGCCCTATATCTCTCTTCATGCTTCCAAATATTTGTTCAATCGCATTAGCTCTGGGGTAGTGAGCTTTTGGACACGTTGTATATATTACAAACCTTCCTCAGACTCCTCAAAAAATATTTGTAGTGAACCACGGACCCTGTATCTGGTTTTAGGGGATATCATTCAAATTATACTAAGTGTCCCAAAATTATTTGAGAACAACTGTACAGTCTGGATGATTATAAGGTGTGTCCCACTTTATTTGAGAACTACTGTAACAAAAGGTGGCACAACAACCATTTATAAATTGTGTACATAAAAATAGATATGCCATATTTTCACGTATTGTCCGATCTTCACCTCGAGCACTTTCCCGGGTTTCGCCTCGACCCTGCAAAAATCGAGGCGCCGCTCCTGGTTCTGGCCGGAGATGTGGGCAGTCCGTCTGACAGCGAGTACGTCGCATTCCTAGAGCACTGCTCTCAGCTATTCGAGGAGGTGTTCGTCGTGATGGGTAACCACGAGGCGTACGGCATGGGCACTCTAGAAGACGGTATTGCCGTCGTGACACTGCTGATCGACCGCGACCTTCCCGCCAACATCCACTTTCTTAATCGTTCAGCGCACGATTTGCAAATCCAAAATACCAATAATACCAAAGTAAGAATTTTGGGAACCACGCTGTGGTCTCACGTCCCCGATATGGACGCAATACGCGTGCAGTGCTGCTTGTCCGACTACCGCATGATTTCCGGCTTCACCGTGCCGAAGAACAACGCCGTCCACATCGAGGACGTTCGCTGGCTCGAGGGCAAAATCTCTCGCGCGGAAACCGATGGCGTCGATCTTGTCGTCGTCACTCACCACGCGCCGAGCTTTCAAGGAACCAGTCACCCCAAGACGAGAGGGAGCTTGCTGAACAGCGCCTTCGCAACGGACCTGCACCATCTCCTCAAGAGGACCCCGGTGAAGCTGTGGGTGCACGGACACACGCACTACTCAAACGACCAGAAAATAGGTCAATGCAACCTTGTCTCCAACCAACGAGGCTATTTGATCAATCCGGAAGAAGGACACAGATTCGATCCTTACAAGGTGTTTGAAACATAAACTACAACAATCAGTCCGGAACTCCCGTGGAGGATGAGCCGAGGATCCTGAACAGCTCCGATTTTCCTCCGGGAGGCTGGAACGCCCATTACACTCTGTACAGATAGATTAGATTACATTACATTACATTTTGGTTCGTGAAATCGTGTACTTCTTCAAAAAAACAATTGACGTTACAACCAAGAACACGGTAATTATCCTATAAATCGTTAATTCGCTGATGTATTCTTTTGCAACGATGTACGATCCAATCCAAATTCCAACCAGAGATGCCAAAGTGACCACTATGGCCATCGGCCAATCGATGTGCTCCCGGTAATTGTACACCCCGATAATAGATTGAGGAAGCAACTGCATCACCATGCACACTGCTACGGCGGTTTTTATGTTCACGCCAGCGAAAGTTAGAAGGGTGATCGTTAGGATACCTGCACCAATGCCTGTGATACCCATCGCTAACCCTACAACAATTCCGATCAGCGAATACAAAAGATACATTGTGATGTGATTTGGTACAGTTGTTCAGATACTACATCCGGAGACACAAATTTTGGGAGCCCCCCCGATAGTTCTCAAATAAAGTGGGACACACCCAAGTCAGCGACCATTCTTAACGCCAATTTTCTAAATTAGGTTACACCGTAAGGTGTGTGCCGTACACAAAGCGGTTTCATTTTAGTATTCCGTTGACTGTAGATAATTGGATCCTCCAAGAATCCTCATGACTCTGCATTGCGCGAATCCTCCACATGCGCAAACAGTCCCGTCTCTGCATCTTCGAGGGTGGATTGCAGGGCTGCGAGGGACTCTGCGTCTCGAGTTGGTTGTTGGATCTTTTCGAACTCCTTCTCCAGATAATTGAGGGCACGGAAAGGAATTTGAGGCTGTTGAGCACGCCACGCTTTCCTTGCGGCGGCAACGATACACTCTGCCTTCAGACAAAATACAGTTTCGCGCAGGCTTTAAGTTATGTCAGGGACCTCGTCAGGGTCGTGTATCTCGGCCCACTGCTTGATGGCGGCCGATTTGGCAGACTCACACATCTTATCAGGATCGATGTAGTCGTCTTTATCGTCTTCATCATCATCTTCATCCCGGGAGTCTATCTCTACGTCGGTATTTAGGCAGACCTTTGAAATCGTTTGAATCAACTGGTTTGAATCAATGAACCCCTATCAAGCGGTTTTCCCCTTGAATCAGGGTACCTTGAAAACAGTTTGAACCAGTGATTCAATTCAAGCAGCTTATTCATTGAATCAGACGGAAGTCAATCAAGACAATATCAAACGGAATTCAAGGTGGTCGAAGATATTGCACTTCGAAATGTAGCTAAGCTCCCATATGTAGGCTGCCGAGAGGTAGGAAGCTTTGAATCCGAGGCGGGCGAGCGCCTAGCGATAACCGGCACAAATCCGTACCTTGTAGTACATTAGTTGTGCTTTCATTGGCTAGACAAAAATCTAGGGTGGGGTGTAGGTGCTAGCAAGATGATGGCTGTAATCTCAAGTGTCACAACTGGCTATGTAACCAAGTTGAAGTCTGGCTATGTAACCAAGTTGAAGTCTGGCTACGTAACCAAGTTGAAGTCTGGCTATGTAACCAAGTTGAAGTCTGGCTATGTAACCAAGTTGAAGTTGAATGTAGGAGTTTGGAAACAGCCCAAGTAGGGTGTGTGTGCGTGTTTAAGTACTCGCACTTTGGACAATGGTAGGAAAGAAACTTTTACAAAGAAAGGAAACAAATATAATGCCAGAAAACAAATTGGTATCATATATTTAATTTTCCTGCTGAGGACGGCTTAGCTGGCTCGAAGCTACACAACAACCTAATTTACAGAGAGACAGCCTAATGGAGCTGTCTGGAAGCTATACAACCTGGCACACAAAGTGAAAGTCTTATGGAGCTGGCTGGAAGCTGTACAACCTAATGGAGCTGGGTGGAAGCTTTACAACCTGCCACACAAGTGAAAGTCTAATGGAGCTGGCTGGAAGCTCTACAACCTAATGGAGCTGGCTAGAAGCTGTATAACCTAATGAAGCTGGCTGGAAGCTGTACAACCTAATGGATCTGGCTAGAAGCTGTACAACCTGTCACACAAAGTAAAAGTCTATTGAAGCTGGCTGGAAGTTCTACAACCTAAGGAGCTAGCTGGAAGCTGTACAACCCATGGCTGGAAAGCTGTACAACCTAATGGAGCTGGCTGGAAGTTAGGTCTAATTCAGGAGTCGGGAAAGTATTTCATCGTTGTGGGTATCGCACAATTGATGAATACAATACAGTGCTCTCGTGGGTATCGCACAAGAAGGCTGTATATTGTCAACTACCAGGCCCGGCTATTGTCCAAGGTGGTGGAAGGGATAATAGGCCTATCTACTGCTGTGCTTGAAATTTCAAATTAAATTTTGGGTTTTTTGTATGAGGGTTTAAAGGTACTGCCTGTCCTAGTCAACAAGGACAGGCAGTACCTTTAAACCCTCATAAACAAAACCCAAACTAAAGTCACCCTATGATTACTGCTCCATGCTACTATATATTCAGGGCACTAACATGCCTTAATATCCCATTGGCTAAGCTTGGCACCACATGATGGCAGCTTCCAGGCAGCTCCACTACTGCATATTCGTCCTTTACTTGCTCCCAACAGCCAGCATTCATGAATGACCTGCAAGGGAAAAACATTAGAATGAGTAAGATAATGCTGCTTAGAATGTGCTGCACTTATCATGTTGGTGACTTAAGTGTGTGCAGAGGGTGGTGGATGCATACATGGCTAAACGCATTGACCACCCATTTTGTAGCAAGCAGCCTCAAGGGCGCTTATGCGGCTACATAATGGGCAGGTGCAGCTAAGCCATATTTTTTATTACTGACATGCATTAATTAAGTTGTTACATGAGGGTGGTTCAGGCATACCATACAAGGCAAATCGCATCTCCCGCCCATTCTGTAGCAAGCAGCCTCAAGGGCGCTTATCGGGCTACAGTATGGGTAGGTTCAGCTAAGCCATATTATGATATTATTGATAAGTGACATGCATTAATTAAGTTGTTACATGAGGGTGGTTAAGGCATACCATACAAGGCAAATCGCATCTCCCGCCCATTCTGTAGCAAGCAGCCTCAAGGGCGCTTATCGGGCTACAGTATGGGTACGTTCAGCTAAGCCATATTCTGATATTATTGATAAGTAACATGCATTAATTAAGTTGTTACATGAGGGTGGTTCAGGCATACCATACAAGGCAAATCGCATCTCCCGCCCATTCTGTAGCAAGCAGCCTCAAGGGCGCTTATCGGGCTACAGTATGGGTACGTTCAGCTAAGCCATATTCTGATATTATTGATAAGTAACATGCATTAATTAAGTTGTTACATGAGGGTGGTTAAGGCATACCATACAAGGCAAATCGCATCTCCCGCCCATTCTGTAGCAAGCAGCCTCAAGGGCGCTTATCGGGCTACAGTATGGGTACGTTCAGCTAAGCCATATTCTGATATTATTGATAAGTAACATGCATTCATTAAGTTGTTACATGAGGGTGGTTCAGGCATGAAAACATAACTCACCACAACTTCTTGCCAAGTCCTAGTTTCGCTCCCCTCGAATCCTCCGAGCGAGCTGCAAGTGGAAACAGACATCAAAGTTAGTGAATGAGTGAGTGTTTCAAGTAGCTCAGTCCACCCCCACCCCCCATCCCCCTCCCAACCCCCTTGTTCTATAGTGTTGTGTAGTGTTGTGTAGTGTTGTGTAGTGTTGTATAGTGTTGTGTACTGTTGTGTAGTGTAGTGTAGTGTACTGTTGTGTTTTGTCGTGTACGGGTCCCAGCAGCTGCAGCATATTTTTACCAAAGGCCAACTGCCCACCTAGGGATCTGCCCAGAAGCTGCAGCATATTTTGTGTGGATCCAACTCTTACCCCCACCCCTCCCACCCACCCCCCACCCCACCCCCAACCCCTGTAGATAGCGCACCTGCATATCCTTGGGCATAATGGTTACCCGCTTGGCATGTATAGCCGCCAGATTAGTGTTCTCGAAGAGGCCCACCAAGTAGGCCTCTGTCGCTTCCTGAAGGGCCAAATTTGCCCCTGCTTGGATTCTGTAATTTCCGAAATCTTGTACAATTTGTCGAACTAGCCTCGTGTAACTACGAGGAGCAGCTTGCACTAACGAGGCAACGATCACAAGGCCAAGATGCAGTTGGCGACCAGGGCTGCTCACCGATGCATGTATGCCTTGTGATCGTTGCCTCGTTAGTAGTTGTCTCCAGTCGAAGTGAAGAAAAAAAGAGGAAGAGGAGGATCGTAGCGTAGCGTTCAGAATGCGAGTTTACAATCTGGTGGCTCGAATTGCACTAGGCCGGTTCAGTTTGTGGGTTCAGGGGTTTGGCGTGCGTGGGCTCCGTTGCCAGGGATCTTCTACTGGGCGCGGGGACAGCTGAGAGCCGGACAGGAGTACGGTACACGGTTGCTTGGAACAACAGTCCAGCTAGCACTACAACAGTTCGCGTCCCGGATTTATTGGAACAGGGAAGAGAGGAACCAACGGTGAAGGGCCAGCAAGGGTAGGAAAGGGAATATACGGTTAGCACAAGGGTCTATATTGCTTATTAACCGTAGGTATTTCGGCCCAATTTCAGCAGTGAATACAACTGCATCATTTAATGAATAACTATTCAAATCTTTGCATACCGTACTTCCTTTAAGTTACATAGACTTAGATATGAATAAGGGATGCTTTGGAATATATGTCAAAGAGGTCATCAATGTAATAAAACATGTTTATAACATAACCCCATAGACTATCCTACAGTAGGAAAAATGGTCCCTGAACTTGTCAGGTACCCATATGGGATCAGTCCGATTCAGGAAAACCAAAGATCAGAAGCAGATTCGAAGGAACGAGGAAGTTCTGAGTTCAAATCAGTAGTTACCGATCTGCGCTGTTTAAACCGTAACCAGTTGAGATCCTGACCCCCATAGACTATCCTACAGTAGGAAAATGGTCCCTGAACTTGTCAGGTACCTATATGTGATCAGTCCGATTCAGGAAAACCAAAGATCAGAAGCAGATTCGAAGGAACGAGGAAGTTCTGAGTTTACATCAGTAGTTACCGATCTGCGCTGTTTAAACCGTAACCAGTTGAGATCCTGAACCCCATAAACTATCCGACAGTAGGAAAATGGTCCCTGAACTTGTCAGGTACCTATATGTGATCAGTCCGATTCAGGAAAACCAAAGATCAGAAGCAGATTCGAAGGAACGAGGAAGTTCTGAGTTTAAATCACAAGTTACAGATCTGCGCTGTTTAAACCGTAACCAGTTGAGATCCTGAACCCCATAAACTATCCTACAGTAGGAAAATGGTCCCTGAACTTGTCAGGTACCTATATGTGATCAGTCCGATTCAGGAAAACCAAAGATCAGAAGCAGATTCGAAGGAACGAGGAAGTTCTGAGTTTAAATCAGTAGTTACCGATCTGTGCTGTTTAAACCGTAACCAGTTGAGATCCTGAACCCCATAAACTATCCTACAGTAGGAAAATGGTCCCTGAACTTGTCAGGTGCCTATATGTGATCAGTCCGATTCAGGAAAACCAAAGATCAGAAGCAGATTCGAAGGAACGAGGAAGTTCTGAGTTTAAATCACAAGTTACAGATCTCTGTTGTTTAAACCGTAACCAGTTGAGATCCTGACCCCCATAGACTATCCTACAGTAGGAAAATGGTCCCTGAACTTGTCAGGTACCTATATGTGATCAGTCCGATTCAGGAAAACCAAAGATCAGAAGCAGATTCGAAGGAACGAGGAAGTTCTGAGTTTACATCAGTAGTTACCGATCTGCGCTGTTTAAACCGTAACCAGTTGAGATCCTGAACCCCATAAACTATCCTATAGTAGGAAAATGGTCCCTGAACTTGTCAGATGCCTATATGTGATCAGTCCGATTCAGGAAAACCAAAGATCAGAAGCAGATTCGAAGGAACGAGGAAGTTCTGAGTTTAAATCAGTAGTTACCGATCTGCGCTGTTCGAAAGGCGCGGATCTGTAACCAGTTCTCTAAGCTCAGAACTTCCCCGTCCCTTCGAATCTGGTTATGACATTTTGTTTACCTGAATCAAATTTATCAGATATAGGTACCTAAGAAGTTTAGAAACCATTATCGTAGTGTAGGATAGCCTACTGGCGTGCAGGGTCCCAATTGGGAGCTGTTCGAAAGGCGCGGATCTGTAACTAGTTCTCTAAGCTCAGAACTTCCCCGTCCCTTCGAATCTGGTTATGATCTTTTGTTTTCCTGAATCGATATAATCATATATAGGTACCTAAGAAGTTTAGAAACCATTATCGTAGTGTAGGATAGCCTACTGGCGTGCAGGGTCCCAGCTGGTCGCCGTTCGAAAGGCACGGATCTGTAACCAGTTCTCTAAGCTCAGAACTTCCTCGTCCCTTCGAATCTGGTTATGATCTTTTGTTTTCCTGAATATAAATAATCATATATAGGTACATGAGAAGTTTAGAAACCATTATCATAGTGGAGGATAGCCTACAGGTGTGCAGGGTCCCAACTGGTCCATGTTCGAAAGGCGCGGATGTGTAACCAGTTCTCTAAGCTCAGAACTTCCTCGTCCCTTTGAATCTGGTTATGATCTTTTGTTTTCCAGAATCGGAATAATCATATTTGGGTACATGAGAAGTTTCGGGATCATTATCCCCCATTGTTCATCAGGTTTGATTAGCATGACCCCCATCAGGGTTGTCTAGGTCCTGCGACGCAGATCCCGCATGCACCGCAGGCGCAGGCCCCGAGAATCCGATTCAAATATGGCGACCTGCTTCTCCGCCCATGCGCGTGCGGTTACGGCGGTACTGCATGCTGTACAGTTCAAACTGGTCAGCGCAATGGGTTAGCGCTTCAACTTAGCGGCTGTGCAAGCTTTCACTGTTCACTGCGCGTCAATTGGTTCTCGACTCAGCGATATTCCTGCAGAATAGCGCACCATGCTGCCTGCTTTCCTTGAATTAACTTGGACTGATCTATTCATAGCTTCAGCCATTCCCGAATTGCTTCCTAGATCCGTCAATACCTACATGCGCGAGCACTTTGCTTCCGCGGCACTTTGCTTTGGGAATGGTTGTGCTTCAACTCAAGACTGTAGCGACCTTCTTCTCCGCCCACGCCGGCCGCGTGCGGTTAAGGTACTGTATTTTTCGTTTCGTCAAGTGGTGCCTTACTTGACCAGAGTTGTGTCGCAGGCATTAAGGCAGCTGCAGCAAAATGACCTATCATGGAGCCGCAAGAGTTCCAATGCTCGAGGTGTGAAACAGGTGCGCAGTCAGATAGCGACATGCTGCCTGCTTTCCTTGAATTAACTTGGACTGAGCTTGCTTTCATAGCTTCAGCCATTCCCGAATTACTTCTGAGATCCGTCAATACCTACACGCGCGAGCACTTTGCTTCCGCGGTACTTTGCTTTGGGAATTGTTGTGCTTCAACCAAGACTGTAGCGACCTGCTTCTCCGTCCCCGCGCGTGCGGTTAAGGTACTGCGTTTTGCGTCTCGTCAAGTGGTGCCTTACTTGACCAGAATTTGTCTCGACTTTGACTGACTTGCTTTTTCGAGTTGTTCCGCAGGCATTAAGGCAGCTGCAGCAAGTCGACCTATCGTCCAGCTCATCATGGGAGCCGCAAGAGTTCCAATGCTCGAGGTGCAAAACAGGTGCGCATTCAGATAGCGAATTTGGGTTTGAACCATGGCTGCTATTTGAAAGTCGGAAGAATGCGCATTGCTGCCAATGTATCTCAACTAACGCTCACCAACGAACATTTGTCTGCAGGTCTCACTCTTGCGACTGGTCTCGCGTCAGAACGCCTGGATGCTTATGACCTTTGAGGCTGAAGACGATGTCGTTGATGAACAAGAAGCACAGCATGCTGGAGTTTCGTCAATTCGTACCTGAGGAACTACTTCGTGGCCAACTGCACTTCCTTAGTAGCATATATATCTAGCTCTTCAATCACTAATTACTATCATGTTTAACTATCTAAGGATTCATTCATTATGGTGCTTTCAATTTCTGTAACAAAGATCGAAGAGTCTTGCTGTCCAAATATGCGCCCTCAGTCTTCAGTGCTTGCATTGCTTTACGAAAAAACAGATATATTTGAACATCATTTGAGTCATGTTTGAAACAACCAACCTTGTTTCAAACCTTTTTCAAGGGGCACGTTGATGACGGCTTGATTAAGATCTATTTGAACATGGTTTGAGTCATGTTTGAAACAACCAACCTTGTTTCAAACCTTTTTCAAGGGGCACGTTGATGACGGCTTGATTAAGATCTATTTGAACATGGTTTGAGTCATGTTTGAAACAACCAACCTTGTTTCAAACGGATCTCAATCGGTAGGTTTGATGGCCGACTGATTCAAACAGGAAACAAAGATCGATTGAATCAAGGTTATCTCCGATTGAATCTAAGAATGAATCAAACGAACAATTCAAACAGGATTTTCTTTGTTTCAAACGACCCTCAAAGAAGTACTAAATACCAACGTAGGAGGGCGTCTCTCCACTTGTTGTCCCGAATAAGCTTGAACTCGGTGTGGTCGAATAAAAACCGCATCTCGTGCATCGAATTGGCGATGTCCACCGGGTTTCCCACGGCCAGGTAAATGAAGGCGCAGCACGAACGCGAATCCGTACGAAGATTGCACCCACGCTCTTTCAAGGCGCGCCCGAGAGTGAGCATGCGGTTGCTCGCCCCAATGATGGTCGCGGTAGCCTTCGCGAACCCCCCACCTCTCCCGGAATTCAAGTAAGCGTCACGGACCATGCTCGCCGCAAAATAAATTCTGAAAACACGCGCGAGTCCACAATGGACAACTCCGCCAATGTACTCGACAACAATACCTCGCGATTCTATCTTCGATCATTTGAAGATAGTGGGGATGTCTCCTGCTTCTCGAGCGCAACACGAGCCACGTCGCGGACACTGTAAAGAAGCTTGGGTATCGCTGATTTGTACACGAGTTTGCAACGCAGCGTCGAGAGGTCCCTCTCGGTTCCGCGATACTCAGACTTGGCCTTCGACACACAGATGCGAGCGTAGCGCATAGCCCTCATTTCGGAACGGAATTTGGCAGACAAGATGCACCCGCGAGGGGGTCGAGAGACATCTTCAGCCTCTTTCAACCTCCTCCACAATGCGGCTTTGACACCGGAAACCCTCAGGCCACGATCGCGACACGCCTTCTTGAGAACATTCACCTTGCTTGTCTCTGTAAGACCCTCATCGGTAATACGCATCCTCTCGAACGCTGCATCGTTCACGAGGAGTCCATCGGGCTCCAACTTCTCTTGCAAAGCAAGACTAAGCTCGGCGAACGCTATGTTGCCCACCAACATGAGGCTCGCGGCGTCCTTTGAGACATCGCATAAGCGACGGTACTTAGCATCGCTCTTTGAGATATGAGACGCGATGATGTAGAGGGGGCCTTCGGGGAGCAGTTCCATGTTTTGTTAACATGGAATCAAAACGTGTTCTATGTGTATAACGTGTTCAACTACACTTTATACAACAACTTAAGACTTGGACATGTGACATTTTTATCAAAATCGTAGACTGTATACCACAAAATGCCATTCACGTTCACAGCGACGTTTCCCTTGGTCGTCAAAGACGAGTTCAAGAAGGTTGAAACAGTTGCATCGTTTGCGCGTTTCAGACACCGGCTCAAGACCCACCTGACCGAGATGATCACATCGAACTACCTGTTCATCAACGGGCTCCCGACAAGGTCTTACTTTTAAGAAACGGAAAAGACCCAATACTGTCAAGGCCAATGTCGTCGGCAAGCCCCGTCAATGACACGTGGCCCTCGAGGGGTCAACGTGTAATAAAGTCAAGCAATGCTTGAAAATCATAATTTGTCAAAATTATTTGAAAACACTTGTGTATGAGTGCACGATGAGCGAAGCGCAGAGGAATGTTTTCATTAAGGTTTACTTCGACCTCCAGAAGTTCATTTTCAGCAACAAGATCATCGTCGCTGCCGCCAGATTCTCTATCGCCGTGGCTACCAACGACGCAGTAAAGAAACTGCTCAACTCCATTATCCTCCCATTGTTCGATTTCATAAACAATATTTCCTTTGTGAGAAAAGCCCTCGGTGTGAAGATCATCTCAATCATATTAGGTATCCTGGGAACGTTGATCATGTGGATGCTCACTATACTGCTTTGCTTTGTCCTGCTTGAATACTTTTTGAACAAGTTTATATTCGGTATGGTCACGACGATATCCGAAGACCACAAGACAGAATTCGTCAAAGCCAAGGTGGAGGCCAAGAGAAACGATACCATTTCAAAGAAAGTAGAAAACATCATAAATGAGGAAAATAAGGTTGACAAAATCCTTGAAATGTCAAAGAAATATGACAAACCGGTCGAAGATATTATACGACAAGAAATGCAAGATGACCTCAGCAAGAAGACACAACAAAAACAAGAACAAAAACAAAAACAAGAAGAACAACGTAAACAGTCTCAATATTGGGATGATGGGTCGCACATGCTTGTGTAAAACCATCTATATAATGGGCGTTCCAGCCTACCGGCAGATTTTTTGAAATTTCTACTCAGAATTTTGAGCCTCCGGGACGACTCGCTAGCCTGAGATATCAGCACAGAGGAATCACAAATCCGCTCCAGACCATGTTTCGCAACCTGTCAAAATCCGCCGGGAGGCAGAAACGACCATTCTGTCCTGGTGGCGGCAACGATACAGCACTTTGCCTGGCGGCAACGATACAGCACTCCGCCTTCATACAAAAGACAGTTGAACGCAAGACTCGTATAATATAATGTCACATTCAGATGTCGTCTTCAAGAACGTCGATGGAAGAGCGACGCATTGCTTCCCGAACGTCTTTGAGGAGCTGGCGCTTACGCTGAGCAACAGCATGCACGAACTCGTCTGCTGTACCCTCTTCATTTCCCTGCTGTGCCAGCACCTGGTCGCGACTGAATGTGGACATGTGCACGTAGACGTCCACTGTGCGCTCTTGTGGTAGGAGGTCGTCGTGTGAGTACGCGCGTCGGGCTCGCCCCACCACCTGCTCTATGCGGTTGGCGTGCCAGAAAGGCTCGAGAACGTGAACTGCCCGCACGTTTCGCGTTGAGATTCCCTTTGAACCCGACTTTGAAATCAGAAGCACCGCCGCTATTTCTCCTCTAGCGTTAGTCGCGTTTTTAAGTCCAATGCCGATGAGCATCGTCCCCAAGTCCTCGCGCGCTAAAAGAGGGAGCTCACTAATACGGTTGTTGAAGAGAGGCAATAAAAGCTCCATGCGGTCCGACGATTGATCAGACGAGAACGTGATGAACGATAGACCAAGGTCTTTTGTACCCGAAGGTGGGGGGACGCGTCGCAAGCGCAATTGCGATCCGTTAGGAAAGCATTGAATTTCCCCGAAACCGTTCGCGCGCAAAACCTCTCCGAAGATAGCAATGCCTTCAGCAGCCCTAAACTGGGAGTATACAATCGCAGGGAAGCCGCCACATGTTTTGGCATCGGCACCGGGTTTGGATTTTGTTGTATGTTTTTCAATCCCTGTTGGTGTAGACAACAACATCGGGTACCCAGGATCAAGTGAGTTGACCCGCCTTTCTCCTCTGCCTCTACCAGAAAGAATGTACTCTAATACACGAGCGAATTTTGAAGATAAAACCTCCAATGTGTACTCCCTACCCCCAGAAGAAATTATTCCATTAATAGAATCGCCTGGTTTCACGCGTTCCTTGGGTCGCAGCTGTTCAGGACGCTCTATCAGACGTTGCACTGCGGTCTCAAGTGCTTTCTCATAGTTGGTGGACACCGTTGTCCGGTAGGGGCGTTGCATATCGTGTGGGAAGGCGAAGTTGCACACGGCGCGTGTGAAAGGACGGTATCCCATGCCGCTGTCTTCGTCACCCTTCCTCAGCCTAGCATTTTTTTCGCGACGCACCTCTATTGCGCGCTGGTACCCGTACTCTGCGAACTGGTAGGAGCTGAGATGCGTGCGCACTATAGCGAACTTACGCAACGTCGGGTATACGGATGCATCGTGTCCCTCGAAAAAAGACACTCTACCTCGCAAGTGATTCTCTAACATGTCCAAATTCCTAAGGATCTTCTTTTGACCATGTCGTCCGTCATCAACCATATACACAGCTTCGAACCCATCGCGATCATCCGATACCGGTTTCAATAGCACAGGTCTGGTCATGGCAGCCGCTACACGATCAGGAGGAAGCTCTAGGGCTGTTGCAACCAAATCTGTAGCATCACGATCGGCGCCGTCGTCACTGCGAACGACTAGGTCTCTTTTGGTGTATGTATCGGGGATGCGGAAGCCCTCAGGTACTAAAGTGATGCGCACGGCAGGGCGCAGAAGGCGTCCCACTACGGATGGAGTAAAGGACTGCACAACGGGGCTCGTTGAGAGTGCAGATATCTGGTTCTGATTTAACGGGCGTGAGAGCGGGACGGTGTACTCTCTTTTGTACCCGTCAACGAGGTTCAGTAGGAGAGCTACCTCATGTGCCGAGTTTACCAACGGGGTTCCGGAAAGAAGCATTACCCTGCATCGACGGGCTTTATGGATGGCCTCGTACACACGCTGTACAACGCCGCCGTTCGATGCAGTCTGCACGAAGTTGTGTGCCTCGTCAATCGCGATCACTGCATCGTCGAATATGGGGGGGTGCTCACGAAGGAGCTTGTCCACGGAAGTGACGGAGAGACCGTTGTACCTGATGTACCTGATGTTGAGGGTCTCTCCTCCACACGGTTCCACTTCAGCTTTGAAGTTAGCCTCAAGGGATGCAGGCAGAAGGACCACCATCTTCTTGGTAGTGGCTTCTTGAGCGCCCGCTGCGATGGCGGCGCACGTTTTGCCACTACCGAGACCGTGGTACAAGATCAGACCTCGGTATGGCGTATCCTTTCCTAGGAACGTGCGCACAAAGGCTTGGTGAGGTTTCAATTTCCGATTCCCAGTTTCCAGATGCATGTTCAGATTATTCAAGTGCATGCGAGAACGGATGATAGAGTCGAATCTGTCGGAACTAAGAAGAGGCCATCCACGTTCTTCAATAATGTTCGTAGTTTCAGTAGTAGGTGCATTTTGTTTTGCAAGATGTTTCACCTTGTTATTTTCACGTAAATTGTGTATGCGACTCATTAACACGTCCATTTTAGACATTCTCTACAAAATTCAATCAGGCCCTGAAGAAAACGAGTATAAAAATGGTGCGTTTAAAAAATCGAAGAGATAGGAGTGTCATCATGGCGTCACTTTCTCTATCAGCAATTGAGAGCGATGGAGTATTGGTTGTGGCTTCTGCAGGGTTTCGAGAGCCTCCATTAGTCCTTGCTGAACGCACTAAACTTCTCGCACAGGAGATATCGAGGTGTCCTGTTGGGAGCAGTGTTCTGAGGAGGGGAGGACCCAAGCGCGATTCTACCACCATAAGTATTCCAGAAGAGCTTGTCGAAGAGACGCGGAGAAAGGCGTGGGCTAAGATCTCGTCTGTAGAGTATCTTACATAAACGTTTTTTCAATGCAACAAGGTTTTCTCATTTTCTCTTGTAAAAATGTAAAAAAACCCGACTACATGATTGATTCTTCTTTCAGAGCAGCAATTAATGGGCGTTCCTGCCTCCCGGCCGATTTTTTAAAATTTCTAATCAGGATTTAGAGCCTCCTGAACGAATCGCTAGCTTGAGACATCAGCACCAAGGAATCACAAATCCGCTCCATACCATGTTTTGCAACCAGTCAAAATCGGCCGGGAGGCAGGAACGCCCATTAATTCACATGATGAGAAACGAGACAATGGGACAAGGAATGGGGAACTTCAATAATGTTACAGTATATTGAATCAATTCCAATTCTCAATGTACAACTTGGACAGACGGTCGATTGTTGTACACATGTACACATTGCTGCAAAGTTTGATGAGAGTGGCTATACTTGCGAATGTAAGCCACATGACAGTCTCGAGGTGGATCTAAACCCCACTTAAAAAATGTACAAATGGAATAAACCTACAAAATCGGATGTGATAATTCCCTTGTCCGAGTGTAAAAAAATGCCATGAAGGCGGCGGCGCTACACTGTACATGCCATGCCATGAAGGCGGTGGCGCTACACTGTACAGGCCATGGAGGAGGCGGTGGCGCTACACTGTACATGACATGAAGGCGGTGCTACACTGTATGCCGTGTGAAGGCGCCTCCTGGTGGGTAATTCGGTGACCACATGCGATGGAGGGGTCTTAGTGCACGATGTCAAGAAATCCTCGTGAAGGGGGCTTCTGGTGGGCAATTCGGCGACCACATGCGATGGAGGGGTCTTAGTGCACGATGTCAAGAAATACTCGTGAAGGGGGCTTCTGGTGGGCAATTCGGCGACCACATGCGATGGAGGGGTCTTAGTGCACGATGTCAAGAAATCCTCGTGAAGGGGGCTTCTGGTGGGCAATTCGGCGGCCACATGCGATGGAGGGGTCTTAGTGCACGATGTCAAGAAATTGATGAACAATTTACATGCATCCTGGAGTTCATCGCGTACAAACGGTGGGGGAATAGATTGAGTGCTGTAAACAGCCACCAAAGTCGAAGTATTAAGCGAGAACATCATGCGCTTGCGATGGTGGGTGATTTGATCTTGATGAAGAACTTCACTCTTGTGCATGTCGCAAAGGGATTTTGCAGCAGAACGCATATCATTTACGTTGCGCTTCATCGATACAGTTTGGCGAATTGAGTACCTCTTGATACCCATGGTTACGGTAAAACATGTTGTGTCCGGGAATGTCACAAATTATTTATATAGACTTTACTTTGAACGTACCGCAGTTGAACACTGTACCGACTTTTTTTATGATGCTCTGCACGGGGGGTATGAAGGGGGATCGCGAGCCTGCGGAGCGGGGTAGTGGAATGGAGCTGCCGACTTGCGTCGTGCATCGGACACGCTGGGGTGTGCTGGAGGTCATGCATCTGGCGTGCATGGGGAGTGCATGAGTAATAAGATGGTGTTTGACGCATGGAGGGTGGGTGTTGTGAAGAGCTTCCGCATCCTCTAGCATGTCGATGAGGCGTCTGTATTCTCGGCTGATGATTTATTATTCAACAAGCGGCGGAGCCCCTTTCACCTCCCAAAATATATGTGTGTTGTAAATCTCTGTGAAATCGAGTGTATTTTGAGCATAAAAACATGGGGAATTAAATTGAATGAAAGTAAATTCACTGTACACTACATGCAAATGTCAAGTTCCGGTAGTAGTGTCAAGGTCCTGATCATCGATACGACTACGAATGCTGATCTTTTCTTCAACCTCGAAGAATGGCTAGTTTTGCAACCACGCCCAAGAGACCAAGCAATACAAACCTTACTTGTCCACGGCTTACACGCTGCAAAAACTATCTTACCAGCATCACCTACTCTCGCGACTTTAAACAAGGAACTCTCTGCGGTAGCATATTCTTTGAAGTTGGAAAAGGTAAGGTTAGCCGATGCTTTGGAGTTGGAAAAATTAAGGTTAGCCGATGCTTTGGAGTTGGAAAAGGTAAGGTTAGCCGATGCTTTGGAGTTGGAAAAGGTAAGGTTAGCCGATGCTTTGAAGTTGGAAAAGGCAAGGTTAGACGATGATCTTCAGCTTGAAAAGGCAAGGTTAGCCGATGATCTTCAGCTTGAAAAGGCAAGGTTCGCAGATGCTCTTGAGAAGGAACGAAGAGATTCTGTGGTTGCTGTGCAGAGGGAGCGTTCTGAATTATCCAGTGTGTTGGAGATGCGCGTGCGTGCAGGAATTGCAGAGGGATGCGCGGAAGAACGCGTGCAGTTGCGAAATGTAGAGGCGAATCTTGCTTCCTTGCGTGACCGGGAAATCGAAAAGGAGGTTGCGCGAAAGACTGACGACACAAAGGCGTTGAGGATGCAGCTAGCGGATCTCGAAAGAGAGATGGATATCCTGCGTCGCTCGAACAGTGCACGGGGAGCTGTAGGCGAGGAGCGTATTGCGAGTTTCCTTAGACGAGAGTGGCCTACGTCGGAGGTGCGCGACATGTCTAAATCTCCCACACGTGTGATATATGGTGGTTCGCGAGTCCTTCATCTTTCATCGCGGTGGAGGTAAAGAATAAAGGTGTTGTCACACGTTCGGACGTAGAGCGTTTTGAGTCTGATGTGGCTACCATATCAGAGCAAAATGGTCGCGCTTTCATAGGGGGTGTGTTCGTGAGTTGTCGATCAGAGAACATCCCTGACAAGGGGCCTCTCAAACTCGTGATGATGCCGGGGCGGGGAGGCGTATCAATACCGATTATTTTCGCAGGATTCACTGATTGCAAGGATGAGGATTTGGTGTGGCTCAAAGGAGTCCTTCATGTTTTCATGACGGTGGCGCAATATGAACAAAACAAAGATTCATCCACGAGTAGTATTTCAGACGTTGAAGATCGCAACAAAATCAAACGACAAGTGGTGTTTGCAAAGCTATCGCAAATGGTAGAGCATGTCGGTCGTATTCGATCTTTTGTGCACAACGTGCGTACTACACACCTCGCAGCGGCACTCAATCTTACGTCGAAGGCAGATGATGAGTTGCGTGAGCTGTTCTCAAACCTAACCGACGTGTGCAGGGAGATGGACGACGACGATATTGGCGCGAATGAATCTCCCATGTCTGCAGAAGTTCATGTGAACGAGGGACATGTTTGTGAGGGGTGTGGGCGCTTTTTCAGTTCTTCGCGTGGTGTATCCTTACACAAACGAACATGTGCGCAAAAACTTAAGTAGTTTTAAAATTTCTGATTATCCCAACGACTATAATTATCGTTAAAACATCAATAATCTCGATTCCCAAATACTGGTATTTTTTTGAAACGAGAACCAATATATCGATTACAGATTTAATATATGCGTCTTTGTTTTCAAGTTCGGGTGGCACACTAATGTTAGATACATTTGTATAAAATACGAAGATAGAAGTCATTGTATTTTTTGTGACGTGATATTTCTTATTCTTTAATAAATGTTTGCTGTAATGCCTACATTTACTGAAAAACTTTTGGAAACAGAAACATTTATTAGACAATGTCCTCGATATGAGCATGAATAACAAGATATTCAAGTTTTAATTGATAGAGAAAAAATGTACAGGGTGGTGGCGACAACCATTATTTACACACGAGCAGGAGGCTGCTTGAAGTCATAGTGAAGTGTGAATTGTACACGTGCACAATCAAAATACAGATTGATGAAATTGGTCGCGCGCACCTCCTTGATGGGTGTGTGGCTATCGTTTCGCGATTCTTTTCGGGTTTCAATACATGAACATGAAGGTATTCGTAGTTCTCACATTGTTCGTGGGAATGGCGCTCATCATCCACGGAATTTACGAAGAGAAGTTCCTAGAAATGAACAAGAACGTCAGGGTAGAGTATAGATTCCTCCCAAGGACATTGTACGAAGAGCAATTGAGCAAGCAAGACCCAGCTCTCACGGCGAAGTTTAAGAATATGTTCCAGGAAGACTCTCCGTGGAAGTAACTGTTTTTATGTTTCAGGCGGAACTCGAATCCGCAACCTCCATTTCATAAGAATGGCGCTCTAACCAATTGAGCTACTGAAACTGCAAAGGTTGGTTTCACATGCAGTGCAAAACAACGTGAAGTGAAACCAACCTCTACAATAATAGGTAACTAAAATATTTTTATAATTTGAACGCGCCAATACAAGAAGACGGTTGTGAAGAACGTCAAGTTCCACAAAGTACTGCACTGTCGTGTATCAAATGTGCGCTGTGGTGCAACCAGGAACCGAGACGTGGACGCTGCCAAGAACATTCTTTTGCTTCTGACGACGTCCATTGGGTTCGAGGCGTCCCATATTTCGTGTCTGTAAGGTGATTTGAATGTGGTGTCGTGTCGTCGGTATATCAGCGGTTGCCCCCGATGCATTGAATATTTCATTGACTCGCGCTCGAATTCTTTGTGTCACACGGAACTATGTTAGCATTGTACCGGTAGCAGTGCTGGTTGTAACGGTATATGTTCTTCTCAACCTCCTGAACGTTCGGTGATTTTATCACGATACAACGGTCCCCCTTGCAACTTTGTCTGAACAGTGCAGCCAACCCTAGACCGAATATGATAGAAATGATTGTTGACCCCGTCTTTGTATCGAATGCTTTGGTAATCATGACACTGCGTACATCGTACTGTCATGTTCCATATTTTTTTGAGACAAATGTTCTCAGAAAGGAACCGACCCACTCGTATCAGCGAACTTCATCATGTCATCAAGAACGGACTTGCAACAACCACCTCCATCATTGGCTACAAAACTAATTCGATCATCAGCAGCCTCAAAGATAGTAGAGTCAACAACAGGTTTAGGTAAAATTATAGGCATCAATATCGTGGTGTGTCGTAGATGTTACTGCAGATCCATCGTCACCGATTCTTTGTCGATACACCATTAACCCGTACGTCAGTCCCGCGGAAAGGATGAATATTGCAATAGTACTAAGTACTATTGAAGCTCTTCCCGAACGCGTGTTTTTTGTCCCACCGTTAACGTTATAAGTGTTGTTCGACCCCGAATGGCTAGTGGCGGTATTATGCTGAAGATTGATGTCATCCCTAGTGTTAGACACTTTTGCCATAGAATTGCTAGTAGTGACGAGCGCGTACAAGACCGCAGTCATGGCTCCTACAACCAAAGGGGCAATCACGTTGCCGCCAAATTCACAAATCATCATTTACGGAGTACAGATTGAATACTTACACGAAACTTTTTTTTGTATGCATTGAAGCGTGCAACCATTGTTATCGTCGCTTTCGTTTGAAAAAATGTGTTACATGGTACAGTATCGTGTTCAGGCATTTTTCCATCAGGGACATGAGTAACCAACGCAGAAAGAGAGGAGCTGTCACTGGCACTGGGCCATCCGCTCCAGTGGCCAGCAACACCATCATCTCCAGTGCCAGAAGTGACAGCAACACATCATCTCGCCAGAAGTGATCCGATCCGGACCCTGCTGGCCCTGGAGAGGATGTTGTCGCTGTCACTTCTGGCACTGGAGATGATGTTGTCGCTGTCACTTCTGGCACTGGAGATGATGGTGTCGCTGTCACTTCTGGCACTGGAGATGATGGTGTCGCTGTCACTTCTGGCACTGGAGATGATGGTGGCGCTGTCCTTCTGGCATGGAGAGGATGTGTCGCTGTCACTTCTGGCACTGGAGATGATGTTGTCGCTGTCACTTCTGGCACATTGGAGAGATGTGTCGCTGTCACTTCTGGCATGGAGAGGATGTTGCCGCTGTCACTTCTGGCATGGACCGCTGTCACTTCTGGCCCTGGATCGGATGTTGACACTGTCACTGGAGCAGATGGTGGCGCTACCAGAACTTTGTTTGACCATTCCGTTGTCACTGAACCTGGAGGTGACCCTAGACTTGGCCCTGGCGAAGCTGTTGTTTCGAACACGACTGATGCTTCTACATCTACCTCTAACGATGATCATTCCGATCTTCAGAATCGACAAAGTCAGCAACACCCGTCATCGAGTGGTGGTGTTAACAACATCGAACCGTTTGTTGTTGATAAGATCGACCCTGTAATGATATTGCGTTTTAAGCGCGTGTTGGATTCATACTCACCTAATGATATATTGGGACGTATTGCTTCTCATGATCTGTATAGGGGTACAGGTATAACGGACAAGAGTATTGAAAGTGTTTCGTCCATCTTGAATGAGGCGAAGTTCTCAATTCCGATATCTGAAGGAACCTTTGATGCTTGGACAACCTTCTTGGATGACATAGGGACACATAAGTTGGGGTACTTTGTAAACTATATTTGGTTCCGGGTGCTGCGACGACTGATGTTCTACCGGTTGCGGGCGGCAACTGACAACGGCGATCAAAATATAATCGTAGACACAATCAGCAGTATCATCGTATTCCTAAGACATTTCATAGACAAATTCGACACACTAAAACATTCACTAGAACTCGTCAGTAGCATTGATTGGACTACAATCAATACGGACGAAGATTTGATCGCTTTCGTTATTGATAAAGGTGACTTGAAAATCCAGAGATATGACGGTGTATTCAAACAATACCAATCTACGCTGGCATCGTCTGTGTTGTATGATAACCTGCGTTTGCAACGAACTCAACTTGAGTCAGACATATCATACTTGCTTGGTGGAGAACAAATATCTTTGCATGCATTCCCCCACCATGCTTTTTCTTCCGAGACGTTCAAAGCCCTTGCCATGTCAGTCGAGAATTTTAAGACACTCCCTGAACACGAAAGGTTAGATCGATTTAATGAAATCAAGTACAAATTTCATTACCATTCTCTGCTAAAACTAACCAAGGCTATCACGAGCGTATCCAGTAATATAGAACGCATATTAAGTGTAACCAAAATATTTGGGTATACAGTGATTCCGCTAATTCATAACCTCAAGCTGACTGACGATAGTATCAGAGAGAGAGTAAATGCTATGAATATCAGCGATCCCAATATCATTTTTCTCGAAATTGCAAAAACGTTGCGGCCTTTTGTCGATACACCTTTGGATATTTTTGAAGGATTGAAGAAATACACAGTAAACCAAGACAAATTTGATCAGGTGTACAACATGATTATCAACCTTCGACGTTTCGAGAACATCAGTGGAGGCAAGGATGACAAAACCTTCATTCCGTGGTCTTATGATATGTCCAACAACACCATAGTGGTCGAAGGTGGAAAAGAACGTATTGTGAAGGAACTTGTCAATAAGGTAACTTTGTCAGTAAGGTTGAGAGAACAAGATGTACTGTCTTCTCAAACTGCACAATATTCAGGAGGTCTCGAAGTTACTACAACAAAAAATGGATTCGGATTAAGCTCCATTGTAAATATCCTTAAAGACAAAGGTGGAGCCGGTGTAGACACTAAAACCCCTGGATCCGATGAAGCCACTGGATCCGATGGAGCCGCTGAAGGAGATGGAGCAGGTGGTGGAGCCGGTGGAGAAACTAAAACCCCTGGATCCGATGGAGCCCTGGAGATGGAGTCCACTGGATCCGAAACCCCTGGATCCGATGGAGCCCTGGATCCGATGGAGCCACTAGATCCGATGGAGCTGCTGAAGGAGATGGAGCCCTTGTAGTCGATGAAGCAGGTGGTGGAGCCGTTGTAGACCCTAAAGCCCCTGGAGCTGCTGAAGGAGATGGAGCCCCCTGTAGTCGATGAAAAAAAAAGTTTTTTTGGAGGCCTTTTTAAAAAGAAAACAGATGAAGAAAAAGAAAAAGATAAACAACAAAAAGAAAAAGATAAAAAGGAAAAAGAAGAAGCTAAAAAATAAAAAAAAAAAAAAACAAGAAAAAAAAGATGCAAGAAATATAAAAGTGCAGAATTTAAGGAGTTGAGTGACTTACTAGTAACCCTTATAAAGAAAAAGAAGGCGAAAAAACCCATAAAAAAAGTTTGTTTGGACGATTCAGAAAGGGTCAAAAAGGGAGTGGTCCGTATATTCAACAAGGTGGTGGTGAAGCGTTTTCGAAATTGTTGAAGACCCAACGTGAGAAGGAGCTCAATAAAGTTCGTGACAACTTATCGGTCGCTCGTATGAAACTTCTGCGATCTCTGAAAGACGTTCGCAAGAATTTGATAACGATTTCTTATCCTACGATTGGACTTTACTCAAATATCTTGGAAGATTTTTCTGACTTTCAGCGTATTGTGGAACGCATATTGGACAATTACGTGAGCGTCAATGTTGTGGACGAGGACGATGACGAAGCTGGTCGCTCTGCTTTGAATAGCAAACGTGGGTCGACGCGTCTTTCGTCCAAAGGATTCTTGACAATACTGGCGAATCGTGCATCCATCAGTCAGGTTCACATCATTTACATGATCAAGCTTATACGAACAATAACACAGCTTTTAATATTGTACGTCACTGAATACATATTTGCAGAGCACTACATGCGCAAGGTGCATGTGAACACATTGAAAGACCCCGATGCCCTAGACGATGTGCCTTTGAAACACCCAGAGGCAAGTTTAGTCAGCTTCCTCCTCATTTTCTTGGTACTCGACATTATCATCCAGGTCATCATTTTTGTAGCACTGGTGATTGTCATGTACACATATGCCAAGTCATCAAACACGTTTGTCATTGACAGCGCATTCATCTCCGACATGATCATCGACTTCGGCATGCAAACGCTCATATTGACAGTTTTAGGGTTTGTCATTGCTAAAATCATGATGAAAAAGAGGTTCTTCGAGTACCCTACACGAGGGATTGCGGTTTCAAAGGCATATCGCAACATGATGATGTCCATTGCAGTTGTGACAACAGCTATCCCATACACCATGCTATTCAAGTAATGGAAACTGTACACTCGACGGAATGAGACGTCTCATTGTGTATGGCCACACTTCCACTACAGTCGGCGGAACAGTAAAATGTGCCGTACACGAAGCGGTTTCATTTTAGTATTCCGTTGTAATCATACAGGGTAAGTTATTTTTACTAATTGTGTCGCACTTCTCTTTTGCAAATCTTTTTGATATACGATATTCGTGTTTTCAGTTGACGTCGTTAAAATCACTCAGCGACCGTTTTTGGTTTTATGTGTTGTCGAATCGCGTTTGGAATACACTTTCCTTTACCAATTCGTCGTCAGTCCTGCCATTCAGGTTTTTTGTCGTCTCTCACAGTTGACCCAAAATATAACATAGCAAGATGGCGGCGCAACATGGGCGGAAGTACGTCCAGATTGTCTTCTCATCTCCTGCAACAGGTTGTTATCGCACAGAGCGGATGTAACTGCGCTTGTACTCATGAGCCAACATCGATGCACGAATACTTGAAGAATGATGGGACATGCTGTCATCATCGTGTTCGTACTTGTCCACGACCACCGCGTTCTTCTCTTGGACGACCTCCGCGTTCTTCTCTTGGACGACCTCCGCGTTCTTCTCTTGGACGACCTCCGAGTTCTTCTTTTGGAAGACCGCCGCATTATTCTTCTTTGGGGGGGGTGGCGGCATCTTCACGGGTGGGCGAATGGGTGTCACGATGTTCTTTTCGTTGTATGGTGGGATGTTCGATTCGAAGTCCTCCATGTCTTTCATGTTGCGTGGGGTCTCAAACTCGTCGTCATCAAAGTCCGAGATACCCTTGGTGAGCCAGGCGCACGGGTTGGCGATCGGGGGTGCGGCGAAGAAGCCTTGACGCTGCAGTCCTCGGATAACACACACAATGCGTTTGAACACTGTTCGCATCTGGATCTCCGTTCTGCGGATCCACTTGACCTTGAACTTCTCATCGAAAAAGTCGGATGGCCTCAATCCTCGGGTGGCCGCAGGTTCCGTCAGCATATCCAGACGCATGACACTGCTCATGTAGTATCCGTACTCGTCCATGCGTTTACGCCAGATGATACATGCAGAAATGGCCATTGTGAAATTCGAGATCGTACATATCTTGTGATCAAACCGATGTTCGTTTACGACTCAATAAACATAAACTCTTATTCCTTTACACCGTTAAATTTTAGCTACCCGTTTTTATGAACAAATCAAATCAATGAATTCTCCATAGCAACAGAACAGCGCGCTCTGTCGTCGTAGGGCATGTCGCGTGCAACTGTTGAGACTTCAATCCGGACACGCGCTCGTTCGTACACGTGATCATGATCACGTCGCTATCCGAGTACCAAACCTGCAGGTGATCCTTTGACACCGGTATATTCATGCATTCAGGAGGTGTCCATTTTACAAGTTGTTTTCGGGTTGACATGAAATGCGTTGATCCGACCGAAAGAAGAAATGGGTAAGATGCGATGATGCACACGTTTCCTGTATGAATGTTTTTTGTATGTTCTTCGTCATCCACAAGGGATGGTCTTGACATGACGCGTTTTAAAATTACATTATACATTTGTCCTCAACTAATTTTGGAACACTCTGTACACAATTGTTTCAAACATCTGTGTTTTTTTGTATCAGTACGCAAAACAACCAACACGAACAAGCAATGCAATTTATTGCGATCATTGGGATTATTGTGTTGGTGTGCTTCCTCGTGCTATTGACATTCTATTGCGATATTTTCCAGGTTCGAATGGGAAGCTGAGTTTCTGTAAATAAAAAAGTTCGTTCAAAAACACCTCATTTAATTGTTCCAAAATCTTAATAATGTGTGTATCACAATCACAATGCAGCCCCACAACAACGCAACATCGAACGTCTTCGACAAAGTCGGCTATAACAAGTCTCTTGCGACCAAGTCTCTTGCCAAGGTTGTGCTTCTCACTAAAGATGAAAGCTTCTTGATAGAGGACTTTATCACGTACTACGGCGAGTTGTTCGGGTACAAAAACGTGATCGTGGTAGACAACGGGAGCACGTGCCAGGCTGTTCTGGATGTGTACGAGTGGTACTCTTCAACCCGCGGTGTCCAGATCAAGCTTGATAAGCGAGACTTCAGCTCTGCCAATGTGTTCATGAGCGAGCACATGCGAGAGGTCGCATTGTCGTGCGAGTGGATCCTCCCTCTAGAGACCGACGAGTTCGTGTTCAGCATGAGGTCCGCCAACGACCCCCTCTTCAGACTGAGTCCGGTCGACGTTCGCGCGTACCTTGAGTCTCTCCCGGAAGACGTCTCCATCGTCAACTACAGGTCCGTTCTGGGATCCTCTGTCGACCCAAATGACGATACCTACGACCTATCCCGAGGCATGTACCCGCGCCCTACGACCAACATTACGCGGTTCAAGAACCAGAACTGGGACAAACTCATCGTGCGCGCTTCGGAGTTCCTTCACATGAAGATGTGGTGCCACCAGGCCACAGTGAAGACGGGATGCAAGGTGCGTTCCCATTTCCTACGACTCCTTCACTTCCACGAGACCGGTTTCCGTCGCAAGGTCGAGAGCGCAGTCCGCGTCCTTCGAACCTTCCCGTATATAGTCAACATCCGCGACATCAACGAAGAACAGAGTATCGAGGAAGTGCGTCTAAATCACACCGAGTGCTAGAAGTACATAGAGCTCGGGGTCTTGTGCGGACATAAGATAGAGTACTACGACGTATTCCTCCGCCTCCTTCTTGCGCTTAGGGCGTTCAGAGACGTGCTTGGGCGAAACCCAGTTGACCCTGACGAGTTCAATCAAGTCGCCGACGATCCCGACCCTGAGTCTGCTGTACTACGCAAGAGATTGAACATGAATCCCACCATGAACTCTAACCTTGATAGGGCCATTGTGGATTGGTCGTGGGAAGCACTGCTCTACAACGACTTCCCCAGCAAGCACTCTATTGCGCGCGAGGGAGGCGAATCCGTATACTACAAAAACTACCAGGTGGCAAACTTCTTCAAACACGTAGAGCGGAAGAGAAGTGTTGTTTTTGAACCACAAAGTGAAGCATCATACCAACAATCCTTACCGCCGAGTTTTTACGCGACTTTCGAAGAGGCGATGCGATCTCACAAGTCACTTAAAAGCTCGGTTCACGCCTACGCCCCCCTGTACGCTTTCCTGTTTGACCCTTTTCGCAAGAACGACTCCCTTGAAGCGATTCTCGAAATCGGCGTGCAGCAGGCGGGGGCGTTCGCAAATGCATTGTCCTCGTTCTTCCCGGATGCCGCGGTCGTCGGCAGTGTGGGGCCTACCGACCCGCCTATCGAAGAGAGTCCCGACAACTCCATGATAACGTATGTGCATGGCGAGGGATCGTCGAACCAGTTCGCGCGGCAATTGGACCTGCAATTTGACCTAATCGTGCACACCACCTCTGCGTCCAAGGTGGGTGCGCTACAAGCGTTCGCGCCGTATCTGAAACCTGGGGGGCTCTTCGTGATAGAGTCCGCGATTGTCGGATCCGCCCACCAGGATATTCCGTCTCTCGTGTCCGAGATGGATGCAATCGCTACCGCTAGCGGTCTCGCTACCCACAAGTGGTATGACCTTAGAAACGTCAAGGGGGTGCCTGAGGATGTCGTTGCGGTCTTCCAACGCCCCTTGTTGCCATGATGCATTCAAGAAAATTTCTTACAATTTTTGATATCCGGATCAAGAAATTACAACAACCTGCAGATGCCCCTGTATTTTAAAAATATCATACAGTATATTTAATAAAACAAAAACTGTAAACAGATGCCTCCCAAAGCGTCTCGAATCCGATCCTCATACTCCAGCGCCGCCCCATCTTCACCCTCTTCTTGTTCCAATGGAGATGGGCAGCGTATCATTATGTTTGTCATGATCTCCATCGCAGCCATCCTGTTCCTCTTTGTGCTTATGTCCATGGTCAGGACCCAGCGAGACGCCATGGAATACGTGGTGAAGAGCAGCAATGAAGAGGGATTTGAGGGGAAGGAGGATAGTGGCACAAAGGTGTCCAGTGGCGCTACAAAGGATCCCATTAAGAAGAAGCCGATCGCCGCAACACTTGTCTACCTCCATATGGACGGGTGCGGATGGTGCGAGCGATTTATGCCGGTGTGGGAAGAAATGAAAACCAAGCACGGTAAGGGTCATGGGGGTGTATTGACCATGCTTAAGTACGAACGCAGCGACCCCTCTGCTAAGAAGTACCTCAATCATGCAACCGGATTCCCCACGATACTGCTCGATAAAGCTGGAGATGTGAAGAAGTTCTCCGGAGAGCGCACTGTAGAGGGTATGGAAGACTTCCTGAAGACCCAAGGTGTGATTCTAGTAGCATCAAAGGAGGGTTTTGTTGAGAATATGGAGGACGAAGCAGCCGCTATCAGGAAGAAGTTTTCAATGCTCAAGAGCCAGGTAATGAACTCAGTTATAACATCCAAGAATTGAGCAGATTCACCATGTCAACGTGCCCCATCCGCAATGCGATTCGCAGCGGGCAGTTATTTAACACCTTGGGATCGGCTCCATATTTGAGTAGCAGCTTAGCGAGCTCGACGTCGCCATTTTGTGCCGCCCATTGAAGAGGACTGTCTCGATCGACGTGTGCGCTGACGCCTTTATCTAACAAGAACTCTGCGATCTTGAAGTGACCATTCTGGCATGCTAGCAGTAATGCCACCCCTCCAAAGCGACCGATGACGTCCTTCTCCGTATTGTCAATGGAGGACGACGACGACCGGATGAGTGTGCAGAAGAATTCGATGTCGCCCGCCTCTACAGACGCCAGCATCATTGAGTCGTCTTCCCCCCTGACAGTGTTTCCTTCTCCATTGTGTCTGGTATGGTGCGGTACAGCGTCTTGCATCAGCACAGCCGTTTGGAGCTGTTTCGAGAGTTGTTGTTGTTGCTCTTGTTTTGCGTGGAACGTCAAGATTTCCGACTCTAGGGTGAGTATGCGACCTTGTAACAAAATGTTCTCGGAGTAGAGTGACGATATCGTCTCCTGCTGTTGCTTCACCGTGATAGTGAGACATTCGGAGTAGACGTTTGGGTCATTCATAGCAATATCTTCAGCTGTGTCGCAATGCTTAATATAGATTTCGTCCCTTGCTGAACTAGTAGTCCCTTGGCTGTTGCTGAAGGTAAAGATATCATTGTCGTATTCGACGCCACTTAGAGAGGTGTACTTGTGCATTTGTGCACTTACAGGGGTGTACTTGTCCATTTTTGCACTTACAGGGGTGTACTTGTGCATTTGAGATTTTTGTATGACTTTGTGTCTTTACACTCATACACGATTCCGTCGTATTTGTATCCTTACTAACCATCGGGTCCTGGGGACAAATTCTCCATGCATAACTGGCATCTTCCTGAAGCAGTTCGAACAAGAAAATTCCTGTCCTTGTACGAACATGTTCGAACTGCCTTCAGGAAGATGCCAGCTGCCCTCCACAATGTCCTCCATTGTAACATGTGAATTGACAGTTCTTGCAGGTGTAATGTAATGGGACCCACCCAGCATGTTTGTTTGTGAAAATATCTGATGGTTCCCCCAAAAACATACTGCTGAAATACATGATGAAGGGCACAAAATGTACTCGCCTTTAGCTGAATCTACCCATTGGGTTCAAGGGTCACCGCTGAGACAAGCGTCCCCACACAATTTCTGTCTCCGACTGTAGTATTATTCACACACCCACACGTTTTGAATCAGATTCGACCCGCACTCTCTCCAGCACGCCATCCATTCAACTGCAGTCCCGCAGCAGCAAACAATCGTCTTCAAGTTTGATTTTTCTTCAGATTGAGAAAATATCACGGCTCTCCATCCTGCAGACTCCGTATGTTTCAGTTTTACTAAGCTCCGCCGACTGTAGAGCTGCATTGGCGTTTCTCTTACATTGTTGTTTTTATGTTGTCTGAACGTTTGCAGAGCAGTGTAGGTTCTCTTGTACGTGAAAACAGGGATGGTCGCGTCCGAAATGGTAGTGAGCAGTCCTGGTTGGGCAGTCCAGATCTTTATAGATACAGAATGATGCTTGGGGCCTGATGGATATAGCCGTTGACTGAGTTGCTAGCCGACGCATCTTCAAAAACGTCTCGACCTAGCACACTACATCATGTGTCCTCCAACCTGGGTAAAGCGTCCTTCAGGATTTTCATGCGACACAAAGTGGTTCCGCCGATGTATGAGTGGATCGTCCAACACGAACAGGAACACGTGGTTTTGCGCATTT
>CM039462.1:185523791-185587015 GCA_022414725.1 Microglena sp. YARC
AAAATTTCTTGTTTCATCACGCGATACTGATGTTGGTGATGTTGATGCTGATGGTACTAATAGTTAGCGGATACTGGTTCGCTACTACCTTGCCACAACAGACTGAAATAGTACCTATTGATAGTGTGATAGTGAATCTCTTCGGACCCAATAATTTGAACGAGGGTAAACTCAAGTCTATGCGCGTCGACGAACTTAGGAGAGACTTCTGTTCTAGTACGAACACCGCCGTGGTGTGACAGCAACTGCTATTGCCTCCATGAAGAAAGCATGCCATCATATCTCTGTATTATAAGCACCGCGTTGTAACCGGGCTGCCGGAGTTACCACAATATTTTTAGTGATCCGTTTTTAAAAATTACAAAATGGCCGAGTACAATTCCTGTGTTTGATAATCGTGGTTTCAGGTTTATTCGTTTACGATTTATTTTGTGAGCGTTCTCCGAGTGGAACTCACCCCCCCTCGAACGCGAACGCGAACGCGAACGCTAACGCTAACGCGAACCGAACGCTAACGCAAAAACCAAAGCGCCGAACGCGAAAAACAAACGGCGAACGCGAAAACAAACGCGAACGCGAAAAGAACAGGGAGTGGGAGTCCTCAGAAACGCGGACCTTAAAACGTCGATGAAGTAGACAACCAATATAGATTTACGCAGCGATCAAGCCGAAATGAAGAAGAATCTTGGTTCCACGCAAACCGTTCATCCATCAGCGGTCTACAATATGAAACGCCGAAGCTATGTTTGATCCGGATTCCCTACCCCTAAAAAAGCAAGAATAAACGTGACAACAACAACGATAGTGGAAAGCGACAGCAATGACCAGCAAAAACAGTGCCCGCACCCGCAACAATGATAGTGAGCAGTGATAGTGCGAATGAGACATGAGAAAATGAGAATAGAATAGGCGCTGGCGCGGGCGCTGGCGCCGGGCGCCGACAATGAACGACTTCACATTAATGTGGGGACAAGGGTGAGACAACACAACAATCCATTTCTAAAAACGTTGGCCAGAGATCTAGGCCCGTGGTAGTAATAATAACGCCCCTCTTTGTATGATGCGCTCCTCGATCTCACGAAACTAATGCTGCTAATGCTCTCGGACCAGCCCGTATTTGGGCAGCCCTACGGAATGGCCACCTTCAAATGTTCTATGCCCTCTCAAGCATGGCAATATCAATGTAACACTGGTTCGATCACCGGAACCCCGCGTAAACAAGATTCCTACCCCTTGACACGATTCCTTTCGTCCTCAGCGCCTGGTCTAGGTACTGTTCACGCCGCCTCTCCGGATCTTTGTTGCCCCCGTGATTACGTCCGACTCGGCCCTTGTTCCATATCTTCCACTCGTCGATGCTGCGTCAAGCTTGAGCCGTGTTCCGCCATACCCGTGTCTTCTTCAACCTCTCTAACACATTGTCGACGAAATCGCAAAGGTGATCGTTGTCGCCGCTGTACTGGTGAGTACACCGCCAGACAGGCTCAGCTCCTCGAGCGCCTGCCCGAACGTGCCGTGTATGCTGTGTATCAGCATCGATACAAAGTGCTCCTTCCAATGCTCCAACTCTTGACGAGAGTTCAAGGTCCATTGGGAACTCGTTAGGGTGGTCCGGGGATGACTTGGCCACGACTTGGATTTGAACCTCTAATCACGCGTATGCGTCGCACGTGCCCTCCGTTCGTCCAAGGAACAACGAAGTAAATGGTTGCACTGAGAACAACTTGAATATGCGGCTTCCACTCAACGGGGGCTTGTACAACTCCCTGCACTGAATGGATATTCCTCCGACAACTCTTTCATTAGTCGAGTGTTCAGGTGCTGTTCTCGCATGGCTCCTGCAGCACACTGAAACGCCTGCCTTTGGCCTTAGCGACGGAAGGCTGCGTTGCTAGCCGCTCTCTGGCGCGTAAGAAGAGTGACGGAACTTGCAGCAATAGTCCCAAGCGACTTTTCCATGAGAGAGATCGTGATGGATTGCCGTTCGATCCGCTCCTGTCCACACGTTCATGCGCTCGTACCGGATGTTGCCCTGAGAGCAATCCGCGAGCGTCCTTAGAAGGTACGTGCGCACGTCCTCTCGTGGGTGCGTCTGGGCGAAGAACTTGTTTATTTCGGCGACCACTGGTGGTCGCGATGGAATGGGGTGTACGCACAACCCGTCGAGAAGGAAATGTAGTCGTCAGGACGACCGTCACGGAACTCGAAACGCTCCAAGTCGTACACTCCGTTCTCGAACCCCACCAGAGAGCAGTTGCTGTCAAGGAGGTCGCAGAACTTCTCGACCATGAACAACTCACAGCACTCGCGCATCACGTTGTCCTTGAAAGCGGTCTTCTTCAACTGCCAGGGATACGGCGGTGAGTTTGTGAGCCAGCTCGATCAACCTTTTCTGCTCAGACTCATCAACCGTCAGGGACATGGATTGAATGTTCATGGGTAGCGCGGGTGTATTCGCTGACCACTTCGGTGCTGATCTTGCCGCGTAGAGTGTAGCGGAATCGGTCTCGTGCCATCGATGGTTCCTGAACTCGTACCAGATGCGCATCTTGATGGAAGCGCACACGTAATCATAGCGATACATGTGGTGCACCACGCGAGCGACGTCATAATGCGTCCCGTTCGAGCTCTGCATGATGAGCGAGTGTAGATCATTGCGGATAAGGTTCAGGTACGCCTCGGGTTGTCGTGTTTCGCCCACATATGTAGTGTGCCTATCCGAGTCCGCCTGTGCGCATCTTGTTCCACAAACGAGCGCACTCGGTGTTCACATACTTTGGCGACTGTTGGCTGAATTCCTCCCACTTGTCTAGTAGGCGATGATCTATATTGCGCAGACACCAACCTACGCGGACCCACTCGTTGTAGCAGTCGGCGCGAGCTGGAGAAAGCATCATCACAAGCTGGGAAATGCGAAGGAACTCATCGGTGGAGACGTGGTTGTTCCTACAATCGTCTTCCTGCATGACTACATTCTGGATCGTCTCTCGCATTCTGTTGCGATGTTCTCGTGTGCGTGAGAATACAGTCACCTCATCAAGACTATCTTCTCTTAGCTCGCTCTCGGTGTACTTGTTCCGGATAGAGAGTATGTCTGAGAGATGTTGTTCGTCTTCCGCTATCGGGACCTCCACTAGTGAGGAGACGGAGTCCCACTCTAGCACGCTGTGCACGGTGTACGGCGTGGCACCAGGTTTTCGACTTCCGTACATCATCCAGTTGTTTCTTTTCGATGACTGCCTCGTCCACGACATCCTCCGATGCGCGATAACAAGCCAGGGATGTGTGTGGAGAACAGGGCCGATAGGTCATCTAGGACCTTCTGTCTGAGGAGGTACTGCACCTCGGTGCGGGTCACGATGTCCGGGACGATGATGTGCAGTCCGTCCTTTAGCACGCCGCTCTTGAAGAGCATAGGAGCCTTGGATCGGGACATGACAAAGAAACGGATGCGCGCAGCGTCGACAAATTCTCGGATGCGTTGAAGGTATATTTTGCATATCTGAGGTGCCAATGAGCGAATGTCCACTATGGACTTGTCAGGAGAAGCCCTGCCGCCTCCAATACATCCCGAATCAAGTCTCAGGTCTAGGTCAAATGACGACCGGTCCGATGTGGCGGTGCTTCTCTGTGAGCGAGAGATCCGGTGCGCCTGCATTTACTGCTTCACGGTACAGACGGTGGAAATCTTCCTGGTCGGATGCGGATATGTAGTATGATCCTGCACTGCACGAGCGTCCTCCCCCATGCCGGTGTGTGTGAATTCGTCCCCTTTATGTACACGGCGCTGGGATAGAAACCGGTGAAGCGCCTGCTCAGCCAGTTGCGGAGAGATGGGCGCGATTGCATCATGTTGCTGTTGTGAAGGATTACCCATGGTAGCTCTTGGCGCTCCACTGTGGATTATAGTGTGAATATGTAATATGCCTTTTATTTTCAACACGATTGTATCACTTTCATCAAAATATGTGTTATCGTAAGTGTGCGAGTAAGCACTTTAGTAGTTGTTGTTCGTAACTTTTATACATTGTATCAACTGCTGCATATCGTGTGTTCTGATGAAGACTTGGAATAATCGAGAGAGCCTGTCTGCAGATAAAGATTGTCCGCAATGTGTGTTCCGCAAGCCAGCTCAGTGAGTCATTGACTCGCGGACGATTGCACTAAAAATAATTCGCGTCAGTAAGTAAGTAAGTACATTTGTATCAAGCACAAATGTTTAATATTTGCAGCGAAAGAGTGATGTGTAAGATCCCCCCCTCACAAGGTTGTATTCGCACTGTCCGAATTACGTTTACGGGATGCCCTCGGCGCGTTTTTCATCACAACCTTGACAAAGATGGCCACGAGTTTTGTGGGGACGGAAATGAAGGGTGTGAGAAGCACCAGGGTTGCATCGAAGATTCATGTATGTTCAAGTATCGCAAGCGCATTCAGAACAGTCAGAAAGAGCGTAAGAAAATCTTCGAGACCTTCATTGAATCACTGAACAACATATCGAATAAGGAGACCCAAATTGTCAGTGATGTAATCAATGACTTGGCAAATGAGGAACATGCACGTGAACAAGAACGTCCCTACATGTATGAAAGGGACGAAATTGAAAAGCGTCTCTCACAGGATCCCTACTAAAATTTTTGAGATGTAATGGGCGTTCATTCCTCCCGGCGGATTTTTTGAAATGTCTACTCAGAATTTAGAGCCTCCAGAACGACTCGCTAGCCTGAGATATCAGCACAGAGGAATCACAATTCCGCTCTTGACCATGTCTCGCAACGAGTAAAAATCCGCCGGGAGGCTGGAACGCCCATTATGTCGAGATGTTGTGTGAGAGAGAGAGAGAGAGAGAGAGAGAGAGAGAGAGAGAGAAAATATGTTACAACGTGGACGTGTGGCCCATCAATACAATTAACTACAGTGATTGTATCACATATCATCTACATCTTCTTCGTCTTTATCCTCGGCAATTTGTTCATGATGGTCGTCATTTTTTCAGTAGATTCCTCTTGCAAATGATCAAAGCGCCGTTTCTCAGCTCTGCTGCGCGTGAGTGTGTTGGATTTAATGATATCCGCCCATTCCTCGTCGGTCAGCGCGAATGGTGAAATTGTCTCTGAAATCATTGACTGATTGATTGATTGATTGATTGATTGATTGATTGATTGATTGATTGATTGATTGATTGATTGATTGATTGATTGATTTGATTGATATGATTGATTGATTGATTGATTGATTGATTGATTGATTGATTGATTGATTGATTGATTGATTGATTGACTGATTGATTGATTGATTAAGTTTGTCACCCATTTATGCTTCGTGACCTGTGGTTTAGGGGTTTACGCGAGGAATTGCGGTTCAATCGCCCCGCACCAATGAGTACGTTACAAAGGGTGGGTGTCTTGCGGCTTCCACGATGCGCCGGATAACCTTCTTCACACTGTACGGGTACCAAGGAACCTCTGCCACACCGAAGCACAGGAGCACGCATATCGCGGACAACGTGGCGCCGAGCATCTCGGCTCCCACGTACACGCCCAGGAACTCTCCCTTGCATCCTGCGCCCTCGTTGAAGACCGTCGGACTTGCCAACACGCGGGCAGGATTCATTGCACCACCGGTGAGCGGTCCTATGGCAAGGGCTGGTGCAAGGAGAGCCAGTCCGATCATGATAGGACCGATGGTACCGTACCCGTGCTTGTTTTGAGTGTACCACACGACCGCGAAGACGCACAGTGTGAACACGAACGTTCCTAGCCCTTCGATAGCCAGCACGCGCCTGTCTGTGATCCCTTCGCTTGGCAAGAAGCATCCTAAGCCATGTCCCCCCACGCTGACGCCCGGGATCATGAGCGAGAGGTACATTGCGCCTAAGACGCATCCAACGTACTGCGATACAGCGTAGAGGACTGCCTCGTGCGGGTGCGTGTACCCCATCAACGTGAAAACCCATGTGACGCAAGGATTCAGGTGCGCCCCGGAGATGCGGGCGGTCGCTAGAACCATGATGGACAACGTGGCTGCGTTGCACCATGGTGTAGGGGATAACGACCCCAATATGTGGAAGAAGAAGCATGCCACGACTTCGGCTGCACAACGATTGGAGAGCGATAACACTGTCGGCGCGGATTTATTTTGTTGTTCTTTCTCATTCTCTTCATCATGATGTGTCGGCCCCTCGTCATGTTTGGATACAACAACACTGATTATGGGAATATGAGGAGGACGAGGCGAATGTATGTCGCTACCGAATTCTCTTCGATCCTGATTTAGATTCGATGTACTCATGATGGCAAAATGTTGAATACAGTCAGTGGAACAATAAGATGAAACATGAAAATAATCGTACCGACAAAGGGACTTTACGGCGTCTGCGAGATGGATGAACGTGATCTAAAAAAGAAACACGATATTCTCGTTAACATCTTGCAATTTGTTGATTTAAAACGCATATTGTTGTAGACACCATCGCCCAGTGGTCGCGACACCATTCGGCCACACTCCGGTGTGTCTGTACACAATACATTTCATTTAAGTGTTCCGTCGAGTGTACGAGTACGCCCTTCGTACAACTACGTATTTTTTACATAAGTGACCCAATCACGATTATTGTTTGCATTGTTCCACAAATAGCATTTAATGGGCGTTCCTGCCTCCCGGCTGATTTTTTTAAATTTCTAATCAGGATTTAGAGCCTCCTGAACGACTCGCTAGCTTGAGACATCAGCACCAAGGAATCACAAATCCGCTCCATACCATGTTTCGCAACGAGTCAAAATCGGCCGGGAGGCAGGAACGCCCATTATTTGTCAACTTGGTTATCTATGGCTTTTGTAGAACGAGAGAATCCCTTGCATACAGGGTTGTTATTACAAGCTAATTGACACCCACCAAGTGTATTTTTTATTGAATTATTTGCTATGTCATATCCAGAACTACTCCATATCACAAATTGATTCTTCGAAGTAAGTATTTGGTGCCTGTGCATGTGCCGGTGTTTTTGCAGGTGTCGGTGCCCTAAACCCTCATCTTGCGCCCCAACCATTGCACTGTTCAAATTTTGTCTGGTCGTATCCCCATCCTCTCGCTTTGTATGCATTTATGACATCGTTGCAAGTGTAGCAACGACCATTATTGGCACCGTAACAACCTGATTCCGGTTCATTTGCCTGTGCCTGAGTTTGTGCCTGTGCCTTTGCCTGTGCCTGTTCCTGTGCTAAACGCGCATCTGCATTTGCACGCGCCTGCGCCTGCGCCTGTGCCTGCACGCCTGTGCCTGTGCTTGTGCTTTTGTGCCTGTGCTTTGTGTTTGTGCCTGTGCCTGTGCCTGTGCCTGTGCCTGTGCTTGTGCTTGTGCCTGTGCTTGTGCCTGTGCCTGTGCCTGCGCTTTAGTCGCTGACAATTCCTGATGTAGTTGAGCAATGGATCTTTCATTCATCGCGGACAAGGTTTGTTGTGTCTGAGCAAGGGAGGTCGTCGCTGACAATTCCTGCTGTAGTTTAGCGATGGTTATTTCATTCATCGCGGACAAGGTTTGTTGTGTCTGAGCAAGGGGATCGTCGCTGACAATTCCTGCTGTAGTTTAGCGATGGTTATTTCATTCTCTGCGGACTCCTTCTGTTGTGTCTGAGCAAGAGAGGTCGTCGAGGTTAAGTCATGTTGTAGTTGTGAGATTGATTCCTTCGCGGCCTTGAAAGTGTTGATGTCGCCCTTGGTAATGCATGCCCCGTCTACGCAGACATTGGCATTGCCACCATTTACATTCAAATTTCCAGAGGCGGTGATGTCTTTAGTGTACGTGGGCCCGTTGAGGGTCGTAGCCCCTCCAGACCACAATCGCCCGGCAGCCAGACCCCCGTAGTGCCCAGTCCCATCTTTATTGAATAGTCGCAACCAGTCGTCGTTCCCATGCTTGTCACCCACACCACTTAAACTCCACTTATTCCCAAGCTTGATACGATTTACGTTGGTTACGTCTGCCGTCATTCCACCCTTGTGCCATGCATTGCCATCCGCAGTGAACTTGTAAGCGACTGGAACCTAATCTCCCCTTTTACAGAGATATTTGGTACAACCTTGTTATAAGCAATGCTTTCCAACCCGTAAATGCCGTTGTCTGCGACGTTGTAGGATTTCACGTACCTTTTTCTATTGATTGCGTTGAATGGTTTGTTGGGATCGTTTGTTGGAATGGTTGGTTGGAATGGTTGGTTGGAATGGTTGTTTGTGAGATCCTCCCTTATCGGAGGCTTCATGGATATAGCGACGATTACGGAAAACAAAATAATTGCGAAGAATTTGTACACTAAAAGATCATCATCGGCCATGTTTACTGATAATAATTACATTTACATTTTTGTGTATTTCTACCAATAATTTATACCATTGTGCTCACACCATCCCATCCTTTTACTTGATCAGGAATTTCATGAGTCGCTCTAGGTCCCGTATGTACATGTCCTTCTCATCCGTGACGCGCACCGCCTCCAACTCGGTGCGCCTCGCGTCACGTTCGCGCTCCAGCGCATCCTTACGCTTCCGAGTCAGGCACGATACGGGCATCGACAGCAGGTACCTGAACGACCCTTTCATACACTCCAGTCCGTGCCTCTCGAGTGCGTGTACACGCTTCCTCTCTGTAGCATCTGGTGATACAGTGCCTTGTTGCATTGACGACGAGTCAAGACCTGATGAGTCATCGTCATCTTCCACCTCGTCATCGTTGTCGTTTTCGTCGTCGACCACCTCCTTGAACACGTCCAGTTCTCCTGTGACCACTAGCTCCACGAAGCGCACCTTCTGCTCCAACACGCGCAGGGTCTCCGCCAGCTCGCGCTCGAGCCATGCCTTGCGCTGCACGTAGACCTTCATGCGCTGCTCGAGGAACTCGTCTAGGATCTCCTGTGGACTGGAGTACTTGCGGATCGAAGAGGTGCATGTTGGTCATGCACAGAGGTTTGGAGACGTACATCTTGAGCTCTATCTCCAGACGCGTGAGACCATTCACGGTGTCTCCGTATCCTATGTCGTCATCGTGTGCTTCGGAGTCTTGAGTAGTATTCACCTGGAGCCAAGAGGATGCCGTGGCGGAGTTCGAGAACGTGATGGTGAAGCTTACATTGTCCTCCGTGCTCTCGTTCGAGAACCCTTTGACACCCTTGGCGTTATCCCCGACGAAGTTCTCGAGCGTCTCCTTGAAGTTGTCGATCCATACGCCTACCGGTAGCCCGGTGATGCGCGCCTTGGTCGCTCCTACCTTCACCACGCTGCCGGTGATGACCTCGCGGCCGTTCACGCGAATGCCCCCCACTTCGCCACGGAATCCCTTGTACCATGGTTTCAGCTTCGTGATGCGTTCTGTTCCGCAGATGCGTTCCCGGATCGCGATCACGAGGTCTCTGGGATCAAAACATGGGATGTGTGTGCTGTAGCCGGTTCCGATGCCGTCGGCTCCATTAGCGAGCACGAGCGGTATGATCGGGGCGTAGAACCGGGGCTCCACGCTCGTCCCATCGTCCGTGAGGTACTCTAGGACGCGGTCGTCCTCCCTGGGGAAGAGGGCGCGCGTCACGGGCTCTAGACACGTGTGGATGTATCGAGGTGAAGCGTGGTCCGACCCACCTCCGAGGCGGCTCCCGAACTGTCCGATGGGCTGCAGCAGGTTCAGGTTGTTGCCGGCACCCACGAAGTTTTGGGCCATGGCGATGATGGTGCCCTGCATGGACGCCTCGCCGTGGTGGAAGAGGGAGTGCTCCGCAACGTAAGCCGCAAGCTGAGCGACTCGCGCTTCCGGGTAGTTGTCGTTCGAGGACCGCATCGCTTGAAGCAGCCGAAGAGAGCTTTGCGCTGGGACACCTTAAGACCGTCCACAACGGATGGTACAGACCTGAGGACGTCGTAATTCGAAAAGTGTTTCAGATCCTTGTCGATGAAGTCTCTGTAGCACACCCTCATCTGCTGCGATGCTTGGTAGTCCAGCGTGTCGTTGGTGTCGTAGGATTGTAGCCACGCCTTCCGATCGTTCGCGCGACGCTTGTCAAACGATCTGGAGAGTGCGTCGGGACACGTTCTCTCGTCTGCGATGTGGTAGGTTACAGTACGCAGTTCTCGGAAATACTCTCTCGCCTCCTCTGATGTCGATGTCCCCAGCCCCTTGTAGTACTTTGCAGTCCACGACTTTCTGGAGGAGTCGGACTTCTTCTTTTCTTGCCATCGCTCAAAGTCCGAGATATCGTAAAAGCTTACGACATTTTGCTTCTGCTTACTAGAATGTTGCTTGACCTTCACGATTGGTGTGAGCATGGATGTCATGAAACCATCTATTGCGAGGAGTGATGGCCAGAGCTGGTGGAAGAGGTTGAAGACGAGCCCTTTGATGTGCGAGCCGTCGACATCCTGATCGGTCATGACCATGATGCGTCCGTATATTAGATCCTTGACCGAGTCGTACACGCGTCCGCTTTGGAGACCCATGATCTTCTTGATGTTGCTGATCTCCTCGTTGGCGGATATTCTCTCTGAGGGAGCGTCGCACACGTTCATGACCTTTCCGCGTAGAGGGTAGACGTCATAGAGTTTTCTTCCTACGACGGCGAGGCCAGCGACTGCCATTGCCTTGGCGCTATCCCCCTCCGTGAGGATGAGCGTGCACTGCTCGCTCTTTGCCATTCCCGCCCACTCGGCGTCGTCTAGCTTTTTGACCCCATAGACAACGCTTCGCTTCGCGCCGTCTGTCTTGCGGGTGTCGCGTTCTGTGGCCACGCCGCTTAGTGCGCTTACTCCCTCCACGAATCCGTCTAGCTTGCAGAGGCGCCCGATGAAACGTTCGGAGATGCCTATGGATGATGATTTCTTGTTCGTCCCTCCGAAACGTGTCGCCGGTGTAGTGAGGAGTTCTTTGGCCTGCGAGTCGAACGTCGGGTTGGGGATGGCCGCCCGAACGAAGAGGAATAGGCTCTCTCTGACGAACTGCGGTTTGACGACCGACTGTTTGAGCGAGCGTCCGATCTTGGTGCTAGTGTTGCTGACGTACTCAACAACGCGTTTGCATATGTTTTGTAGTATGTATTCGACGTGCTTGCCTCCGCGTACGGTGTTCAGTCCGTTAACGAACGAGACTTGTTGGAACCCGGTGTCCGATAGCTTCGCCCCCACCTCCCATTCGAGTCCCTCGAACATCTTCAGGTTTTCGAAGACGAGTTCGGATTCCGTGTTACCGTGTATGTTGGCGTACTGCTCGAACGACCGGATGGGCAAGATATGGTCGTTAAATGTGACGGTCACGCGAGTGGGCGTGAGCGCTGCAATGTTGTACGCGCGCCTCTCCATGACCTTGAGGATATCCTCAGGAAGAGACTGAAGCCCTCCGAAGCGTTTGTAGTCGGGGAGGAAGCGCACGCTGACGAATTGCTTGGGATTCCTCGTCCTGGCTGGCACTGGGGAGATTGTGGGTGGCAGCGTGCGCGACATGTTCTCCTCGAACCTCTGGGTGTACTTGAGGCGGCGTGTGGCGTCTAGCGTCTCTACTTCGAACCATTCCGAGAAGATGTTGCAAGCCTTGGCTCCGATGCCATTCTGTCCGCCAATGGTCTTCTCCATGTCATCGTCGTAGTTGGCTGACGTGAGCATGTGTCCGAAGATAAGTTCTGGGGTGTAGCACTCGTGTTCCGGGTGCATCTCCACAAGCAGCCCTACTCCATCGTTACGCACTCCGATGACGCCCGTGCCGCGGTCGACGCTTATATCGATGCGGCGGACTGCATCGTTCTCTTGCACCTGATCAAGTGCGTTCACGAGTATCTCGTCGAAGATTTTGAACAATGCCGGTATGTGCACAGTCGAGTCGTGCGCCATCTCAATGCGCACATTAGCAGCATCTGCAGCGACGGAAGCCTTGGTTCTTGTTGATACCGCTTTCGACGAGTCGCTGATGGTGCTTGACGCATCATCATCTTCGTCTTCCTTGTTTTCATCAACGCATGTTGGTGTCGTCGTCTTGATCGTGGTGTGAACGACGATGCGCTGTTTTGCGTCGGTTGTTTGCTCCACAGAGCCTACGTACATACCGGGGCGCAGGAGCACATGGTCGCGTTGCGAAAGCTTTCGGTATGTCGGGGGGTGGTGCAACATTTACTGGAAACGGTTGTTGAACTTCATACATTGCACATGTTTACACCAATAATTCACGGTTTACAATGTTTATCACCAAGAATTCACGGTTTACAATGTTCATCACCAATGTTCATGAGGACTGAGTGTAAGGATGGCTTTGATTACCTCTTCCCATGCAAGTTGTTTCGCGCACAATGATAATGTCTTATTTGGTTCCAGATCTTTAATGTTTTCAGCAGAATACGAAAGTCTTGCGATCGTATCAACGATTTCTTGTTTTGTTCCAGTCTTGATTTGATTTTCTTTTTCGAACTCATCAAAACACCTTTGTGCACGGCCCTTCATAAAGTTATCAGGGGGTGGGGAGTGCTTGTTGTATATTTCTCTAAGTGGCGTCGTTCGATCTAGCAAGCACGCGATACGGTCCATTCTGTGATCGTGCTTGTGTTCTTTGTATACTACGGGGTCTTTAAGACAACAACACATGGGACGATACACTCGGACAAGGGAATTATGTTACATAATATCCCGAGTCCCCCAAAATCCTCTTGTATGTGTTTATCTTCTACACTTCGCTCGACACTGCGTTCTGTAAAGAACCTGTCAGCTTGTAATCAATTTTGCGTCCTACCAAAACTTCCAGTTTGCAATATTTCTTTGGCCTCGCAAGAATTCCGGGGCGGATTGGGTACATTGTAAAGCAATTGTGGATGTTAATGGCTGCATTTAGGTCACGGTTTACAAACAACTTGCTGTTCTCCATGGTGGAACTGCACCATAGCAAGCCTCGAACCGTGCGCCCTTCTTTTTCGGACTGCACACAATGGGCGTTCCTGCCTCCCGGCCGATTTCGACTGGTTGCGAAACATGGTATGGAGCGGATTTGTGATTCCTTGGTGCTGATGTCTCAAGCTAGCGAGTCGTTCAGGAGGCTCTAAATCCTGATTAGAAATTTAAAAAAATCGGCCGGGAGGCAGGAACGCCCATTTTAGTTGATTAGTAAATTACTGCGGAAGATTGAAGATTGAACATCCAGTGTCCTGCCGATTATACTCCGGAGCATTGACATACTTGTTTAGTGAGTGATTGCGGAAGTTTGAGCATTGAACATCCAGTGTCCTCCCGACTATAATCGGGAGCATTGACTTAGTTGATTAGATAAGATTGCGGAAGATTGAACATTGATCATCCGATGTCCTCCCGACTATACTCGGGAGCTTTGACATAGTTGATTGGTAAATTATTGCGGAAGGTTGAAGATTGAACATCCAGTGTCCTGCCGATTATACTCGGGAGCATTGACATAGTTGATTGGTAAATTATTGCTGCAGATTGAGCATTGAACATCCAGAGTCCTGCCGATTATACTCGGGAGCATTGACATACTTGATTAGTGAATGATTGCGGAAGTTTGAGCATTGAACATCCAGTGTCCTCCCGACTATAATCGGGAGCATTGACTTAGTTGATTAGAAAAGATTGCGGAAGATTGAACATGGAACATCCGATGTCCTCCCGAATATACTCGGGAGCTTTGACATAGTTGATTGGTAAATTATTGCGGAAGGTTGAAGATTGAACATCCAGTGTCCTGCCGATTATACTCGGGAGCATTGACATAGTTGATTGGTAAATTATTGCTGCAGATTGAGCATTGAACATCCAGAGTCCTGCCGATTATACTCCGGAGCATTGACATACTTGATAAGTGAATGATCGCGGAAGTTTGAGCATTGAACATCCAGTGTCCTCCCGACTATAATCGGGAGCATTGACTTAGTTGATTAGATAAGATTGCGGAAGATTGAACATTGATCATCCGATGTCCTCCCGACTATACTCGGGAGCTTTGACATAGTTGATTGGTAAATTATTGCGGAAGGTTGAAGATTGAACATCCAGTGTCCTGCCGATTATACTCGGGAGCATTGACATAGTTGATTGGTAAATTATTGCTGCAGATTGAGCATTGAACATCCAGAGTCCTGCCGATTATACTCGGGAGCATTGACATACTTGATTAGTGAATGATTGCGGAAGTTTGAGCATTGAACATCCAATGTCCTCCCGACTATAATCGGGAGCATTGACTTAGTTGATTAGAAAAGATTGCGGAAGATTGAACATGGAACATCCGATGTCCTCCCGACTATACTCGGGAGCTTTGACATATTTGATTGGTAAATTATTGCGGAAGGTTGAAGATTGAACATCCAGTGTCCTGCCGATTATACTCGGGAGCATTGACATAGTTGATTGGTAAATTATTGCTGCAGATTGAGCATTGAACATCCAGAGTCCTGCCGATTATACTCGGGAGCATTGACATACTTGATAAGTGAATGATCGCGGAAGTTTGAGCATTGAACATCCAGTGTCCTCCCAACTATCATCGGGAGCATTGACTTAGTTGATTAGATAAGATTGCGGAAGATTGAACATTGAACATCCGATGTCCTCCCGACTATACTCGGGAGCTTTGACATAGTTGATTGGTAAATTATTGCGGAAGGTTGAAGATTGAACATCCAGTGTCCTGCCGATTATACTCGGGAGCATTGACATAGTTGATTGGTAAATTATTGCTGCAGATTGAGCATTGAACATCCAGAGTCCTGCCGATTATACTCGGGAGCATTGACATACTTGATTAGTGAATGATTGCGGAAGTTTGAGCATTGAACATCCAGTGTCCTCCCGACTATAATCGGGAGCATTGACTTAGTTGATTAGAAAAGATTCCGGAAGATTGAACATTGGACATCCGATGTCCTCCCGACTATAATCGGAACGCCCAAGGAGGACCGTATTCAAAATCAGTGACGCGCGTGTTTAAGTTGATGCGATCGACATGAATACGATGCAGGGAACAGACTTGACTGCAATGGTTCATTCACGCAAACGAGTGATCGATTGCGAAAGGAGATAACAACAAAACGCCCAAGGAGGACCGAAGTCCTCCCGACTATAACCGGAACGCCCAAGGAGGACGGTATTTAAAATCAGTGACGCGCGTGTTTAAGTTGATGCGATCGACATGACTACGATGCAGGGAATAGACTTGACTGCAATGGTTCATTCACGCTGAACGAGTGATCGATTGCGAAAGGAGATAACAATTTGAATACGATGAACTTACAAAGTTGTCGGCGATCTGCCCTCTTCGTTGATTGTAGTGGGCTGATCTCGTCGCTTCCTTCCTGCCTTCTTCGCGGAGCCTGAAGGAAATGGAAAGAGTGCAGAAGTTACGCAATATCCTATCGAATTTGAAAGCGGCAGTTGCGGTCAGGACACAATGGTTGTTTCGAACGGTGTACATCTCACAGCGTACGTAATATTCAAAATGTACCTGTCAGATTTGAAAATTCGACCTGAGCCGTGGTGCACCAGTACAGTCCGTTCGATTGCTCTCTTACCGGCGTCAGGTGAAGGCTCTTTTTGTAAAGATCGAGGTGACCTCCTGTCGCCAGGACCAAAGTCCTTGAAATCGTTCCCGAGCTTTCCTTCGCATGTCTCAACCCACGCCTTACTTTCCACCAGGTCTTTGTCGGCGATAAATCCGCCCTTGCCGACGCTAACAGAAGGGCCGCGCATTTTATACCACCATGAGTAGAGCGAGAATGTGAACTGGTATGCTTGATAGGGCTCCAGACATGGGCCTCCGAACGCTAGTAACTTCATCTGGGCTGGCTTGGATCCCGCAAGGGTGAGTGTCGAGCAGAAAGCATCAGCTCCACACATTGGCCTGCATTCGCCGCGAAACCTCAACCAGTGAGTGTGCGTAGCCGTAACATTGAAGGCTGGTCCACCAGCAACGACTTCAATGTTCATTGGCTCTTGGCGCGCCTTGGTCCATTCGTCCATGACACCGCATCCCAAAACCTGCTCGCCCGCGTTGACTTTTTACTTCCACGGTACCGTCATCGTGGACGCTGCGTAAGACAAATAGGTTGGTAGAGCAAATGATTCAGATTATGTAGAGAAAAACCCACAGTCCTCCCGATCGTAGTCGGGAGCATTGATAAACCCAACGAGAGAATGATACAGAAAACATGTACTCGGCATACACACAGTCCTCCCGATCATAATCGGGAGCATTGACAAACCCAACGCGCGAATGATACAGAAAACATGTACTCGGCATACACACAGTCCTCCCGATCATAATCGGGAGCATTGACAAACCCAACGCGCGAATGATACAGAAAACATGTACTCAGCATACACACAGTCCTCCCGATCATAATCGGGAGCATTGACAAACCCAACGCTCGAATGATACTGAAAACATGTACTCGGAATACACACAGTCCTCCCGATCATAATGGGGAGCATTGACAAACCCAACGAGCGAATGATACAGAAAACATGTACTCGGCATACACACAGTCCTCCCGATCGAAGTCGGGAGCATTGACAAACCCAACGCGCGAATGATTAAGAAAATATGTACTCGGCATACACACAGTCCTCCCGATCATAATCGGGAGCATTGACAAACCCAACGCGCGAATGATTAAGAAAACATGTACTCGGCATACACACAGTCCTCCCGATCATAATCGGGAGCATTGACAAACCCAACGAGAGAATGATACAGAAAACATGTACTCGGCATACACACAGTCCTCCCGATCATAATCGGGAGCATTGACAAACCCAACGAGCGAATGATTCAAAAAACATGTACTCGGCATACACACAGTCCTCCCGATCATAATCGGGAGCATTGACAAACCCAACGCGCGAATGATACAGAAAACATGTACTCGGCATACACACAGTCCTCCCGATCGTAGTTGGGAGCATTGACAAACCCAACGCTCGAATGATACAGAAAACATGTACTCGGCATACACACAGTCCTCCCGATCATAATCGGGAGCATTGACAAACCCAACGCGCGAATGATTAAGAAAAAATGTACTCGGCATACACACAGTCCTCCCGATCATAATCGGGAGCATTGACAAACCCAACGAGAGAATGATACAGAAAACATGTACTCGGCATACACACAGTCCTCCCGATCATAATCGGGAGCATTGACAAACCCAACGCGCGAATGATACAGAAAACATGAACTCGGAATACACACAGTCCTCCCGATCATAATCGGGAGCATTGACAAACCAAACGAGCGAATGATTCAAAAAACATGTACTCGGAATACGCACAGTCCTCCCGATCATAATCGGGAGCATTGACAAACCCAACAAGAGAATGATACAGAAAACATGTACTCAGAATACATGCAGTCCAAATTCATAAGCAACACCCATCTGAACTTACTTGACTATAGCCGGGCACGGAATAAAGATTTGCTTTCCATCTTGTTCTGTCCTTCCTCCATAGTCCATCAAGTCGTCTATGCAGAGCTGATAGGGGGACTTCCTACCCTTGCAAAGAAGCGCATCTCGTTCACTGTCCCATGCGACGATACCTATCTTGTGCACGCCTAATCGATCCTCTTTATTACCCACGTAGGTGAAGGTGACATATGTGCCCAATACAATTTGGAGTCTGCATCACTTTCATCTCTGGCGATCTCGGTAAATCCAAGGGGTCCATCAGGGTTGTGAGGTCCTTCAACCCAACCAATAGGTGGTTGTTGTGGTGGCCCCTCTCTTACCCCTTCACGTGTTACCGCATCAGCTCCTGGTGTACGTTCCTCTGGTAAGTTTTCTGCTGCACGGACTTGTTTAGACTTGCTTGTGACACCACCACCTTTTGGAGGGGACATGCTACTGTTCGCAAAGCTCTCAACTGTATTGAAGGACAGAGTCCTAGGTTGCAACAGTCGAGGTTTCGCAGGCACTGCAGCTGGTTGTCGAGGTTGCGCAGGCACTGCAGCTGGTCGTCGAGGTTGCGCAGGCTGGGTAGCTACAGCACCAGAGCGTAAAGGTTTAGGTTGCACAGGTTGCTGCTTAGGTATTTTCCCGGGAACAACCCTTGAATGGTTTTGTTACGAAGTTGGAGAAAATGTCTCTCCGCGTTTGTTTACGACGTGAATCGGTTTGCGTAGGTTGGAAGTTAGGAAGAAGGGGTCTCTTAAAAGAATTCACCTCGGTCAGGGTCCTTCGGCGGCATAATACCGACATAGCAAGCAAACTGATAGGACCTTGGACAGCGTCGAACTATGGCCTTTAGTTATTCACGTACTGCAAAATACAGTCTTGTGTTCCCGAATTGATTCTTACAGTATTAGCCCTTGCAGTTTGCTAGGCCCGGTCTATGTCAAAGCTCCCGAGTATAGTCGGAAGTTGCTGGTCCCGGTCTAGTCTGCTGGTAGCGGTACAGATCGACCCCGGTACATTTGGCTGGTCCCGGGTTCCGCGATCACTCACCCGATGGCAGGCCCACTGTCGATTCCTTCTTATCATCTTGGCAGGCTTAGTTTCTTTGAGGGGAAGGGGCAAAATGGACGCTACCCCTTCCCCAGGAATTGGATTGGGCATACACCACTGGGTTGAGCCTATGTTGCCGGTACCTCGACGTCGACAACTAGATTTTGAGAATTCCAGTGGCGACGATGCGATCGAAACCATGCCAGCCGAAGAGAGCGACATAGTTACCAACTCTGATACCGTGAATCAATTCGACAAGCTTATTACCTGTAAGTGCAAGAACACATGTCACTTGGTACTCCCACAGGATGTAATTCGCGAACGACGAAATGAATTCGCCGAGCTCGAACCTGCCGAAAGGCAACGTCGATGCTACATCGAATTGAATGCACTGGCAAGCAAGCGGGATCGCAAGTCAGGGACAAGGAGTGTGTCGACAAGGTAGGTTGTAATTTGAAATTTGAAATTGTTACATCCGTGTAGAACCGTTACTCACAAAGGTAGGTTGTCAATAATTTGATCTTGCGCCTGAAGCGCCTGATGCGCCTGATGCGCCTAAAGATTTTTGAAATGTATTATGAATCGAACTTAACGATTATTTTGCTCGTTCAGGATATTGGGCGTTGACGTTTGCAAGTCATTTTATCAGGCTGCATCCGTAATCGGTTCAAATGCATGGCTTGCGATAAGTGGTCAGATCAAAAACAACAGAGAGTAAGTTTATCCCGAATTCTCATGTGGTTACAGTGCACTTTGCTTCCTCCCGATTATGCTCGGGACAACCCAATACATCAGGCAACCGTATAATGATCCATTCTACCCTCCCGATTATAATCGGGAGCATCCATAACAATAAGCGACCTAACCTCGTTCCATTGGACCCTGTCTAGGTTTGAACCTGCTGGGAAGGTGAGGAGGAAGAGGAGTGCACCCGCAGTGTTGAGGGACAATTTCAACGCTGCGATGAAATCTCTCGTAGATGAGTTTGGGGAGTCAATGCCGCACCAGACTTCATATGCTCCAGGATCTAGAGGAAGGAAAAAATCTAAGGTCATGCGCCCTTTGATTTTTTTACATTGCGGCATATTTCCAAGCAAGCAAGCTGTCTTTAGGGACATGAAGAAGAACGGCATGGTTCCTCCCAGAACATTATACAGCAGTTTGCGTAAACTATGGCATGCACATTGGTGGAACGTGAAGATAAAGACTTGGCAGCCTTTTGCCAAGTGCGACGACTGCGTCAAGTACCGAGCCAGACTCCTGACCACTACGTTTCAGCCAGCAGTTGATAAACTTCGTCAGAGTCAGGCTGTGCACCGTAATCAGATTTCCATTGGTCGGCGTAGGTATGACATCCGTGAAAAACTGTCTGAACAGTATCCGAAGCTCTTCTTGCACGCATCCGCTGATGCAATGGACAACAAGAAGACTAATCTTCCTCAGTCACGCCACTTCTCACATACAAAGAAGACTGCAGGAGGTGATCTTCTAAAGACACGCATCATGTGTGAGTACAAATACAGCGCACGTAGGACATGTCCTACCGATCATAATCGGGAGCATACACAGTATTTAAAACTTGAAATGATTACTTAACAAAATAATGCTAATATTCTGACTTCATGTTTCCTTCTATGTTAACTCAGGATTATTCTCCCAGGGAAGAGGCTTCATTGGTTATTGGGCTTTGCCATTCTACTCGCAGTCCATCAATCTGACTATATCATGCTTCCAACATTTCTTCAACCGGGTCCTTGAAGAAGAGGGGCAGCTTCCACCGTATTGCTTCTTGCAAATGGACAACGCGGCAAAGACAACAAGAACGCTTTCATGTTCGCATACTTGTCCTTGCTGGTTGAGATGAACTGGTTTGAGGAGGTGTACGTCCATTTCCTCCCTCCCGGACACACACATAGCAATCTTGACCAAAAGGAAAATCAATCATTCGCTCGTTGGGTTTGACAATGCTCCCGATTATGATCAAGAGGACTGTGGGTATTCTGAGTTTGGTTTTTCTCAATCATTCGTTCGTTGGGTTTGACAATGCTCCCGATTATGATAGGGAGGACTATGGGTATGCCGAGTACAAAACAAAAAAAAAAAAATGCTGAGTACATGTTTTCTGAATCATTTGCTCGTTAGGTTTGTCAGTGCTCCCGATTATGATCGGGAGGAATGTGTGTATTCCGAATTTGGTTTTCTCAATCATTCGCTCGTTGGGTTTGACAATGCTCCCGATTATGATCGGGAGGACTCTGTGTATTCCGAATTTGGTTTTCTCAATCATTCGCTCGTTGGGTTTGTCAATGCTCCCGATTATGATCGGGAGGACCGTGGGTATTCTGAGTTTGGTTTTTCTCAATCATTCGTTCGTTGGGTTTGACAATGCTCCCGATTATGATCGGGAGGACTATGGGTATGCCGAGTACAAAAAAAAATAAAAAAAAATGCCGAGTACATGTTTCCTGAATCATTCGCTAGTTGGGTTTGTCAGTGCTCCCGATTATGATCGGGAGGAATGTGTGTATTCCGAGTTTTGTTTTCTCAATTATTCGCTCGTTGGGTTTGTCACTGCTCCCGATTATGATCGGGAGGAATGTGTGTATTCCGAATTTGGTTTTCTCAATCATTCGCTAGTTGGGTTTGACAATGCTCCCGATTATGATCGGGAGGACTCTGTGTATTCCGAATTTGGTTTTCTCAATCATTCGCTCGTTGGGTTTGACAATGCTCCCGATTATGATCGGGAGGACCGTGGGTATTCTGAGTTTGGTTTTTTCTATATCTGAATCTGATTTTGAATCTGAATCTGAATCTCAATCATTTGCTTTACCAACCTATTTGTCTTTCGCAGGGTCTACAATGACAGTACCGTGGAAGTAAAACTCCAATCGGACGGGAAGGATTTGGGATGCAGCGTCATGGACGAATGGACCAAGGAGCGCCAAGTGCCAATGAACATCGAAGTCGTTGTTGGTGGACCAGACTTCTATGTTACTGCTACGCACGCTCACTGGTTGAGGTTTCGCGGCGAATGCAGGCATATGTGCGGAACAGATGCATTCTGGTCGACACTCACCCTTGCGGAAGTCAAGACAGCCCAGTTGCTTGAAGTCACTAGCATTCGGAGGCCCATGTTAGGAGCCCTATCATGGATACCAGTTCACATTCAGGCTCTTGGGTTGGTAGTTGACAATGCGCAGCAAGCCTGTCAGGGTCGGCGAGGGCGAATTTATCGCCGACAAAGAGCTTGAGGAAACTAGGGCGTGGGTTGAGACATGCGAAGGAAAGCTCATGAGCGATTTCGAGGAGTTTGGTCCTAGCGACAGGAGGACGTCACCTCGATGTACACCAAAAGGGCCTTCACCTGACGCCGGTAAGAGAGCAATCGAACGGACTGTACTGCTGCACCGTGGCTCAGGTTAAATTTTCAAATCTGACAGGTACATTTCGAATGTTACGTACGCGGTGGGATGTACACCGTTCGAAACAACCATCGTGTGCTGACCGCACTTGCCGCTTTCAATTTCGATAGGATATTGCGTAACTTCTGCACTCTTCACATTTCCTACAGCCTCCGCGAAGAAGTCAGGAAAGGCGCGACGAGGTCAGTTTCCTACAATCAACGAAGAGGACGGATCGCCGACAACTTTGTAAGGTCATCGTATTCAAATTGGTATCTCCTTATAGCCCAGCTCCTGACATGGGCCTCCGAATGCTAGTGACTTCAAGCAACTGGGCTGTCTTGACTTCCGCAAGGGTGAGTGTCGACCAGAATGCTCCGCACATATGCCTGCATTCGCCGTGAAACCTCAACCAATGAGCGTGCGTAGCCGTAACATAGAAGTCTGGTCCACCAACAACGACTTCGATGTTCATTGGCACTTGGCGCTCCTTGGTCCATTCGTCCATGACGCCGCATCCCAAATCCTTCCCGTCCGATTGGAGTTTAACTTCCACTGTACTGTCATTGTAGACCCTGCGGAAGACAAATAGGTTGGTAAAGCAAATGATTGAGATTCAGATTCAGATTCAAAATCAGATTCAGATATAGAGAAAAACCAAACTCAGAATACCCATAGTCCTCCCGATCATAATCGGGAGCATTGTCAAACCCAACGAGCAAATGATTGAGAAAACCATATTCGGAATACACACAGTCCTCCCGATCATAATCGGGAGCATTGACAAACCCAACGAGCGAACGATTGAGAAAACAAAACTCGGAATACACACAGTCCTCCCGATCATAATCGGGAGCACTGACAAACCCATCGAGCGAATGATTCAGAAAACATGTGCTCGGCATACCCATAGTCCTCCCGATCATAATTGGGAGCATTGTCAAACCCAACGAGCGAATGATTGAAAAAACCAAATTCGGAATACACACAGTCCTCCCGATCATAATCGGGAGCACTGACAAACCAAACGTGCGAATGATTCAGAAAACATGTACTCGGCATTTTTTTTTTTTTTTTGTACTCGGCATACCCATAGTCCTCCCGATCATAATCGGGAGCATTGTCAGACCCAACGAACGAATGATTGAGAATAACCAAACTCAGAATACCCACAGCCCTCCCGATCATAATCGGGAGCATTGTCGAAACCCAACGAGCAAATGATTCAGAAAACATATAAACGGCATTTTTTTTTTTTTTTTTTTTTTTTTTTACTCGGCATACCCATAGTCCTCCCGATCATAATCGGGAGCATTATCAAACCAAACGAGAAAATGATTGAGAAAACCAATTCGGAATATACACAGTCCTCCCGATCATAATCGGGAGCACTGACAAACCCAACGAGCGAATGATTCAGAAAACATGTACTCGGCATTTTTTTTTTTTTTTTTTGGTACTCGGCATACCCATAGTCCTCCCTATCATAATCGGGAGCATTGTCATTCCTAACGAGCGAATGATTGAGAAAAACCAAACTCAGAATAACCACAGTCCTCCCGATCATAATCGGGAACATTGACAAACCCAACGAGCGAATGATTGAGAAAACCAAATTCGGAATACACAGAGTCCTCCCGATCATAATCGGGAGCATTGTCAAACCCAACGAGCGAATGATTGAGAAAACCAAATTCGGAATACACACAGTCCTCCAGATCATAATCGGGAGCACTTACAAACCTAACGAGCGAATGATTCAGAAAACATGTACTCGGCATTTTTTTTTTTTTTCTTTTTGACTCGGCATACCCATAGTCCTCCCTATCATAATCGGGAGCATTGTCAAACCCAACGAACAAATGATTGAGAAAAAACAAACTCAGAATACCCACAGTCCTCCCGATCATAATCGGGAGCATTGACAAACCCAACGAGCGAATGATTGACAAAACTAAATTCGGAATACACAGAGTTCTCCCGATCATAATTGGGAGCATTGACAAACCCAACGAGCGAATGATTGAGAAAACCAAATTCGGAATACACAGAGTCCTCCCGATCATAATTGGGAGCATTGTCAAACCCAACGCGCGAATGATTGAGAAAACCAAACTCGGAATACACACAGTCCTCCCGATCATAAAAAAATCAATCCTAAAACCTGTCAAAGAAAACTTGATCCACCGAATGCCTAGACGGAACAGGCAAAAGGGCTAAATTCTTCTGGGCTGTGACATTTCATCAGTCATGCTATGCAAGTCAAGCAGGCCTCAACTACACATCTTTGCTTTACCTATTGGAGTACTGGGCCACTAAAACAAACCTAGTAAATAGGTAGGTGGCCGAGGTGGGCAAGAACACAGTAAAATAGAAGAACTGCAGGTGTACATGATCCATATGTCAGTGTCATGTAAAGTACCAATCACAACATAGACACCCAACCACACTCCCGGCAAAGATTAACCAATAAACAAGGCAACCTGTTGGCAAGCAGTAACTTGGTCAACACAGGCACAAGGCAGCTAAGTCTGGGCTACAATTGCAGTCTACCACTACAATGCAATTCATAACCAAACCAGACGCTATGGAAATCTTGGAACGGTAGCTAAGGATGCATGCCACATGGGTATGCAGTACTGTCCGCCATTACTCTGACGCAGGTGCAAGCGGGTAACCATCATGCAGGTAGGCAGGCCTCAGGAAGGTGCAAGCGGGTGCAGAGCTGTTCGCCAGTACTCCGGCGCAGGTGCTGGCCCGGCGCGTGTCCTGGTCTGGTCTGGCAGGTGCAGGCGGGTAACCGCCATGCAGGTAGGCAGACCTATCCAGTGCTCCGAGCGCCAGTGCTCCTGGCTATCTGCCCAGCATCCACCAGAGAAGGTGCTAGGCAGGACAGTGACAGTGAAATGCATTGCGCAAAGGGTGCGAGAATTAGAAGCAACTCGGGGGTTATTCACAACCACCCGGTGCTAATGCAGATGCGCAGCAAGGCAATGCAGAAAGCGAAAGGCAAAGCAGCAGATCATGAGAACAGAGCTGAAGTGAATTCCCATAGCAGTGAAATGCATTGCGCAAAAGGTGCGAGAATTAGGTGCAACTCGGGACCATGCAGGGCCACCCGGTGCTAATGCGGATGCGCAGCAAAGCAATGCAGGATGCGAAAGGCAATTTGCGCAAGGCATGAAAGGAGGTGAAAGCGCAAGGCATGAAAAGAGGTGAAAGCGCAAGGCATGAAGCAAAGCCTTACCGACTTATCAAAACAGTCTTTCATGCATGCGCAGCAAGGGGGGGCCCGGCAAGGGGGGTCAATCAATGCACATCAAGGGGTCATGCAAAGGGGTCAAGCTGCCAGGTCATGCAAAGGGGTCAAGCTGCCAGAGAAGGTGCTGGGCATGGCAATCAATGCACAGCAAGGAGTCATGCAAAGGGGTCAAGCTGCCAATCCATTGAGAAGGACACCAAGGCAGAGGCTGTGCAATCGGATGGAGACAATGTAGACATTGCTAAGGAGGAGGAGATGGAGGAGGAGGAAGATGGGGATGGGGGCATGGAGGAGGAGATTCTAGTGCAGCGATTGTACATGCGCTGTTGTTACCCAACAAGTTAGCATTGGCCCTCTTTCTACAACGTGATAGCCTGTCATAAGTACTAAGTTGTACTTTCGAACTGTTGAGTTGTGAGTTGTGAGATTAATAATTATGAGCAATGCGTTCAAGACTTTGTAAACAGCTTTCACCTTCCTCTTGACTGTCCTCTACAATTGATTTTGTATTGGAATACTTCGAAGGAACTTTCTCTCTCTCCAAACGAGCAAATCAATGTTACAATTGAAATTGAAGGGAATAGTCTCTTTCTCCGGAATGCAACAAAACAATCTTACATAATAAATTGTAAGATATCTTCGTAAAATGCACCAAAAAAGCAAAATCAATCAATTTGCGAAAACGATCTTACAAAATAAATTGTAAGATATTTTCGTAAAATACACCAAAAAAGCAAAACCAATTAATTTGCGAAAACGATCTTACAATATTTATCGTAAGATTTCAGTAAAATAAAAAATCCGTTCGGAAGCAGGAACGCCCATTTTGGGCTTTGCCATTCTACTTGCAGTCCATCAATCTGACTATATCATGCTTCCAACATTTCTTCAACCGGGTCCTTGAAGAAGAGGGGCAGCTTCCACCGTATTGCTTCTTGCAAATGGACAACGCGGCAAAGGACAACAAGAACGCTTTCATGTTCGCATACTTGTCCTTGTTGGTTGAGATGAACTGGTTTGAGGAAGTGTACGTCCATTTCCTCCCTCCCGGACACACACATAGCAATCTTGACCAAAAGTACTCCGTGATCTCGCAAGGGTTAAAGAACATGGAAGTGTACACCCTGGACCATCTGATGGGCATTGTTGGTAACTTATTCAAGAAAATGGGCCCTTACACAAGGCAAGACGTCGTGACCTCTATGGGGGACTTCTCCGCTGTCCTCCTAGACAACGTTTACAAGTTGTTCGGTCATGGCACTAGCACCGTCAAAGGAGTTAATCGCCGTTTACACGCATTCAAGATAACGAAAGGTCCCAACGGGAGAGTCGGTAAGAATACTTGATATACTGATATTTACAAATTAAATGCTACCGTGCGTGTATGTACTGTCTGCACAATGCTCCCGATTATGCTCGGGAGGAATATGGGTGTGCCATGTCCTCATTGATTTACATGTACAGTCTTCAATATAAATTAAATGATACAAAGGAAGTTGTACCTAGGACCTAGGATGTATTATCCAAGGGATGCTCCCGAGTATAGTCGGGAGGAATATGGGTGTCCTAAATGATTCACTAATATACAATACATGTTTGCACACCAACAATTGCAGGGGTCTATTACAAGGAGTATGACGAGTCAGGATCTTGGAGAGGACAGTGGGACAATGACGCTGAACCTATTTACGTCCTCCAAGGCTTCCCACTGGTGGACACCAGAACAGTATTTAAGGAAGCCCCCAAGATCAAGATTGAAGAGCTCGAGAATATCGAGGCAAACTGGGCGGCTGTCTGGAAGACTATTCATAACGAGAAGCCCGGAGGTGACGTCCTTGCAGGCCACATGGCCGATGGTCCTGTACAAACCGCCGGTGACGACCGTGCAGGACCCGTAGCTGATGTCCGTGTACGACACGCAGCGGAGGACCTTCTAGAACCAGCAGCCGATGACCAGCAGCCGATGGATGAACCAGCAGCCGATGGCCCATCCCATGCCCAGTCCTTCAAACATATTGCCGAGAAGCTTCGTGAAACTTGGGAAGCCAGCAATAAGTGGTGGACTGATTTCTTCAACGTTGAGAAGAGTTATTGGAGCACTCAACCAGATGATGCTGTGACTGGGGAGTACCCGAAAGACCAACATTTTGTCGACTTCCCATCGGAGTTGTCAGCAACCAGTCGTGTTCTGACACAGTCTGAGAAATCAATGGCCAAGCGCTTGATAGCAGCATTGGATGACTTGTCCATGGATGTGTCAGACATTTTACCTGCAAGTAACGAGATTGCCAAGACTATGAAGGTCGCACACACTTTGGAGACTACTATGGAAAGGCCAGAGGAGGAGGATGTGTTGTACTTATATTCTTCACAAGGGACGAAGCCGGATAGAAGAATAGCCTACGAGCCCACTACTGATTTGGTTGTTGGTCATGTCGCTGTGGTCAAGGTACAAATGGATGACTCTAGCGGATTGAGAGGATGGGACGTGGTGGAGGTCAAATCACTACCAGTGAATGGAGAAGTGGAATGTGTGTATTTAAAGCCCTTGTACTCTGGGGCTCAGAAGTTGGTGTACACTGAAACACAATACCCAACTTGGCCAGAAGATTGGATGGACCAAAAGCTTGTGCCTATTACCGTGGGGGTTAGGAGAAAAGCAACATGGACGGGCGATATTCCCATTGACGCATTTCAATTTAGCTGCGAACCCACCAAGGGTATGAAGATCCAGAGAAAGTACCACACAAGCATGCTCCTAGCTTGTCAATCCATTGAGAAGGACACCAGGGCAGAGGCTGTGCAATCGGATGGAGACAATGCAGACATTGCTGAGGAGGAGGAGATGGAGGAGGAGGAAGATGGGGATGGGGACATGGAGGAGGAGAAGGAGGAGGAAGAGGAGGACGAGGAGGGGGGGAGGAGGAGGAGTAAGATGTTTGACACATAGCCGTTTTTTACTAAATTAGAAAAATTAAATGAATTATACTTACGATTTTTATTGTAAGATGTAAAAGCTGAATTCTGCCTGCCGACTTATAACCGTCCGCTTTCCCTTTATTTCTTACAATTATAATTGTAAGACACGAATTGATGTTAACACCTTTTGTTACAAAATATGGCATTTCAACGTTGTAACATTCGCAATCTGTACGTTTCTCCGTCTTTCAAGCTCATTTCAAGCATATTTTGTCAAAATTGACTACAATCTTACGATTTTAATCGTAAGATTGCATTTGGAAAGTATCAAAAGACCCCCAAAAAGTGATCGTAAGATTGGAAATCCGTTGGGAAGCAGGAACGCCCATTTGTCATCATCTCATGCAGTCGCGGGTTTCTTCGGTCTCCGGATGGGGATGTACTCGTACGCGACTGACATGAACTGTTCGTTTTCAGCGGACTCCTCCATAAGCTCTGATAGAGCTGCGTAGAAATTGTTAACTGCATAGGTCACAAATTCCTTGGTAGTGCGGAGAAGCAAATCTCTTGTATGGAAAATCGTTTTTGTTTTCATGGCTTTACGCAATTCGAACGCCTGGTGTAGCGTATTTTCCACCGCTATCAGCGACAACGTCATTTGTGTGCTATAATCGATCTCTCCCAACTTGATGGCTTCATCTGCGATTGTTTCCAACGGTGTAAGCTGCTCGCGTTTTTCCTTTAGAGCACTGGGGTATGCTTTGAGCGCGACCCTACTTTTTTCCAGGTGAGACTGCTTACGGGTATCTTCTTCGGCTTGGCGACCAAGGTTCGTATTTTAATACCCGTAATTGACACAAATATCCATCACGACATTTTTCCTTAGCTGCGAGAAATCGTCGGCGTTAGATGATGTTTCGTTCACAATCGACGTGTTAGGGGGCGCCCAAGAGGACGACAGACCGAACCCTTCCTTGGAATTCGGATCCACGTGTACGTGTCTCGCGAAGATGACCAGCATGTCCACGTGCCATTCGGAAATGATTGTTGAACCCGTCCCGTCGCCACTTAGTTTCAGAAGCCGGAACGTTTGGAAACTCTCGGCGTGATCGCGCAACAAATTGGCGCGTATCTCTCTTTTTACAAGCCCTGAGAAAGATAAACCCATCTTTAATAAAACCGCAATTACAAACCACACTGCAAGTACAAACCGCACCGCAAGTACAAACCGCAGGTACAAACCGCAAGTACTGCTGATGCCACTTCTTATGAATACTTAAACAGCGCACGTCCTTCCTACGTGCGTCACATATATCCCCTCATTTACAGATAGTTCTTATGTGTCCTTCATCAAACCAAAAATGCCCTCCTCCTTCTAAGCGCCCTGACAAGACGGTTATTTCTAAGAATCATGTTTTGAAGACAATGGACATCGCTGGGAGACTCGCGAAAGGATTCTCCCCATGGATACCGAGCTGGACCCATTTGCTCGTCGGCGCGATTCGCGAGATGGTCGCTGCCAAGATGATACACATGTATCACACTAAGGAGGGGCTCACGTCTGCTGACACGAGGCTTTGCTCACCAGTTAAAATGACGATCAAGAAGTGGAAGGATAGCGTCAAGGTGCACATAAAGTACCCCAAGCTTGACGTACCTGAGATAGACAAAACACCTTTGGACGATACTACCCGAACTGGTATCGAGATTGCCCTATGCCACCTCTGGAACATGGGAGCCGTCCACTCCGACATCCGCGCTATCAACATGGGCTATGCCAAAGGGAACATTATCATGTTCGACTATGACAGCATTGACTTTGTTCGCATCATCAGCTCCACAAGACCCCCCCTTTCAGCTCTGTGGGAACGAGGCACTCGTGAGAATGCACCGTCAGAGAAGGAAGGATGTGATGGTGAGCCGCGCAAATATATTGTGGCCAGTCACTTGGCAGACAAATGCATGCTTGACAAGATCTTTGATAACGATAAAAGGGGATTCTCCGCAGAGTACATCGCCGAGACAATGGCGTCTGAGATGGAAGATGGGGAGATGTATGACGCTCCAGTGGATACATCCTCCTGGAAAACGAACAGCTGGTTGTTCGAGGAGTGCAATGTGACGAGCAAGGACTATATATATGAGCCTTGTTGGGAGAAAGAAACCGGCGAGATCAAGAGGAACTTGCACAATATTGAGTGCATCATGAAAAACATGTTGCAGATGTGCAGTACACTAACATTCAGCGGCCCCTACGACTACAGCACTGACATCGTCATCATCCTCACATTGTCGATCGTCAACAGGAACCGGGCTTCGAAGTTCATCAAAGATGTGCAGAAGATCCTAGATGATGATGAGAAGGGTGGTGATGGGTTCCAAACGTTCTTGGACCAGTTCGTATCCATCGCGTCGCACTTGTTCAACGTGGGTGACATAGCGTCTGCTACAGATGCTGAGCGATAGACATAATGACAATATCCAGTTGTCTTTGAAGGAATGATAATTACACAATAACCAAGCTAAGTATGGTTCAGTAGATTTGCAATGGCATATGATATGAATTCTGGACTGTTAGGATGTGTGTACACCCAAGTCAGCGACCATTCTTAACGCCTATTTTCTAACGGCGATGTCGTACATTTATTTCCATCTGATATATGTTTCATTTGACACCTTGTATTTTTGGGCTTCTGAAAAGTCGAATACTACAAATATTTTGAGAACATGTGTATTTTTCTTGTAATAAACATCCATTACATGTGAGTCTGTCTCGTCAAGCTAAAGGGAGAGCTGTCCCACAATTTGTGTCTCCGACTGTATGATCTATCATATGTGTGTGTTTTGACCAAGTATCACTAGTTCCTCTACAATGGGATCCAGTACGACGTTCACGCAACGGTTTACGTTTCTTAAATTGTGGGTATTAACTCCTGAAAGGTTCGATGGGGTGTCTGACACAATGGCTGCGCCTATGTTGTGCACTAGAAAATTTCATTTAATGATGTAACATTGGAAGTGTGCATAGCACCTGCGTACAACACAATGCGGTGGTGCAATTGCTTTGTGTCTCGAATCATGTAGTAAAGCATGCGCCCCAAGAGGTACGTGTCCATCACTAGCACGCGTATCTTGTACATGAAGATGTTGTTAAAGGATTCTTTCTTCGCAGGAGTATTGTACGTGTACGATTTGCGGATGTCATTCATGATGTGCTCCACTGAAGTCTTTATGTGCTCTGCCAATCGCAATTGGTAGGGTGATCCCTTGAGTTTGTGGAACTGCTTGGCAACCTTGCTTCGCACCGGGTCGTCCATGAGGATCCGGTACATGAGCTTGTAAGCATCTGCCGCCGTAGGTGCGGAGCGAAGGAAGTCCGTTGTTGTCGAAGGCATTCCCGTGGATCCCTTGTTGGTACGCACATCCACGAAGTGGAAGCGGCCTAGGCGCGTGGAGGAACGACCGTGCGCGTACAAGCTGTTGCTGAAGTGCTTATACATCCAACCGAGAATACCAGCGCGTTCACCGAAATCCTTGATGTGAGGGTCTGAGCTGTCTCCTTTAGTCTGATTCTTCTTCTTCTTCATAATATCTCCAAATGGCACCTCCATGAACACGTCAGTCTCAAGGGAGATCGCGCGCAACGCGGGCTCCGATGTCACGTTGTGAAGGAACCTTCCGATGTCCACACACCCCTTTTTCGGAACGCACTTGGATGGAGGGCACATGTTGTCGAATGAGAAGTGGATGTCCCCCATGAGGTACATAATACATAAACGCGGACTCGCCCCTGGCGAGACAGGTATCTGGACGTGAAGAACAGTCACGCTTGCCGGACCACTCATCTTGTGAATTCGAGAGCCAGATTCGATTATAGACATTGAGTGTTTGGTGAACAGTTACATTTTTTTAATGTAGATAACAAAGGATATCATTGTACAGAACAACTCGTAAATAATGAAAGTAGGAAAGAAAACATTCATCGGTTTGGCTATATTGTTATCATTGCTAGCTGTGTTCATGATCATCATGGCGTTTACTGTGCGGCACACGGATTGGGTGAATAATCACCCATTCAAGTTCTTAGTTGAAACGATGACCCTGTCCATATTCACATCCGCCCCTGTGTTCATCATTGTTTGAAAAAAAAATCATCATTGTAGGAAAAAAAACAAAAGCAAAAGCAAAGAATTAGTGTTCGTACCCCTGCCCTCGGTGGTGATCAGTTCTTCTTCTCAGGGGAAACATACTCACCCCGACTATTCATTCAGAGACGCCCTGTCACGGAAGAGGGAGTTTTTTTGTGGTGATGTTGGTTTTCCAGACGTAGTGTCGACCGGGACGCAGACGAAGCCGAAGTCGAAGTCGAAGTCGAAGCCGGGGTCTGAAGATTACTTCCAGGAGCAATGGAATGCGGAATGCACCAAGGAGAAGTTCTCTTTGGCCCCACACCAGAGATTCCTTTGTAATTTCATGGCACCAGGAACCCCCTACAACGGCTTGCTCCTGTTCCACGGGAACGGAGGCATGAAGACATGCACGGCGGTTTCCATATGTGAAGGGTTCGACGATCGACAAGTGTTCTTGATAGCTCGTCCAACGCTACACTATAACTTCTTGCGAACAGTGTACGATAGCGCTGCATCAGCATCTCGTAAACACCAATGCGGGGGATCAAGATATCACCAATCGAATAATAGAGGTGACATTCTAGTGCGTGAAAAGTACACGTGTTTCGGCATAATTTCATTCGCAAATTTAGTATCCGCTGCGACCGATCGCGATCTAGATAATCAGTTCTCTGGGAGCATCATCGTTGTTGATGAGGCGCACCATCTTCGGAATTCACAAATGGAATCGGCGTTCGGCTCATTGCAACGCGTGCTCCGAGTAGCATCCAACATAAAGTTGCTTCTCCTCACGGCCACACCCATGTTCAATTCGAACACCGACGTTCTCCCCCTTCTTAACCTCCTCCACACAAATGATCGAGCAACTATAAATGACATGTCCGACCTAGCATCCGCCGCAAGGGGTACGTCTCGTACTTCCCCGGTCGGTCCCGTTCAGCTTCCCGAAGATCCTCACGCCCTCAGTGGCGACGCACATTCCCTCACCGTTCGGGATCATCTCAGCTCGTTCAAAAAGCATGCGCAAACCAAACCGCGATATCGTGACGTTGGACGCGCATGGCACCCGCATCCCTAACTCTGACCGATTGGAGACGCTCATGTATCGTCTAAAGCAACACGGGTCACACGGAAGCGTCGCAGAGGTAGACGAAATTTGCACGAGCGAGATGAGCGGCCTGCAGTTGGAGACGTACGAGGCACACCGCCGGAATTTTAAGGCGGATGAGTTGGATGATGAGTTGGATGATGAGGTGGATGATGTGGATCATGGTGACATGCGTGTCCGTCAAATGTGCAATGTGATTTTCCCTGCTCCTCTTAACGGCGGCGGAGACTCATCGTCATCTGGCAAGTCGGGTTTCCGTCGTTGCATGGAGTTCGATTCGCAACGTGGCGCGTGGAAGTACCGTCCGGGGGTACCGGCATTCCTCTCCCCTGAGTTGGCGCCCGGCTACGCATGCAAAATCAACAATGTCGCCGACTGCATAGCGGCAACGGGACGATCGGCGATCTCGATGGTGTACTCCCGCTGGATTTGGAGCGGGGTGCTTCCTGTGGCAGTCGCACTTGAGCACAGAGGGTACCGCTCGTTTTTGGACACGGGCCACCGGGGTGGAATCGGGACCTACGCGATCATATCGGGGCTGCGCGAGCACGGGTTCCAGAGTCTGGAGCGTATCTTGGAGGTCGCTCGCTCGCCTGAGAACAAACATGGAGAGCTGATAAGCGTTTTATTGATGACTGACCGCGGCACGGAAGGCTTGGATTTCCGCTTCGTTCGAGAGCTGCACATTCTAGAACCTTGGTTTCACATGAAGAAGATCGAGCAAATCGTGGGTCGCGCGGTACGTCACTGCTCACACGCCCTTCTCCAGTCACCAGAACGCAACGTGACCGTGTACATGCACGCATCTGTCTACCCACGTGGTGGTGGTGAAATGGAGACCGCGGATCTTCAGGCGTACCGCATCGCCCTCAAAAAAGAAATCGACATCTCGAAGGCGGAGAGCGCTCTGATATCCGCGGCAATCGACTTTAGGCATGACAACAACGATCCTCGAGGAGAACGGGAGAAGCGCACCTTTGTCGTCGACATGGTGAGCGCTAGCGGGCGCACCGTGAAAACAACCTTCCTATCAAGGAAAGAAAAGGACGACGACACATGCGATACCCTTGCGGCTGACGATTCGACATTCGACGCTGTGAGACATGTAGACCTCTCACGAGTGGCGGATGTCATTTTGGCCACGTTGCGATCTGCTGACGCGACACACGGTTGCACCATCGAGGACTTTGCTACCGCACTCACTAAGAAGGATCAGATGCAGCCGTGGGTGGCCCAATGCATTCTCGAGTCGGTGGATCGCCTTCTTTCACATAGGGTATTTCGTCGTACCGACAAGTACTTCCTAGGAAACGAGGCGCATAACGATGACGACAACTCAAACACGAACAAATGGATGCCTCTTAATATTTTAGAACACGCAACCAAGGCGGAGGGGGCTATGGACATGGTAGCAAGACGGGTCGTTGCTTTAGAGAGCGCTTTGCCGTCGAAGGTCGCGGATCGATTCCGGTCGGAGCTATTGGACTATGTTGTGGATCGACTTCCTAGAACGCAACTGGAGGAACTTGCGGTTGTGGTGGCATCATCATCATCATCATCATATACCAAGAGTCATAAAATACAACAAAACATAATGGACTCGCGCAACATGTTAGGGATAGTTTGAGACGCGCTGGTGTGCTTGAGAATTATATAGACAAGAATAGCCTTACGATCGTGTTCCGAAACCCTTACGACATTGCGTCCCCAACCAAGGTGCGCCGACCCATGTGTTTCGTCCCCTCTGATGAAAAGAACACTGAGGCCCCTATATTCCGTCCTTGTATTGTCGGAGAGATCGTGTCCCCTACGACTCCAGAATCGTCAACTGTATCTGTGATGGACGATCCGTATGTCAAGTTGGGGTTCATGGACAGGGTCACTAGCAAGGATGCGTTCACGTTCAAGTTGGCAACGACATCTAACGTGCGTGGGAGCGTCTGTGGGAGCACGTCGTCCTTGAGAACCGGCGCATTGTGGCCCGCAGTATTGCGTATCATCTCAAGCGACGCGACACTCCGTGTGCTCCTCGAGAAGGAGGAGGGTGCCTTGACCCTGAAGAAATCGAATATGTGCCTGCTCATTGAACTTGCGATGCGAAAATTCGGGGGGTTCATGCGCCCTGTCCAGGCGCACATGAGCAGCAACCTGCTTACCCCCCCAAATTAACACTTCAATGAAACGTATTGTGTACGAACAATGCAGGATGGAGAGCCGATCCTGAGTCTGATCCTGAGTCTGTTCCTGAGCCTGAGCCTGTGCCTGAGCCTGAGCCTGTGCCTGTGCCTGTGCCTGTGCCTGAGTCTGATCCTGAGTCTGATCCTGAGTCTGATCCTGAGTCTGATCCTGAGTCTGATCCTGAGTCTGTGCCTGAGCCTGAGGCTGAGCCTGAGCCTGAGCCTGAGCCTGAGCCTGAGCCTGAGCCTGAGCCAATGCCTGAGCCGATGCCTGAGTATGCGTCATCGTAAGCTTCCGCATGGGTTCCGACTTCAACCTCATTTTCGTGGAACAAGCAAGTGACGTGCAGGCGCACAGTGCGTCCCGGGCGTTGGGCGCGACCTATCACCTGCTCCACTAGGGCCTCTGCAGTTCGGTGGAGGAGGAGTACAGTCGGAGACGCAATTTGTGGGACGCCCTACCGGTGACCCTTGAACCCAATGGGTAGATCAGCTAAAGGCGAGTACATATTTTTGCCCTTCATCTCTGTATTTCAGCATTTAAGCTGGCCCAAAGGATAACAAGGCAAGCTGCTGACAAACCCAGGTGGGTCGGTCGGTTTAGCGCTCACACTCGCCTCGATGGAAACTGTGGTTTTGGGGGGAGGCGAGGGAACACAGAATGCCTCAGGTCGCTCTCTCCCATCCATCCACGTTGTCAGAAGCAGAAGAAGGTTCTTGGCAGCGTTCACGTCTCGGTTCCAGGTTGCACCACAGCGCACATTGGATGATGCGCTTTTGACACTGTCTCTACAGTGCAGTACTTTGTGAACCTTGACGTTCTTCACCACCATCTTCTGCTTCTCAACAGTTATAGACCCGTCGATTGGGGACTCTTTGCAAACTCCGCGCCAGACTACGCTGTCTGCCTTCATGTTGACAAGCCTCTGGAAGCAGCCGTGACATTTACAAGAAGTGTTGCGTTTGTCGACGTTTTTGAACAAAACATTCTTACGACGTGAGAGGCACCTCCTGATCTCTTTGATGGGCCCAGAACATGAACGACTGATACCATACCCTTGGTTGGACCAGTTGCCGAAGCCAACAACGGTCGTCTGTGCCCTTGGTGCAATCACATCGCATACCTTTTCAATCGTCTTCTGTTTACCAACGTATCGAAAGAATCGCATAGATCGGTAGCCTTTGTTGGCTCTGTGTTGTAGGAGGATCGGGAGCGCTTTGAGATAAGCTCTGACATGGTCCTGCAGGTCGACCATGTTGCTCGTATTAGGCGATGGAATGGACTTCACGAGGTCTTGAGTCTCGTCATTCCATTTGTAGGTGCGACGCTTGCTTGTATTGTACCCAGCAACTTCGCTAAAGCGAGCCGAGCTGAAAGACTCGATGCGACCTGCAGAAGATGCTACCGTGACGATATCTGTCATTCCAGGGTCTACTCCGACACGCAGCGCACCCACTGCGTCCTTGCACTCTACGATATTTTGCGTCTTTGGGATAGCCTGCGTTTTCTCCTTCTTCAACGACCTCTTCTTTACCCTTCTGCTTCATTTGGACGGATACCCCTTTACCGTCGCTGAGGATTCGGTTTGTCAAAGCGAGACCTTTTCGTCTCAAGACCTTGGACATTAAAGTACTTTCGCCACAGCATTGTATGGTTCTCGTAACGTCCATCGCCAGAGACGCTCTCGAGTGGCGAATCACCCATGCTGAGAAGCTTCATGAAAGTCATGGACGATATCGGGACGTACGAAATTGTGAAGCCGTTCTTGCGAGGAAGGATACTGAACAGACGGGGGTGACTTTTTTTGTTTTTTTTATCTTTCGGATCCACTCGTCCGACCTCTCCCAACTCTGTAAGCACGTGATGGAACAATCGCATTGTCAGGTGCGCTCTAGTGTTGAACTGCTTCCCTCTTGGCAGCGGAAAGAGAGCCCTCAAAAGACTGACAACCTCTTTGATGTGGATCGCATGCACGAGGCCCTCTGGGATGATTGTGTCGATTTTCGATTCTGGGTACTGGACCACCGCTTTGACAATCTTCTTGAAATGTTTCTTCAGAGAGGGATGTTTCAAGCGCAGGTACTTGATAACGAACCTGTCCACGTTTGCCCAGACGCTGTTGCACGCCATCGTCGCCATTTGTAGTGAGACGTCTGCGATTACTTGTCCCCAAGGACGAACGTCCACCTTCACGTATCCTGCAGGTCTTAGGGCGTCGAAAGCAACCATGGTATCATTGAAGCTCTGGCCCAGAGTATCCTTTCGAACATTGGAGGTCGATACCGCAAGGAGGCACCTGTAATAAAAGTTCCGATCCAGGTGTGGTAACTGCTTGACGTCAAAGTCTCCATCATCGAGGCATCTTGTGATATAATGGGCGTTCCTGCCTCCCGGCTGATTTTGACTGGTTGCGAAACATGGTATGGAGCGGATTTGTGATTCCTTGGTGCTGATGTCTCAAGCTAGCGAGTCGTTCAGGAGGCTCTAAATCCTGATTAGAAATTTTAAAAAATCGGCCGGGAGGCAGGAACGCCCATTATATGAAAGTTTGCGAATAAGTATGCCTCTGCAACTGCGTGGTTTATTAAGAGTACCATGCTTTGTATCCTTGAGGAGATCTGATGCCTCGATACATCCATGCACAGAGAATTAAGCGTCTTCTTGACGACGCTGATGTTAATATCGTCATCTCCTTTGTCTTGCACTACCCCCATTAAGAGAGGGTGAGTATTCTTTTTCTTTTGGTGATATAATATTGCACCCACATTTCCTTATACACATTTCCTACGTTATCATGATTGATGCAGAGATAAGACACCGCGCGGTTGTTCACTACATATACTATAATCGTAGTTTAAGGAAAGTTAGCTTGCTGTACAAAGTATCAAAATCATCACTCCAACGTTGGGTCACCAAAGCTAATATAAAACATCATCGGAAGAAAAGAGTGAGTGTCATTACAGAAGATATCAAGGCTGCTATAAAACAACTGATTGACTCCAATCCCTTCTTGACAATGTCTCAGCTTGCAGAGGGTGTGACTTCTCTGTCCTCTGTCAAGATGTCTCCAAAAACTTGTGGACGCTACACACGCAAACTCGGTTACACCCGCAAGCGCGCATACAAAACAGTTCGGCACAAGAATGACCACAAATCTTCTGTCGACCGTTTTTGTAAGGAGTATTTAGCCTTTCCGACATCGGATTCGTTAAGCATGGATGAGGCGGGTTTTTACATTGGTGACACTTGTCGCAGAGGGTACTGTCAACGCGGCAAACGTTTAAATATCCAAATTTCTAGGACATTGCGAATGTCCAAATTGACACTAATTGCTGCCGTTTCTGCTAAAGGTATCGTTCATTACAAGATCCTTGATCACAATTGCAAGAAAGTCGACTTTGTACAGTTTGTATCTGAGTTACATGTGCAGCGGGGTACAGTCGCTGTCCTTGACAATATCCAGTTCCATCATTCAAAGGAGACGATTTCTATGTTCGATTCTGTAGGAATACGACCACTCTTTGTACCTCCTTACAGTCCAGAGTTTAACGATATTGAGAATGTCTTTAGTTTGCTCAAGCGAAAATATCGCTGCATGTGCCCAATAATTCCAGATGTAGCAGATATATTTGATTACAGTAACGCTTTGAAAAGGATTATTGATGCGCACGATGTTAGCCATCAGTTTGACTTTTCAGGGTACTTTGAACATGTAAATTCAGTGTCTTTAGATGCCTTGAATTTTTTGTGTCAATCACCTGAAGACAGTATCTGTATTGACAAGATCGGTTAAATCTTAAATTGGTCAACTTTTCAGAATCAATGGGCGTTCCTGCCTCCCGGCCGATTTTTTTAAATTTCTAATCAGGATTTAGAGCCTCCTGAACGACTCGATAGCTTGAGACATCAGCACCAAGGAATCACAAATCCCCTCCATACCATGTTTCGCAACCAGTCAAAATCGGCCGGGAGGCAGGAACGCCCATTAATCCCCAAAATAGAAGGTGTCCCAATATCAAATGTCCCTAGCTGTATGTGCGTCGTGACCTCGAGGTTGAGACCGCATCCGTCCTTCGCTGAGTTGAGCAAGAGTACGCGAACTGCGGGGTCGTTCCTGTACGCGTAGACGTCCTGTTCGTTTTTTAGGACGGTGCCCCCTTGAAGGGTCACATATCCGATCCCTGCTCGGTCCAGCCTAGGCTCGACGACTTTGTAGAAGATTGCATCGGCGTCGCTGAATATGATGCACTTCTTGACGGCATCCCCGTCCCAATCACCGTCTTTCTCAGAGCGCCTGAAGAACGCGTCGAAGGCGTCTAGTTTGCCGCTGTCCCCGGAGGGACCGGGAGGCGCCGAGAGTCGTTTGCGAAGAACTTTCGCCCTCATTCGTAGCGACTTGTATGTGTGGCGGCGCACGCCTGGGATGCGTGCGAGGCGATCTAGATTTGTGAGGTACAAGATGGCGAGCTCCCTGACAGAGGCTGCCCTGTCGGATTTGTACAAGCCGAGGACTCGGGCCTTGGCTCCGTCGAGGTCAAGGGCGTTCATCAATGTTATTGTGTGCGCGTCGTGCAGGCCGAGGAAGAGGCTTATGTCTCCGTCCGGGACGCGGATCAATGTCGTCTCGGGTGGTACATCGAGCCCCTGGCACTTGGTCATGAAGGGGTGCTCGCAGCGACACACCAGACTGCCTATATCGACTCCAGAGATGCTGAAGTTGAGATGTAAGAGTTGGGACGGCTTGAAAGAAGCAGACAAAAACCACATTCGGCGACATGGGGGGATGTGGCGGAAGCAGTAGATAGCTGTGTCGACCTCGTCCACGATGACACGGTCCAGAGTTGTGTGATTGGCCAGCGCACTTGATATCGAGTCGACGAACGTGGTCGTGGTGATGATCAACCGGTTCTTCTTGAAGACTTTTTCTGCGTCCGTGTACAGCATGATCGTCTGGCTGTACTCCACGATCGTCGTCCTTGGAAATGACTGTGGCAAGTATCGATCAGCGGCCTCAACCCATTGGTGGTGCAAATTTGGTGGAACGACCACCAAGTTGACAGAGTCGGGTTCGGAGGCCAAGAGGGCGAGCATGACGAATGTCTTTCCACATCCTGGAGGGTCGTTCATGATCCCCACCGCGATTTCTACGGACTTGTCATTCTTTTCGGCGTTGCTCTTAATTATCCGAAGCTTGTGACCGTAAGCTTCGATGCAACGACAACGCCTTAACATTGCACTTTGATGCTTCCACAGAGCCACTCGACCGCACTTGAATGGGCGTTCCTGCCTCCCGGCCGATTTTTTTTAAATTTCTAATCAGGATTTAGAGCCTCCTGAACGACTCGCTAGCTTGAGACATCAGCACCAAGGAATCACAATTCCGCTCCATACCATGTTTCGCAACCAGTCAAAATCGGCCGGGAGGCAGGAACGCCCATTCTTGGGTGGGTAGTCTGTCGGCGAGGCGTCTGTCAGCACCTCGCAACTAGGTTGGGATGGGTGCCGGAACAATGAATCGAACATACCTTGCTTTCAAATAAAGTGGGGACACACACCTTATAATCAAAATTATTTGAGAACAACAGGCTCGTTTTTCATACATTTGTGTCATTCATTCTTTGGTACAATAACGGAGAGCGAAGTTGTAGAGCAGTCGTAAGTGTTCTGGAAGTGTCCTTATTATTATCTTTGTCGCTTTTCAGCTTGTCCCAGGAAAGGAAAATCACGTAGAACAGAATGATGTACATCAAGACCGAGCCGATAGCCGAGATCAAGCCTGAGAAGAAATTCTTCCCCACAAAACTCATTACAGGGTTTCTGTGTTTCCACACGCTCCAAGCGTCCCTGTGGGGGAACAAAGGCGTTTCCTGAGAACTTTTCTTCATTTCGTAAAAGCGTGTTTAAAATGCATATCCCATTTTTATTCAAAGCTTACCACACAATCTCCCTTCACCCGACTCATCCTACACAGGTTGGGTTTAGAAGGGGTGGTGGAGGTGCACGCTGCTTGCGATGAAGGAGAAGGACAGGAAACTCTTTTTGGGGAAATATCTAGTGAGTGGAGGTCGTCGTTGCAGGTGCGGTGTTGCGTGCTAGAGATCATGTCTGCCTCGATCTCATCCACATGCTCTTCTACGTACTCCAGGATGCGGTTCTCGATCATCCACCGGAAGAAGTTCAGTTGCCCGACCGTCGTCTCTATGTTTTCCGATCCGTAGTGGAACAGTATTCGGTCGCGGCGGCGAAAAGGGTCGAATTGCTGTTTGGAGTAAGCCTTAAGCTGCATACGGTATTGTCGGTACACATTAAGAGGAAGCGATGCTATTGGGCTGTGTATCACCACGTTGTGCGTTTTGGCATAGTTCGTCACAAACCAGTCAATCAACCGAAGAGATATCTTGGAGGATATCTTTGAAACGTCAGTAGAAGAAGCCCACGCTGTTGCTGCAGAAGACGGTTCAACCAGATAGACCAGGCGCATGATGTGCGTCCGTGTGCTAAAAAACTGGGACAACGATAGCATCAGTATATCTGCCCTAGACATCATGGTGGCTTCGTCTCGACTTAGTTACAAAAAACGGAGGTTGCAACTTGTTTTTATGACAACTCATTCTTTACCCTTATGCACATTCACCGGTACTTGATTATTTCAGTCGCAGCAAGAGACCCACCAATGGCCATGGGACGGAGTCCTGCATCTTGTCCATTGAAGTTCTTCCACACCTCCTCGAAGTGCCTCTGGGGATGCGATGGAGACTTCATAGCAGCGTACGTGTCATGGTAGAACGAACTGCAAGACGAGGGTTGTGATGTCGAGACAGGGACCCCTCCTCCTCCACAGGAGGATACCGCATAGCCCCCGAATGACGTACGAGAGACTTCGCCCCCGAATGACGTACGAGAGCCGTTGCCCCCGAATGACGTACGAGAGCCGTCGCCCCCGAATGACGTACGAGAGCCGTCGCCACCACCACCACATATGTATTCCCCGCTAGCGGTGTACACACACGAAGGGGACATAGTGTAAGGCGCACCCACCAATTTATTAGGGGGGCACCTACCACCGCCATTATTGGCAGCGCCTCCACAGCTTCCGGCACTACCAGATGTTATGCAGCTGCTGATTGCTCCATCGTACATTTGGTGTTGTGGCTGTTGATTCATTTGTACAATCGTTTGTATACACTTGTTCTCAAATTTTATTATTCCGCCGACTACAGTCGGTGGAACAGTAAAATGAAACATACAATATTTATTAAATAAAGTGGGACACAACTTATAATCCTGCTTCGTCGAAGCAAACAATGTTAAAGCTTTCTTTGTACCTGTAATGGGCGTTCCTGCATCCCGGCGGATTTTTTGAAATTTCTACTCAGAATTTAGAGTCTCCGGAACGACTATTCGCTAGCCTGATATATCAGCACCGAGGAATCCCAAATCCGCTCCAGACCATGTTTTGCACCCACTATTTCATGGGGGGACCAGATGCCCGGTCCGTTGAACTGTCTCATTTAATTTGAAAATATGTGTAATAGAAAACATGTATGTCTGGGTATGCAGCAGCGCCCTTGTCCGATGTCCAAGATATAAACACTCTGCTCTACCTAAATCCGGAGCTATCCGCGTACAGCAACGTGCGCACTATCGAGGATGCCCTGGTTCACTTCGACGCCTACTCGAACCTACCCAATGTCATGCCCACGCTACCGGTGGGTTTCGACGCCAAAGTCTACATAGGCGCGCAGTCGAACGTGAGCATAATAAACCGCGTCATCCGCGACGCGATCGCGGGGGTAGACGGCGTGGACCCGTCCTCGCCGTCTATAGACGGAAGGGGAGTGTTCGTAGCGACGCTCATGTGCGGAGCCAAGGTTCGCACGCTATACCAGGCCGGATCGAACTTCCCGTACTCGATCAACCTGGTAGCCGACTTCACATCGAACGACCTGCAACCGGACGACCGCATCCGTCTAGTCCAGCACGACAACGGGTTCATAGTGGAGGCTGCAGTCCTAGAGGTATCCTACGAGAGATCACGTATACTGCTCGCCCCCTCGACCAACCCGCGCGTGAGGGCTGCTCTCGCAAGTACATCTGGTAGCTTCGAGGCGTTCGGTATAAGGATATACGATCCACTGCGCCAGGCGCGCGTGTCCTTTGCTAGGACGACCATGCAGTCCGGTGGCGTCTTCCCGTCCGGACCAGACGCGGTACCTGCCAAGGAGTTCGTGTACGACATGTACCAGCTGATGTATCCCGAGACGCGGGGCCTTGGGTTCTCCGACACCTACCTCGACTACCGCCGTAAGTGGGAGCGCGTGGACGCCTACCGCATACGCGGCCCGTCTGATCTCCTGAACATCCAGAACCCTAACGCGTCTGGTCTGATTGCTGGGGGGGGGGGGGGGCAGTAATGTGGTGGGGGTGGTACAGTCATCCGGGAACATCTCTGTGTTGGACACGCCGACGGTAGGGTACGGTGACTTTTCATGGATGTCGCCATCGAACGTCTCTCTCGCTGAAGGGTACGTGCGCATCTCTACGGACTCATTCGCGGCAGGGTTCGAGTCCAGCAACAACCTGTACGCCACCGGCCAGTACGCGTCGCTGTGCAGCAACCTCGTCGTGGGGTTCGACTCCGCCACCGTGAGGTCCGACATGGAGTGCATGGGCGCTCTTACCATATGGGCGACCTCCTTCAACGGGGGCGTCGCCACCCTCGGTGGTGGGGCGCTCATCGTGGAGGAGGGTGACGCCGGGTACGGGAGTCCGGAGCTCAAGGTGACGGTGCAAGTGCGGGACATGATGCACATAGGAGAGACTCTCGGGATAGGAACATCCAACCCCGACCCGACATTGACGAACGTGCGTCTCGCATTGGGAGGCGACATATTCGCCACTGGTACCGTTGTCACTCTATCTGACAAAGACGCCAAGACGGATGTGGTCGTAATCGAGGACCCGCTTCACCGCGTCAGAGGGATGCGCGGGTGCACTTTCTTCATGAAAGATTCCATAAACGATGATGGTTCGGATAAGAGGCGACGACACACCGGTCTCATCGCGCAAGAGGTTCAGGAAATCCTACCCGAGGCAGTGTACCGCACCCCATGCGGGTCGCTTAGCGTTGCCTACAGCAATCTTGCGGGATTGCTTGTAGAGAGCATCAAGGAGCTAGTAGACAGACTCGAACATGTGGAAGACAAGCTGATTATCACACGGAAAAAACCTGATTATAGTTGAATTTTAGTTACACTCAGACCGGTCAATAAGATCCTTGATCACAATTGCAAGAAAGTCGACTTTGTACAGTTTGTATCTGAGTTACATGTACAGCGGGGTACAGTCGCTGTCCTTGACAATATCCAGTTCCATCATTCAAAGGAGACGATTTCTATGTTCGATTCTGTAGGAATACGACCACTCTTTGTACCTCCTTACAGTCCAGAGTTTAACGCTATTGAGAATGTCTTTAGTTTGCTCAAGCAAAAATATCGCTGCATGTGCCCAATAATTCCAGATGTAGCAGATATATTTGATTACAGTAACGCTTTGAAAAGGATTATTGATGCGCACGATGTTAGCCATCAGTTGGACTTTTCAGGGTACTTTGAACATGTAAATTCAGTGTCTTTAGATGCCTTGAATTTTTTGTGTCAATCACCTGAAGACAGTATCTGTATTGACAAGATCGGTTACAAATCTTGAATTGGTCAACTTTTCAGAATCCCCAAAATAGAAGGTGTCCCAATATCAAATGTCCCTAGCTGTATGCTCCATCACAAATTGTACCCCGAAAACGTTTTGATGTAATCTGGATCTGCAGACATCTGTCTCTGGTTTCAGGGGATATCATTCAAATTATACTGAGTGTCCCAAAATTATTTGAGAACAACTGTATGAAGAAGAATGGCGAAACCGAATCCATGACGATCGTGGTGTTCAGCTTTATTCATTATAATTGAATCCACAAAGTTGCATGTGGAACACCTTCACCAACTTCGTTCGTGGTGGCCTCCGTGCTCGTGCGACCAGCTGCTTGAACTTCGCTGGAGCGAGGGTGTGCGTCACGATAATGACATCAGCTTGGGGAATGTTTAGTCCTTGTGCAGACCCTGTGTTCATTATGAGGACCGTCTTCTCCTTTCCAAACTTCAACAGTTGCTTCTCCCGTGTCAGGTAGGTCCCAATCAGCTGCGTCGTGTATCCAAACCTAGACACACACTTCTCTACCAATTCCTGCATATCTTCGCCCATAGTGGTGTCCCTAAAAACGATAATGTTGACGTGATCACGTCTGCTCCGCATCCTGTAGAATCGTGTGCACAAGGTCGATGGTCGACCGCACGGTTCGCATGCGATCAAAGTTGTCCAAGAACTCCTCTTCGCCTACAGGGTCTGGCAATTGTGTCGTGAAGTCTAGAGGAAGCACTGCGTCGCAACCTCTGCAAACAGGGATGCACAGCTTTCCATCCTTTCTTTGCTGCTCAAAGCAAATATCATAAAACTTTGCAAGGAACGCTGCGTCAGCCCTCCTGCTGCAGCATGGCATGCGGACAGTATTGTTGCACTTGTCTATTTCTCTTAGAGACACGAAACAGTACTTCTGACAGGTCAGCTCCAGGAAAGAATCTTGGTAGGTGACATTTTTCATCAGCTTTCCGAGCTGTATCGTATCCGTAGGTAGCGACTTCTGGATATCATTGATGCTTTGAATGTCCAGCTTCCGTACCGCATGGAGGGTGTCCAACGTTTTAGTGAACTCGTTCAGGTGATTGAACACGACAGGAGGGTACCTTGTCATGTCCACATGCACCGACACCACGTATTTGTGGCATTCGATGGGTGGCATAGTGATCAAGTGCCTCATGTACTTGGGGTAGTTGTACGTACTTGAAGAGTGTGTGCCGGTGACCAGTCAAATGAAGATGTTTGGGATCAATGTACCACTAGGAACCAATAACGAGTCGGCTTCGTCGATGATCAACCTCCGCACACATCTGTGCGTGTTTGAAGAGTTGAGCCTTTTCATAAGACGACTGTAGGAAGCAGGAGAAAATATGACCACTTTCGCGTTTGAAATGTTGCCTACCAGCGTCTCAGTGCACATCTTGACGTGCGATGGGACAGATATGATGCGACTTTCCGGTACACCCATCTTATGCATGGTGTCATACCAGTAGGAGACAAGGTTTGCACTTGCGATGACGAATGTCACGTTTCCCCATACGCGCATATCCTCTTTGCTCATAATGGGGATGCTGGCGTAGCAACGTGTGGAGGAGGAGGATGTAGCCCTGACCGTGTCGTATGGGTTAACTCCATGAGTGTCCGCGTTGCACTCTGATGTGTTGAGAACCAAAGACGCCATGATCGCTGTCTTGCCACTTCCTGGTGGCAGACCCATTATCCCCATCCTCGGGCGCTCGTTGGTGTTTCTCCACTGCTTCATGTACTGAGATTCCACGTCGTAGGCCTCCATGCTTTGGCACCACTTCAGGCATTCTTTCTGATGAGTCCACGGATCGTACCAATCGCCCCACACGGTGGTCATTGTGGTTTTTTTTGTCAGGTAAAGCGAAGCTCCGTTAAGAGAAAGCGAGTCGAAAATGAATACGATAGTGGTTTGGTTATGTGTTGGAAAGAGCGTCGTCGATTAAATATAGGTATTGTCAAGGGTTTGGGTTTTGGAGTACGAGAGTACTTGTGGTTTTGCGGTTTGGCTCAAGCAGACTTGCGGTTTCCGTGGATAAATTGTGCGGGATGTTGTACTTGGCGCACCATTTGATCGATTGTTCTAGAGATGATTCGATGAGTGATGCGGTTGTTTTCATTTGTTGGGTTTGGTCGCACTCGTTTCCTTTTTTGCCGATAAGCGTTATGACATTCTTGATGGCGCATATTTGGTTTTCAACAAAGCAGGTGTTCTGTTGACACAACCATTCGAGAAACGATACGAACGTGGGTTTTCTTTGAAGGGTGGTGAAAACATGCCTTAGCGAGCTTACGATGATGTTTTCGTGTTCTTCAAACGGAGCAAGGACAAAGCTCCTCGCATATTTTTTCGTAGCGCTGTAAGAGTACAATCATCAGTATCGTTGTCTTGAGGTCGGTTCATATTATACCCGGAACAGACGACGTATTTCTCTGAGTTTGCCGGTCTACTCTTGAATGGCTTAACGATCCTCACCGTGTTGAATGCGCAACGAACGATATATAGGAGTTGTACGATTGCGATCGTGTGTATGTCGTATATTTTTATGACTAGCACCCCGTTATGTTTTTGCAGACACATAGCTGTATACAGCTGTGCCACCACGAGTTGCATGGCTCTTTCTTCTTGGTGGTTGAAGTTTCCACTGAAGTCGAAGCCTCCATCTGCTGTCACGAAGTCTACGGTGCCTTTCCCACCTACGGCATCAACGAAATTATCGACGTTGCAAATGTTGTATAGGTTGCCTGTTCCATCCTCCCCGTTGTGCAGCCATACTCCGCATGCGTTGCCTGACCTGCCCAACCGGCGAATAGGTGCGATTCTCCATCCTGGGATGTGGCGACTTGACCGGTCTACGAGTGTTATCCCATGGTACTCGTCACCTTTCGCATGTTCCGTAATCGTAGCGATACTTGGTGAACGCCTCCATGAAGCCTCCTGGGCCCTCAGCAAGAAATGCGGCGCGCACCGGGTGTTGTTTACATTGAGCCATTCTCCCGAACCTGAGGTCTGGTTCAAAGTCGTGCAAAATCTCCCAGAGCTTGAAGAAAGACCGACTTATCGGTCTGTAGAGGGAAACGCCGTAGCTGCTCCCGTGGAACGTGGGAGAATAGATGCTCTCGTAGGCATTTGCGAACTTTTTGAACATATCCCATTTGTGGGACAGGAAATATGAGGATATGTTATTTTTGAATGCCATGAGATGGGTGTGCGACGAGCAAAGGGTTTTCATGTGTTGGGAAACGTTGGTTACACATGACTCGTCATCGCCTTCCCAATAACATCCCGAAACATCTGTCTTGTCGATGCAATTTGTGAAATCAAGCTGATGTTCCATGCCTGCCTGCGCCTTGACCTGTTGCGACTTTCTTCTGATTGCGAACCTTTTTTTACGCGTCTGGAATGCGCAGATACCTGAGGATTTCGATTCGAAATTAAATGTTTAGATGATGTAAAAAAGATGCACCTGGTTGGAAACATCGTGCTATTCATCGTAGCGATATCGATACTCGCGGCCATTGGAATCTCATTAGTATCGTTGAGCTCAAGAGTGAACGATCATGAGGAAATGCTCATATGCCTTGGAGATATAGAATGTGGGAAAAAAATAGCTCCACCACCACCTGATTCTTATTTGTGGGAGTTTAAGAGGTTCTCGATACTCCCGAGTATAAGGTGTGTCCCACTTTATTTGATACCACAGTAAAGGGTGTCCCACGTTACCTGTAACGAACGATGAGGTTGCATTCCGGTACAAAACAAATGGTTGGTACAGATTCTGATAGCGATGACGTCGATATTACTCTCTCTCATACAAAGGAAGACCCATCTGGTATCACTGACCCATCTGGTATCACTGACCCATCTGGTATCACTGACCCATCTGGTATCACTGACCCATCTGGTATCACTGACCCATCTGGTATCACTGACCCATCTGGTATCACTGACGATCCTGTTGTATCCCATCCTGTTGTATCTGAAGATGAAAGAGAAGCTGGTGTGCTATTGGGTAAGAGAATGGGTATCCACAAAAATCGCAAACGCCGGCGGGTGTCAGCAATGAAAAGCGAGAGCGACGACGTCGAAGACATTATCATGATATTGTACAACATTGAAGATTCGATTCACCTCTCTCATAAATCGACTGAGTCGTACTTGAGCATAATGGGCTTACTCATCATTTTCATGTTGACAGGATTCATTTCATTGAACTTTGCGTTTGTGAATGTCAGAACAAGCGTATAATACACAACATGACGATCGAGAAAGATATCCGGTTCGATAAACAAATGAGCGAGAAATAAGATAAATTGCACGGGTGCATCAACCGCAAGTGCAGTGGGGCATCTCCGGGAAACAATTCGGTACGTTCGAGAGTGCCCATTGAAGGACCAATCGCACTTAAGCGATCGCAGGTACCGTGGCCCAAAATAACACGGGGTCTTTGTTGATGTGCAATGCGTACACTCCAGAAAGCGGTTTAATTTATATGTTCCGCCGAGTGTAGCCTGATATACAGAAATCGTTAAAACTACTGGTGGGTGGGTACACCATAGTTTGTTGATGGCAGTTTTTTCAGATGGTAGGAAGGAGTTCGTTGTGAAGAAAGGATCTGTGAAGAAGACGGACTTCGCTGCATTTATTGACTCATTGAGTTTGTGCAATAATTCAGTAGTAATAATAAACAACGCCAGTATCCATAAGAACTTGGCCTCAGAAGCCCCGTAAATATTTGTTACACTCCTCCTTACAGTCCAGAATTCAATGCTATTGAGCTGTGCTTTCGCTAAGGTGGAAAGAAAGACTTTCGTCGATTGAACATATACCAAACGATACAAAGACGCACGTGTCTGATATGATTTCCTTAGCATTCAGCAACCTCACTGATAAAATCATTATGGGTTGTTTTGACCACGTATGTGATGTTTTTATAAAGAGTTCTGTGATGTACAAATTATGTAAGATGGCAACGAAACCTCCGACAGTCGCGAAATTGAAGGAGCTACTAAAATTGGCCGAAGTAGCATACTCCTCAAAGGACAAGGAAGGACGATATTGTCCGTGCTATGCGAAGACAATGGTATCATCGCCAGACCCCCTCCAGAGTACAAGACGGTGGAAAAAGATTGCGTCGTGAAATGCGCCCTGAAGAAGGCAATGAGTCTTGACCTGATGAAGAATTCGGTAAAGTTCAGGGGGCATGTGGATCAGCTCGTCAATGTGGGAGCGCCATGTTACGGCGTTCCAGTCTGGTGCTGACTTTCCATGTCACGAGGCTCATGGAGGGCGACCTGCCGATTCCAATATGTACGATATGAAGGATACCTACTGGAAGGAATTGGCTAAGGATCGGAGTTGACGGCGTTTTCCAGATGAAGATAGTAAATATCATACGAGCCCGTGAAAGACGTAATCGGAAAGGTGCTTGGTAGCAATGACCCTGACTACATCAACTCCTACCCTATCTATTTTCGACCGAGGTTTTGAACTATGCCGGTCACACATTGAGCACTGTCGTGTCGAAACAACGCATGGGTTCCTTTGGTACCTTCGTCTGACCCGCCTCACCCTAAGGCTAACTTTGAATGCACTGGGAGCTCCGAAGACCATCCGTGTGTACGACGTGATGAGGGTCATCCCAAACAAGAAATACAGGAGATGGAATCTTGGCCAGAGTCTGCTCAGGAGTACGTCCGTGAAGTTCGAGTCAGGCTGAAAGTTCCAGATGGAAGTCGACTTTATGATGACTATGGTAAAGACATGGACTTCCCGACCATGGTCCGGTTCAATTATTGGATGCAGACACGGTTGGAGGATATTGGTGCACGTCGTATCCGGTTGATGCCCATCTTTAATGTCCAACGGGCGCATGTCCAACGGGCGCATGTCCAACGGGCGCATGTCCAAACGGGCCGCATGTCCAACGGGCACATGTCCAACGGGCGCATGTCCAACGGGCGCATGTCCAACGGGCGCATGGTCCAACGGGCGCATGTCCAACGGGCCGCATGTCCTCCGCTGGCGCGCCTTGACATGAAGACCCTCGTGAACCTATTCCAGCGCACGTGTTCCCCAAAGACCCAAACATCGTCGAGCTTTCAAAGTGGAAAAATGTAAAGGATCCCGACCGCTTCATGTTGCCTCTGAAGCCTTCAGTTAAGAAGAAAAAATTATGTGGTCCTGGTGAATGGGAGGCATACAAGTTGGCCCAACAGAAGTACGATGCTGACGTTAAGGATATCAAGGCTACTGACAAGTACAGACATGCAAAGGGTAGGTATGACACGCTCGTGAACGCTCTGAAAAACAGTCGCAGGTTCTTCTTCAAGAAACCACTCTGTCAAGACGGGGTGGGTGTTCGGTTGTAGCATCTGTACTGACGGAGTCTCATTGAGCATGCAGTACAGCAAGACAGTACAGGTTCGTGTATCCGATCTGAGAAGACAAGTAAGAGGTCTCGTGACGAGGAAGGTATGAGCGTCTCAGAACAGTATGACCATAAACTCAAAACGACATTGCCCGATATGGGTATCGACGTTCTGGTGTGGATCCTGGTAGGAGCAACATCGCTACAGTCACGTATCTGGCAGAGACAAAAGCAAGACATGGAAGCTTACACGCGGAGCTTTTTACCACAAGTTGGTATCAAGAAACAGAAAAAACAAGCAAGAAAAACGTTTTCTCAGACATTGATTCCTAGATGGGAGTCTCTGCCTGAAAAATGGAGCAGCGTTGAGTACATCCAGGAAGGATGATATTTCGGCTTACTTGAAAAATTACGCTACGTTTTCCGACGAGATGTGGAGGATGGCACTTCCGTCGCAGAGAAATCCCGAGACAACTTTCAGAGGTTCATTGGCAAGCGCAAGGCTATGGACTCATTTTGGGCAGGGATCAAGCGCAACATGGAGTTGGATCATCCTGACCTGAGGGTTCGCGTAGCATATGTTCTGCAATCACGAAAGCTGAGAGGCTACCGGACCAGCAGAGGTAGCTGTGCTACGGGATCTATGTTCGCTTCTGCAAGCGCCTCTTCAAAGAGGAGGTTCATGTGACAGATGAGGTTCAAGACGACTCTCATGTCTTGGAACCGGTGCCAAGAAGGTATGTGTTTGCAAGATTCCAAGTCCAACATAACCACGGAAGGTCAGATTCAGTCTAACGAGTTGTTTGGGTCACACCCCATTGAAGGAAGACTCCAAAGGTTCTTATCGCGGCCAGTTGGCGGTGAGGGTGTAACTGCACACGTAAAAAAATCCAAGATAAATCACAGGAGGGGTGGCTTTAGCCCCTCTCGTTGTCGACAACAGAACTCGAACCGGTACCCTGAGGGTACGAGGATTGCGATTCTCTCCAGAAACCAGCACTTACTCGGACCGGGACCGCTCCTCTGCTCTCACATCGCAAGGCTGCACTGGCATGGAACTGTTGGGGTCAAGGTAGAGTGAATTCGCTTCCATTTTGCAGGGTATGCGTGTTGTTGATGGGCTACAAAAAAACAAATGATGGTGTTCCACTGCCCGTGGGTTGCTACACCATAAGGTACACCATACTTTAGGATGTACCGTACACTCCAGAAAGCGTTCATTTTATATCGTGTAGCTGTATTTGTGTTAGCTATAATACCATCACCTTCGCCAAGCGATGTTTAACCCTAATTTTTATGTTATTCTATAGGAATGTTGTTAATCGATGAACTACTGATTTCAGCGCATTGAACCACACTCCTCCATGTCGATACCCGCGCTTAGCGACCAGCCTTAACCGGTTGAAGGAGTGCTAGCCTCTGAAAACTCTTCGTCAAACGATGACTCGATTATGCACACGCATTGTCCGTCCTAGTCGAAGGATCGGGAGGTGATGTCTGTACGCATAGGAGAACTCCCACGTTGTCGAGAGCAGAGATACATTCTCGTTACGCAAAATTGTTTTTTGCTACCAGCGCATGGATCGGACAAGCAACAAGAGTGTCGGTGTTTTGCATCAAGCTTGATGATGTACCCATTCTACAGATACTCTCTGGAGGCGAGCGCCCGATTCTGCCAATCAGAACACGGAGGGATGCGCAAAGTAGAGCCACAATTAACGGCGATAGAAGGCCCAAAATAGAAGAAGACACCGATAGTAGCAGTTCTGAGGATGATGATGAGCTCGTGATTGAGCTAGCAGGACAACAACCATCAATGTTGTGTAGGAGGAGACAACACTACATCGTCGTCATCGCCTTTGGTAGTACCATCTGTGGTAGTATCACCTATGACACAACAGTATGGTCCCTACACTCTTTCTTTCTCGCATGGAGCTGGACACTGCGGATGGCTATACCGACGTGGATGTACATGAGAGGGTCTCGCGGCCGGATTTTTCTTTCCCGGACGAAATCTTGGAAAAAGATCGTGTCAATCATGTCTACATGCAAGGGTGATGATGAATGCACATGGGGTACCTGGTGCGCCTGATGTGCGTGAGCAAAGCAGTTTTCAAGGCAGTGGTGTCAAATTCATATCGGATCTATCGGTGAAGATAACCTTCGTTTCGAGCCGGCACCCAGTGGAGCTTTCCCATATGTCCTTTGCGAAATTTGGTGCATGTGTCCTGCTCTAATAGCAATTGATGTGAGGACATCATGATGTTTGCCGCACTCCCCAATCTGAAGAGGTTTAAAATAGTATCAATTATCGGGGACGCTCCCCGTTGACCGAGTCCGGCACGCTTCCTCTAGAGCGTCAGTCAATTTCCCTCGCTTCCCGTTTAGGACCGAGTGCAGGAAACGCTTCAACAGGATCTGTACTGTCGCAGACATGCATTTTGATGTCCATATTGCAGGGATAGAGAGCCCTCAGCCAGCTGCGTTTTCTGGACATTACACACAATTCACAGATTGCTCCACATCCGTAGGAGAGTTCCATATGCCATTGCTGGACCGTGCTCAACACATACGTTTCGTTTCTCGTAGAGTTTTTCGATTCGGATTTTCCCATACCACGTGCCACATGCTCCTCCCATCGCTTGTAGCATTCATTGCAAATTTCAAAATTACTTGGGGGAATTTTGTTAAACAGAACATTCATCTCCTGACACGATGGACATTGTCCGTAACTGACTCGTGTTGCCATATCCTTACTGCCGTACACTAAAGACATAATGGATGCTTGATTACCGAATGGTCGCGTCGTGTGTACCACCGTCCTTTCACAGTTGTTTCCAAAAAATGGTGTAGGAAGACATTCCAAACGTCATACAGGTTGTGGATAGAGTGAGAGTGATTAGGACTATCCGTTTTTATTTTTGCGCATGGGATGATGATAATCGATTGGCGGTTGTTACGACTCATAATAATGTTTGAGTTCAGTTTTGATGCGGCATCTAAAACAACTTACAAGGATACTGAGATGATGTGCACCGATCCTTGATTCGGACATACGATAGCACTGGGCAAGGTTTATTTGCAATGTCCCAAGATACCTTGTATACCGGCACGCCGTGCGGGATTGATTGTGGAATGATATCTATGAAAATGTGCCCACGATGGAGGGTGGACGTGCGCGGTTGCTTAAAGGTTGGTGAGTGTTCGCTGTTCGAAATAGTATGGGATTGGCAGTTGAAGAACAACAGGATCTACAACTTTTTATCAGGTTAACAGAATGTCTTCTCCACTATGATTTCTCAGTTGTTTGTGTAAGTCAAGCACCTCGCTCTGACCACGACTGGACCGCATTTAAGGATGTTGACTACCATTATATAGATGCACGCAAATTCTCCTCTAAGTTCCGTTATAATCTCGCTTCAGCTTACTCGTGCTACTCACATTGTAATAGATTACAGAAGCCACCCCACTGTCTCCTGCCTCACAAGTAACTACGCACAATCTCACCGTCGGATATATGTGTGAAGTTGAAGGAACCCAGTCAAGTATAGATCTTCGGCGCTGGACATATCTCTGAGAACTAGCTGTCCACCAGCGACCACAGAAGTAGTCACCAAATGTTAGCATTCGCCCACACAACCTAGAGCTCTTTGAGGCTTGTTGTCAGCGGTCAATAAGTGTTACCCGGGAATCTTGAAAAAGCAACGACGGGATATACGTAAGGAGCTTTGATAACACGATTATGCAACAACCAGCAATACAACCGTTAATTCGACTAAAAAAAAGACCGATAGAGATATATATATATATAGATAAGATTGCAACATTACATTCTGCGCTTCCTCATACTGTAGGCCTCTCTGCGTGGCAACAATAAGATAATAGGATTAACAAAAAGAGTGTCGCCGGCTTGTTACAGCTTCACCAGCTCAGTTCGCAGCCGACTACACGCCGTGTTTGTTTGGTACTTCCTTTCAGGCGTGCCGTTTAGGCCAGTCGCGAGAACAGTGAAATAACACGAACGGAGATAGATGTCTGTTCAACGTAGCAAACGTGGGAGGCGCGGTCACGGACGATTTGTGCGTCGAGTTCGGTGAATCCATCGGGCTCGCCCGCCAACCGAGAACTAGCAGAGTTGGTCGTTGCGACGCACTCGCACGTCACTGAACTTCTCCATCATTCCCGTCGAGTACCATAATGGCTGCAGTCCGTTTCACAGATGGAGTAGGGACCTCGGACACGCTCTGTAACGACATTTTGTGTATTACGTCTGGCTGCATGGTGACGTCGTCCGAATTCGATGCATCAATTTACAATGGTGACGGCGTGAATGTCTTGTGGGTGTTCACTATCTTCAGATGATCGTCGGAAAATTATACTCCATTTCATCCCTCATCACGTACATGCAAGAGTTGCTCGCAGACCAATCTCAATTGACGTGGTGGCAGCACAAGGGCGGCTTGTGGAGAGACAAAACAAGATCATTTTAAATAGCGTGCGAATAATATATTTTCGTTACTATGCAGCAACTACGACCCGTCAACAGGAGCGTTCTATCAGACTCTTCCGCACTCGGCACTTTTTGGCTTTTGACCACACACGGCCCAGTCCCCTATGCACACGAAGCACATTTCAGCCATATTCCTAGGGAGATGGGTTGAGCGGCGGGGCTTCCGTGCTGCATGGGCATCCTCACTTTACGCTAGACAATTGACACGCAGGCGTCATGAATCCACACTTGGATCCCTTCCCGGCTATCGATGCAGCCTCTGCAGAGGCCGTCCGCTTTTTCATGCCACCACTTGAGATGCCCACAGAGATAGAGGAAGCACATGTGCAGCTTCCGGAAATATCAAGTCTGCTATTCGATGTGCGCAGGGTTGGGAGTGTTCAAACTCGCGAGGTGAGCGCGAACTCGCGCAACCTTCGTTTTTCGACTTTGTGTTCGCATCGTGAGGAGAGCCATTCCACCCGATAGGGAACTGAGGTCGACTCAGCTTTCCGTTTTGAGTTGTTCGACCGGGGTGCTCTATGACTTCAAGGGGTGTAAATCACAAGATTCTGAATAAACATGGCAAGTACTATGTCCCCGATGCCGAAACCGCGACACCGGGGGTCCGGGTTTCCGAACGCGAACTCATCCAGATTAAAACGACCCTAATTTTCCTCGTCGGCGTTCACTCTCGGAACGAAAGCCGACCTCTGAGACACAACGGGACGACGACGATGCGTGATAATGAGGACGACGGACGAAATAGATGATGATTTGAGCAATGAGGACGACGATGATAGGGGGGTGGATGATTCCCCGTGTCCGACATGGTATTGAACCATACTTGCACGACCATTTTGTCAGCTTCCGTTTTTCCACGATTTCGAATACGAAAAACTTTTTTAGGTAACTGGCGAAGTAAAGAGACACAAATGGTTGGGTGTTGGGCGACAAAGTACATCCCACAATGAACATGGACGTTAAATTCTTCTCATATTGCCTTGGGCTAGTGTTTCACGAGAACAACCATGAATCCGCCTTCTATTGCGTATCACGCTTTGCGACTCACAAGCATTTGACTTGAGCGACGAGTGGTTTTTAGACTTGTCCTGGACGTTCTCTCAAAAGGGTTGTTGCGTGTCTTTCGTGTGGGGATGCATTCTGCGGTGAACATTAGCGATATAAGAAAGATGCGGAGTTTGAATCGCTGACATCACCAAATTCGGCATGCGCGCAATGGTTGGAGCGTCTACCCTGAGTATCGAGAGTTGTTGCGTTACATTCATCCTCCTCCCTACACAATCGATTTACGTCGCAGTCTGGACTCCTTAAGGATAACCAAAGTCGTGTTCGCAGTGTGGGCGCAACATGGAATACTACGGGGTGACCTTTTTGCATCCATGGAATATGGTTTGATGCCTTCGTGTTCAAGCGTTGTCACGGATACTTAAATTAATAGGAAGCAAAACTCCACTTCAAGTAGATGTATGCTGTGGGGCTACAAATTACGGGGGAATCCCTCTTCTTCATTATTCTCCATACCCTCGACGGTTTTGGCATCCATTATGTAAACTTCCATGGGGTTTCCTTCCACACCCGTAAGCATCATACTTCATTGTTGGGATTTTTCCTCTTCGTGCCGAACCTCCGACTAAATGCTCTTCGTCGACACTTGCTCCATGGGGCTTTCCAAAGCTGCCGCCCATATTGGTGGGGGGGTACTGGGCAAACACGACCGGTGTTTGGCGCATTGACCCTCCAAAATGCAGGTGATTATTAGAAGTAAGCAATAATGTGATAAACACGATTAGCATGTCTCTTGGCATTTTTTGCTCTCGTAAGAACGATGTTTATATACAGTGTCTAAAAATAAATTGAAGGCCAACATTATAATCGGAACTTGAAGGTCAAGATCTTGACGAAAGTACTTTTAAATGTCAGTGTCTTGAGGCGACACCAGCTTTGAACAACCGAAATGCCTTAAGAGACTGCCAGAGACAGTACAGCCCTTCAAGTGTCAATTTCGGGCAGGTTTCAATGTTTTGCATTCATGCATTAAAAACATCGTCATGTATTGCCTGTACTGCACTTTGTAAGAGTAAGAGAAACATGGGGTGTGCTGCCTGGTCAAGATTTGGAATCCCATCCAACGATTTGGAAATCAACCATCCAACAGAGTTGGAAATCAATCAACGCATATTTGAATCCCCATCCAAGCGGATGTACCATCATGCACCTGATGAGTCAGCCCGCCTTGTCCTCAATGAGGAATGACATGGAGTGCATGATTGCTATGGACTGCACGACCGATTGTTCTTTGCGAGACGTCGCAATCAACCCGAAGCTCAGCCTCTTGCCAGACATGCCCTTCGAGCAATTCGTGACGGAGATTCGGGTGGTACACTGACCATCCGCACCGTGCGTAATTATTCCCAGCCATGCCTTGTGCAATACTGGTCATTTCGTACAGTTGCCTTGAGCACTTCGAGCCATGCGGGGCGTCCTGCCGCTGTGGTCCTGGGATATGTTGATCTTTCGTTCAAACCGACTTGCAGGGAGATCCACACAGCGTCTACAATCTTTACGATTCCCGTGCTTCAACAAGGTGGTCAATCCGGCATCATCCTTAGAGAACAACAAACCCATGGTTCGCACGGACTTATCGAACATACCCCGTGGCCCACGCATCTCTGGTCAACAAGGACACCATCCAATGAGCTTGCCTTCGAGCGCACCCGATCTCAACCTGGTTGAGTACAACCACTCAATGCTGAACTCGTGCATCTCAGAGTTGAAATAAACGACGGTGCAATGATTACGACTCCGATGCAGTTTGAGAAGCAGCTCTCGTTGCGCACTAACAAGAATATACGTGGAAAAAACAACGAGAATGCGCACGCCATCTTGGGGTGACGCAAAACGACCGTTGACGGCCGAGCGGTCTGCTCCTCATCCTTCAAGTATTTGGGGGGGCTCCTTGGTCTCACGCATTTAACACCCGAGAGGCCACTGGCAAGGGAATATGCAACGTTTCTCACCTTCGCTGAATATAGAAGTGAAGCCAATGACCCGCCATTTTGCAAGAGGATGAACATTACCTCACAATGCTTCGCCAGATGCGTCTTGGCAATACCGGTGCTAGAATCTCTATATGTTCGCGAGATGCTGATTTCGTGATATTTTTGGCATGAGAATCAAGGATGGCTTGTGCACCTGCAGGCTGGGCGCGTGTCTCGCATGTCAACGCCCTTCAACGGGATTCGTGAAAGGCGTGCAATGTAGGGCTAGAGCAAGAACGCAGGAGTTGTCCAACAACCATTTTTGGTATTGCGTAAGCAGAAACGCTCCGTTTACGGCAATGACACACCGATACGTACCGTTGCAGAGACGCGGCCGCTTGTGGGTGGCAAGCCCTCGAAGCGCATGGCGTCCCTTGAGGTGGGAGCACAAAGCGTGGCTAGAGTAACATTTGATTCTTACACAAAGACATCAATGGTAGCATTCGACTCATTGGTCTGAAGTTTATGGGGTTTATTTCGGTTTGGTTTGTTGTAAGCAGACTGCGAGAAAACAAAGATATTTGTTTGTTGGGACATTTACAACAACAACAGCACGTAAAAGATGAAGGTAGTCATCTTCGGAACCCATGCCGAATCAGTTCAACGGATACCACGCTAGGTCGTCTATGAAGATATAGCAAGGTGTGAAGCTCCGGAATATGGCAGCTTCAACATCTTCGGGTTCCCAGAACAATGCACAAACCACCCAGGCCATCGGAGGAGCGACTGTAGCCTGCGAACGTGATCAGTGTTCGAGAATGCATTAGCAAAACGAAACCCACGCAGCGCAAAGGGTTCAGGTGGTCAATTGCGCACAAGAGGCATTATAAACAGCGATTATGTACACAAGTCAAATCCCGCTCCCGGACGTTTGTCAATCATTTTTTAAACAGACTCGATTGTCCTGACCACATATTGAAGAGAATGTGCGCCGCACCCCAACCGCTCCGAGTAAAGTATGCGCGGTATAATAGGACCAGGTGTAGCCTCATTCAGCATGCGCCTGCGATCTTCACTCGCATCACGTGAATGAATAGCGCCGAGGATGCGGTTGCTGCCTTGACTCTAGGATGGCGAGGACTCGCATCATCGGACAGGGGATGGCCGGCTGCCATGCTTCTCCCTACCCAACGGCCTTCAAACCCCAATTACATACTTTTCCGTACCCAAAGACCCTCAAGCGCGCGTTTGTTTCGGACTGGCAGGGTGACACATTCCTCATTTCCTGAACCTTATACCGCCAACCACCGCGGAAGCGGTGGGACATATGTCTGCCATGCGTCTCGCGCGAGGTCGTCGCCCGCCTCCCCAAGTGCACCCATCGCCCGATCTCGTAGTAGGTACGGGCGCTGACGTGCTTGGAACATACCTCGAACTCTTTCGACGCGAGATGCTTACTCCAGTCGGGGGTTAAAGACGCCCCCAGGCTTGTTCGCGTTATCGATTGGTCGATTCCAAGGGCAGACTCCGAGAATGTTAATGTGCATGAGACTAACTTCCTGTACAACAACGTCGCAGACATCGAATCAACACGTGGCGGGGAGTGGTCTGGTCTCTGCAACTTTTGAGGCGGCGTGCCATAGGAATTTCCTCAGGTCGTGCCTGCCAGTTGGATGTTTCCTGCATTTCTTCGGGATGAGCACCATGGCGCTCTCATGGGTCACGCCAGATCTCCATTTACGTGGACACTGCTCGCGATGGCGTGGGCGGCGAGGGTCCAAACTCTCAGCGCCTGTCGAACTTCGCCGATCGCCACATGAGGTAACTCATAGGGACAGGGACCTCATGTGCAGGCACGGGGCGAAGCCCGCGAACGCATCGTCAGAGACTTCGCCTGGGGAGATCTCGTACCATACACTTGATAAGATCATAACCGCGAGGACATCATCGGTACCAAGCCAACGGGATTAATTATCATTTCGCGAGTTGATTCTTGCAATCCAGGTCGTTCAAGAAGACCAAGGCGTTCGTTTCGATAAGCCACCCTGAAAGCCGCATTCTTACTCACAACGCAGGTAACTTGTCTACTAATGATACAACGGTACCGCTAGCTAAATGATCACAACCGGTACCCGACTGCTACTTAATTGCGACTGAATAGACGTCCCGTATTGCAAATCGAATGACTGGTGATAATAGTAGTAAACATTATAAATAGTAACATTAGTAGTAGTAATTAGCGACTGACAAAACGCTACTTATTGCGCCAGAAGTAAGTCAACATCTGCGGTCTAACTCATCCGCAAACTAAGAAGAATGAGACGGAAGTCGGGTCTTACATGGTGATACAGTACCATGAAAGTAGCTGAACAATCTGTTTAAGGACTTCATTATTGATTTAATTAATTCAGAGGAGCGAACAATGGCGTCTAGTGATGGGTCTCGGTTCGCGTTGATCTTTTCATTGGGGTGGAAGACACTGATGCAGATTCCCATCGTCGAAGAAACCTTCCAAAACGCATTAACAATGCCCTACTTCCGTTGGAGAGAAGATGCTTTTGAGTCCGCTTTTTGTTGTGGCAGACAGTGTTTTATGGAAGGTATTTGTGTTGCTTGTTATATTTCATGTGATTGAGGGTGGTGGTCGAATTCCATGAATTGTTCCTTTGTGTCACCAAGCGTATATTGGTATTTATCAATGTCCTACGTCCTCTCTCTATCGACTTTCTGCCAATTGTCGCTGTTTGGTAATTGGTGGATGTACGCCTTTACTATTGTAATTGGATTTTGTCGTCGCGTTCGGTCGGAATAGTAGTGTTGCGGACTGATTGAGGCGTTTGTTTGTTCTGACGAACGGGGAAGTCGCAATGTTCTTAATAAAACAAAGTGAATGATGAACGACAAAGATAGTCCTGCGAGGATTGAATCTTTCAGCGCGGTGCCAAAGCAGTTGATGTTATAAAAAGCATGATATTATGATAGAGTGCTGCCTCACTGCGGCTCCATAGTAGTTTTTAAAATGAATCACAGATTTTCTTTTACAAGCAGTGGAAGCCACCGCGTTCTGTGCATCGTGAATTCGTTAATAATAAAAAAAAAAGTAGTTTCAATGTATTGTTCCATAAAAAATACAGCGGGAATGCAGGATATCATTGATAACTGAACCAAGGTGCTGCAAGGGATTTGAGCACCATTAGGCAAGGAGCGTGAACGGAAAACACGGAAGTCTCTCGTTGTAGTTTTGAACGTGTTTTATTCCCTGGATCAAGCGGTGCGCATGCTGTAGGAATTGTTATACGCGTTGTTACTTTCGAAATTCAGAGGCTTGTTTTTGGTTACCACGATGTTTGACATCCTGAGAGATGTGCATCCGATTTTTCTATGAGGCACCTGCGTGATGAACGGTTTCGAAGTGTCACGCGTCAACGCCGGACGAACAATGGACCGTGAGTTGGCTAAACCACATGACAAGTCGAAGGCCTCTTTTTCCCCTGGCACGAGCATCCGAGCAAACCACAGTTAATCTTCCAAATGCGTCTAACTACCCAGAAAACAATTTAGAGACACTTATCTAGGGATGTCCGTCCCCATTCCATTGTTTGTGCAGCATGAGGATAACGATTTGATAATTGTTATCAAACGGCGTCCAATCGAGTCGCAACATACCTTTCAGGTGCATCGACTCGTTCGTATTATTACCCTCACACCATTTTTCCCTTCACGGTGATCCCTTTCCAAAAAAATAATGAAAACAACGTATGGGAACTCGTCCTTGTAAGATGACAAAACAGTTGAAAAATCGCGTTACAGATTTGTCGGCAGGAGCATGTTGTAGTGTACTTCATATAACTGAATTTCGTTGGTTGCAAAGCGAACAGGGCCGGGTTGATACCGGAACAAAGAAGGTTGATCACACATGTTAGAAGTGTTGATAGATTTAACCGGCTGGATCTCGATGGAGAGCTGCACAACGTTTCTTCAACGATAAACAACAAAAAACAAATATACGAATACGTGGCGTCCAAATATACATGCCTATTGTACCTTCCTACAACCTCCGCAAGGGCGGCTAAATCGCAGTTTTCACTGTATCCAATTTTTGGATTAACATGCGCAACACCGCTTCGCCGTATCAACGTCAGTTTCGGCATTATTTTTGGACAGGGGGACCGCTGCGCTAGCCGTC
>CM039462.1:185588015-185663112 GCA_022414725.1 Microglena sp. YARC
CGCATTTCGGTAGTTTTCCACACTGTTGACGACTGGTGACTGTTTACGGGAGTCTTTTCTCATCGTCGTGCACTTCCGGCGTCTGGGGAGAAATCGTGGTGGTAGGATCCAAGTCTCTCCCGAGGACACCTCGGACGCGCTTCGACAAAACAAACATCAGTATGAAAGGCATGTGCAGACGCGTGCTGCGGGCGTACTCGGAGGTCGCGCCCTTCGCAAGTTCCTATCGCTGTCGATTCGTGGTGATCTCATCCTTTCTGGTGGGCTAGTGTGCTGCGGGGATCAGATCAATCTGGGAGGTACCTGTGAACGCTGGGTTGCAGTGATCGGTTGCGATACATAAACAGTAAGTACTTGACTTCCAGATTGGATAAATGTCCGTGGACAGAGCGTATATGGGCTGGGGCCATAGCCGATTCTGGGTTGTTCATGTTTGAATGGGTAGCTATGAAGGATATGCGTAGATCCACAGTGCTGTACGGATATGGATGCGTAGGCAGCTGCAGCTGCAAATCGTGTCTTTTTCACCTATGAACACTTATGTTTCCGGTGACGCGGCCAAGGTGAGTGGGGGTGTTTTGGCGTTGCAGCTTCCCGGTCATTTCGGTCCTTTTCTCACTCTCTGGCGCGGGGATGGGCAGGTCGGTGCGTTACCTGTCGGGAACCGCAGATTTTTTTTTCCCCGTCTGTGGGGGGCGCGGCCTTGTGTTGGCAAGCGCCTTGACAGCGGTCGTTGGAATCGTGGCTCGGGAGTGTCCACTTCGAGCACCAGTTGGGGAGAGTGCGAATTTCCTCTGATATGTTGCCGAGGCGGATGTCGCAGTGCTGGGACTATCGTGTTCTGGGTCCAGCACCGCGTTCGAGCAAGACCTCACGCTTTCGACGAAGAACTTGTCGTGGATGGAGACTTGTTTTGTGAACCGGTCGATGTCGGTACGTGGTTCCGCGTATTGTTTAGATGCACGTCGCCATGGCACTTTGGGTCCGCGACCGTCGGACTTTGAGGACAAACGCGATAACCGAGTGGCGTCAGATTGTATTTCAGGGATTAAGGATGCGGCTTTCGCTGGTGGAGGGTACTTATGCGGACGAGGAGGACCGCCGTCTATTGGTTTTGAAGGCTTACGATCCGGACAGCAACAGCAGATAACTACCGGGGCGTGCGCGGCTGTACGCAAATGATGGGGGCGAAGGTGGTTGGAGGGCAAGGCTGGTGGAATGCGGCGTGGATGTACAGACGGTATGGAGAACGCGCGACCACGGTTGGGACGTTCATGCTTTGTCGGTCTAATAAAGTTGCACGCTTGGCCAGAAGATTAGTGGCTAGCGTGGACGCTTGCTGGGGGGGTGCTTGTGGCTTGCAACAGACGGTGATTCGCGTTTCAGCTGACACGTGCAGTGGAGTGCAGACAGTCGACCTCGTGCAGGGGCGGCGTTGGATCTCGTATATCGACGGCGAGACTGATAAGACGTCGTTGCCGAGTTACACGGGAATGCGTTTGGAGAGCGGGGGTGGGGATTGGTGATTCTTCTATGGTGGGGAGGGGGGTCGGGTGATGCAAGGATGTCCACGTTGGGGCGTCGGCCTTGGATTCTGAACTGCGGGCGGGCCTTGTGCGTGGAAACGGTGTGCCGATTCAGGTCACGTGGACGGCGCCAGAAGACGAATCGCTCTGGTTTTTGGGTACGCTATCGTCTGCGGACATTTTGCGGGAGGCTGGAAGTCGTGCACGTACACCCACCGTGGCGATGGTGGATGGGCGGGGTTCATACACGGAGGTGTTCTACGAGGTCCGGAATGCGGCACTCATCTCACTGCCATAGAGACTTTGAGACGATGACGACAACACGGCTTGGCAATGCGCCGGTTTGGAGTCAGTGGGTTTGATACTCTGTGGGAATTATCCGCGTTACCTAGTGAGCGCGAATGCAGGAGCAAGCAAAAAGATCGAGGACCTCCAGCGAGATAGCAAGTATTCAAGGGCATAGTTGAGACGCACATATTATGGAAGAGTTATTGGGTCCGTCACGCGGGACTGTATCGTGCAATTGTTGTGGCCTTCCCAATAGACAGGGGCGTCCGCAAAACAAATGGTCACTTATCACTCAGAGAATGAGGAAATGCCTTCATGCCTTGGTCAGGGACAAGGCATCCGAACCTGTGCACTCTGCTGGTCATGACAAGCTGCGTCAGATGTTGATACTGAGAAAACCTTCACGATGCAAAGGAGAGGATGAGATAAAGATGCAGGATAGATTCGCATCGGAAGAAGAATTTTTTACTCAAGAAGATTTTAGGAGACAGACAACAATTTTCTTGGCCCTCGTCGCTACGATGTGGTTGGTTAGTACCTCATTGGATACGGGCGAAGATGACCAATCAGGCTGAACGGGAGCGCGCAACCAAGGATTGCCGTCAGATGCTGATTTGAGCACTACTTGTGCTGTTAATCAGGCTGAAGGAGAAGTGGTGAAGAGACGGCAGTGTTCTCTTGCCATGTAATAGGCGTCAACCTCTAGGCCTCCGGCCGATGTATTGAGACGGTGGTTGCGAAACAAATGGTGATGGAGCGGTTTGTGATTCTTGGTGCTGGATGTTCAGCGTAGCGAGTTCGTTCAGGAGAGGCTCTGAATCTGAATTAGAAATTTAAAAAATAGGCGGGAGCGGAACGCCCATGTATGTGACTTCATTACACAAGTCAGACATGCTAATGTGGGGTCAGATGTGGGACTAAAAAATAAATAGAAACTTGGAAACAATCCAGAGTAATGAGCAGTTGCTTGTTGAACAGCCATCCGTCAAATGAATCTTAAATCGGAATCGTCTAGATGTTCTGATATCTTGGAGCATATATAGACTAGAAGTAATGACGCCCTAGCATTCTCTGAGCAGATATAAGATGTACTGAGCTAAGTAAATTGAAAATATCATTGCATAGATGAGGAGATATACAGATGCATCGAGAAATCGCTTTTGACAGAACAAGTTTACCACAAAATAGACTGTTAGTATTTGAATATGAGCGTCCTGAATAACTGCTTACCAAGCCTTCAATAACAGGACAAGGGGCGCGTTTGGCCCTCGGCAACAGTCAGGGGAATTCGATTAGGGCTTCGAAGGCATGTAGCCTATCGTCATTGAGACGATAAAACGGTAGCAACGAGATAGACGTCACACTATCGTATTCATAACCAATTGATAGCGGAGTTACATGGAATAACACAATTTATATATAGAGCTATGTCTTAGCAGACAAGAGAATATAAGGGGCGCAAGTTGTGGAGTAATCCTAAATAGAGGGCGTTCGGCCGTAACCGAGGGAGAGGATTTTGCTTAAAATCTGAATAGTGATTTAAGAGGCTAGGGACGGAGACATTCGTCGGTGAGCCTTGAGGAACATTCAGGTACATAAATAGAATCATAAAACGATGTACACCACATGTTCGCAACCAGGATCAAAAATCGGACGGTATGCAAGCGCGAGAACGACCTTTATTATAATGTAAAAAATTAATAACTTGTTGGCAGACATTGTTAAGAGATATTATATATTGATTCTAGGGATGAATTGGATAATATATGTTTGTTGGTGTTTTGTCGTAAATATCCAATATACCAGTGTGTATAAACACAAATTCATAAGAAAATAGCAAAATATGCAATGAAATCACGGTCAGAATTTCGGGTAGTACAGGTAAGGTGATAAAAATATGGTATATATAGAATTATCTAAGGACCGGAGGTCAATCCAGAGTGTGCGTCGCAGAAAACAGGATGGGAGAGAAGGCAAGGGTTCGTATGGCGATGGTGACAGATGTCGACACATAAGGAAAGTGTGTGGGTAGCGCAACATCGATTACTAAGCTGACAGGTTCTTTACAGAAACGCAGTGTATGGTCGGGAGCGAAGTGTAGAATACAAACACATACAAGAGGATTTGGGGTAACTCGCGATATTATGTACATAACTCCCATGTCCGAGATGTACTATGTCGCCGACTGTAAAATCCCGAGTTTGAGAAAAGGGTGTCCCTTTTTTTTTTAAAACAACCTTTAAAGAGATTGATCACGTTTGCACAAGTTATCTGTTTGTTCTGAGAGCCACTCTCTAATATTGTGAACCCCCCTACCCTCCTCTGTCTGTATCAGAGCACAGTCAGGCACTTCAGGACTTCCAACCCTATCTTTCGCTAACTCTCGCTGACACCGGGTTGTTTCAATCCCAAGTGTGGGGACGCTAGGTGTTGGTTGCCATGGGCAGGAGGCAGAGCTGGTGCGAGTGTCAAACAATGTAATCGTGTTGGCGGATATGAGTGGTGTCGCTCGAACATTATCCCTGTGAAGAACGCGACGCAGCACATCGGGTCATCCAACATGCGCTTCAGGAGGCCTGGATTGAACACTTGCACATATCCTCGAACACGTTGTACGTGGGCGACACGCTCGTCCTCGGCATTGACGCCCAGACCTTGGCCATGAGCCCCGGCCGCCAGGGCATCTCTATCACGACCACACGGCGCTGGCGAGACCTCGCTCGCGTCCGAGGAGGGTGTGTCAACGTGACCTCGGTCCGGCCGGCGTCACCATGCATGTCACCGGCATCAACAGGTTGTAGACAATCCAGTCGACTAGCGCAGGCGGCATTGTGCAGCTGGCGCGACCAAAGAGATGGTCTTTGACCGCGCCCCAGAAACCACGGTCTCTAGCACCTGACCGTCAACGAACCAACTTCACGGCGGGGAATCCGCGCGAATTCCGGTTCTGCCGGAGCGCCTTCGCTGTCTTTCTCTTCGAATGCGACCCGACACCCGGTTTTTTTCAATCCAAGTGTGGGGGAACGCTAGGTGTGGGTTGCCAGTGAGAGCAGAGCCTGGTGCGCGTTTCCAACACCAGCGTGTGATGGGAGATCTCGTGGTGTCCTCGAACATTATTCCTTCCGCAAACGCTACGCAGTACAGAGGGTCATCTACCATGCACTTCAAGGAGGCGTGGATCGACACGCGTGCACATATCCTCGAACACATTGTACATCGGGGTGGACACAGCCGTGCTCGGAACGGATGACCAGACAGTGTCCTATCAAGCGGCGGACTCTGGTAAGGCATCTCGATTACGACCACCGGCGTGGGCGAGACCTCTTTGGTCTCCGAAGCGGCGTCAAACGTGGTGGCGGCGAGGAGTGAACATGCGGAAGTCACCGGGACTCAATAAGGTTGTGGACATCCAAGTCAAGTAGAGGTGCCGGGGCGGCACCGTGCAACTCAGCGCGACCAAGAGAGGTGGTCATTACGACGCCCTCGCCACGAGTCTCAAACAACCTGACCGTGAGCGGAAACCTGACCGTCAACGGGTCAATTTCACCGTGAACACCCAGACGTAACTGTAGAGGATAACATCATCGTGCTCAACTCCGGCGAGATCGGACCCGGTGTCACAAAGGGCGAGGCAGGTATCACCATAGAAGGGGAGACGCACTGGACTAGCAGCTCCTCTTTTAGGAGTCCGACGACAAGTTCGTCATGGCCCTCAAGGTTCCCTTTGTCCCAATCGCATTGTGTATTCCGAGAACTTCGCGGTGAGGCAAACGCTGGTAACATATCTACAGGCGTTCTTGGAGTGACCATGGGCCTCCGGCGGCAAAGTTTCAGGTTGGCGTCTCGGGCGCGAGCACCAAGAACCGGGGAGCAACGGTGTTGAGCGAGGTAATGCTGACGATGAGCTACTTGACGACATAGGCAGGATATGATCAGCGTAACGGGTAGCGGATCTTACCGCCTTGTTTGAACTCAAACAGAAACAGTATCCAGTGGAACATTACCGGTTGTTAGAGGAGGAACGGGGGTCTTCCGTCAGTACCGGAAGTGGTAGAAAATGTGCTCAGTGACAACGCCACGAATGAGCAACTGTGACGGACCATAGGAGGAATGATCAGAACGGTAAGGTAGCGGACTTACCGCCTTGAACACAAACAACATATACAGTGGAACATTACCGGTTGTTTAGAGGAGGAACGGGGGTCTCGTCAGTACCGGAAGTGTAGCAATGTGCTCAGTGACAACGCCACGATGAGCAACCTGAAACATCGTAGGAGGGATATACCAGGGACGGAGTACCATTTAAGGTGGGCGGTGCTTTGATGACGGAACGGTTGGGTTTCCGTCCATTACATTCACGTCTGATTCAACACCGGTTTGTACAGACTTGGTGCGGATAAAAATTGGGATCAGCACCGGGGGGGTGTCGCGTGTAAACTATTTTGGATAACGAACGTTGGTTTTGCTACAAACGCACCCGTAGCCAGATTGCATGTTGTAGGCGATGGATATTTCAATGGCAAAGTGATCGCTACCAGCAACATCATCGGTTTCAGCACAATGGAGTCCGATTCTAACGTCAAGCACCACTTCGAGCCCATCGCGGACGCGCTGGACAAGATCGACGCGATCGGCGCGTACACCTTCGAGTACCGTGGCGACGATAGCCGCAAGAGGCACGCCGGAGTCATCGCGCAGCAGGTGCAACGAGTCATTCCGGAAGTCGTAGACGTGCACCCGCTTAAGGACACTCTCACGGTCGCTTACGGCAACTTGTCATCGTTGCTGCTGGCTGGAGTCCAGGAACTGCGCGACGAAGTGAACAACCTAAAAGAGGAACTCAAGGAAATCCGTGAATCGCTCGCCTCACAATAATTGAAATTAATGATTTAAATTGGTATTAAACTGTATTAAAAGATGATGGACGTCGGACTGACCCTTTCAAACTCATACGAGCCTGGAGAAACCATAACAAACTCTGATGAGATAAATACAAACACATTATTTGTATGCGATGTGGTCTTACCATCAACATATGCTGAAGATTGCGTACTCTTCGAGAACGGAGGAGTAAACGTAGGAGCTTACGTAGGTGTGCGGGATGTGGCGTCCGGAATTCCCAAACTTCGTGTTAGAGGTGGAATAGGAGGCCAAGCACCACCACATGCATATATCGTGTACGTCGATGTATACCCGATCCCTGCGGACGATTTGACGCACGAGATAGCATTCGAATTCAGAACAGATCCCACGGAAGGAGTACGTGTCTGGATAGACGGGACTTTGTACGGCGAAGCCACAGGTTCGTTTGGTGGAAATAGCGATTGGTCGGGTAATGGGCCTGGTTCATTCGGGACGGGTGTGAATCGACTTTTGCAGTGGGGCGAGTCGTCGAACCCTTGGCCAGTTTCAATCACAAAGCCGCTGAGGAGGTACGATAACCATCTCGGATGGCTCTCTGCCATGGAGGCCAATCTCGGAACTCCCGACTACGTGTACAGCGGGCCGTCGACGTTCACGTCATTGGTCCTTGCCACGGACACCATGTTCTCGATGGATGTTGTCATTCCCACAAACTTTGCTAGCAGCTGCATTTTGTTCGACTACGGAGGATCTGCAAGCGGTCTCTATATAGGCGTAGTCCGATCTCAGGTGGATGGAAGCACAGTAATGCGTGTGGTTGCAAACAACATTTCTACAGTGGACATTTCGGATTTTCCAAAGGACGGTCGTTGGCACAATATAGCATTTAGTTTACAGAAGAAGGATAACGATATTGACACGTCACGTGTGTGGATAGATGGTGTACTTAAGGTTACTAGTACAGGGGAACTTGGGACCTTTCTATCATGGACAGATGGAGGAGGATTCGGTTTGTTTAACAACACCGTGAAGAATATGCAGGACACGACACCATGGCCTTCTAGTTTGCGAACAATTCGCATTTACCTTAACGAGACCGGCTGTCTACCCTTGTTTGGAGCTCTGAGTTTTGCAGACATCGCTCACGAGTACGGGCTTTCGGCCACGCAACCAGTCGCGCTAGACAGCTTCTACCAAAATCGACCTGCAATCACCACTGAAATATGGGACACACGTAGATCCTCTCTTGCACGTAAGGCGTTTGTAGGTCGATTGGGGACACCGAACGTTCCATCGGATGGTTCATTGTCCCTCCTTGCATTCAGGGGCGGCAGGAGAAAGCCTCCTGCATTGGCGCGCGAGATAGTGACCGTGCCTCCGCCGATGAATGGGTTCGCTGAGGACGTTGCGACGGAGCTTTCCGCTGCATCATTTGCGAATACCACACAAGCGCAGATGGAATCTGACGGATGGATATTCAATACTGATAATGTGTTGACATTTGAAAGTACGTTTGCTCGGTCTAATAGGTCTGGAACAATTTCCTCGCCTCCAGTGATCGATACGCTATCGGGTGTTGGATCAGTATCGTTGACATTATTCGGGAGTTCGTCTTTGAAGGAGACGAGAGAGTAACGTTTCGGGTACAAGATGTGTCAAACGGAAATGTAATTACACTCGATACTAAACCCTTTGCAACGACCAGTACGACTTACAAATACGATCTGCGAGATCTAGATTCCAGTGTGGTCGATATTTACAACCCCAAGGGAGTTAAACTCATTGCTATCTTAGCCATGGGTATAACCGACAGCTATCATCTTGAAAGTTTTAGTGCGTCGAAGATTGAGAACTACGTTTGTACCGCCAGCACAAACAGAGCAGGGTGGTTATTAGCTTGGAATGTGTTCGACCTTAACAATGGTAATGTTTGGCAATCACATGATGGCGCATACAATATCAGTATCCAACCCCAAGACGGTTCTGCTCGGTCATTACGTCACATGAACGGATTCAATGACGGGATTCTGGGCGAATTCATCTCCTTGCGCATCCCTTGGCCCATCTACTTAACCTCATACGAGATGACTGGCAACTGCAGGGACTGGGTTGTGTACGGGAGCGTGGATGGTAAGTCGTTCAATGTGCTCGACACGCAGATAGGTATCGTGCCTGTGTCTGTAAGTACACAGCGTCTCATCACACCCACTGTAAGTCCAAGCGAAAATGCTTATAACATATTTGTAGTGAAGTTCGCGAGGATGGCGAGAGGTGTTTTTAACAGAGGAGAAATGAATGTCATGAATTTCAGCGGCTTCCGTGCATGAGTTGTGGAAATGAATGATGCATGCGCAAATCGCTGACTTGGTGTATGCACTCGAATACATGTAATTCCGATATTTCTGAGAAGAAACGTTTCGGAGAAAAAAATATTTCGGAGAGCATGACAAATAATGAATGGGACGCTTCGCTGAAATTTTCGCCGTGTTCATCATCGTGATCATCATTGTAGGGTACCTCCGCGGATTCTACAGCGAGGTCGTGTTCGTGAGCTCGGACGTCGACGGTCGCGAATACCTGATGCGTCGGCTGCCCGACCGCCAGAACGCGGCGAACCTCATGGCGCGCATCAACTCGAATCTTAACAAGCTCGTTCAGCATCTCGTGGCCATGTACCCGAAAAACCCGGTCGTGCGCCAGCTGTACGATAACTACAACCCAGACGCTCTCTCGGAGGGCGGGGCGGAACTTGGGTACACATCGTACTCTGTAAACAAGGGTGAGAAGATCGTATTGTGTCTGCGTCAGCGTGACCACGAGCTAGTGGAGGAGAACATCCTCATGTATGTCGCGATCCACGAGCTGGGTCACCTCGCGACGGACGAGGTGGGACACACGCCCAAGTTCTGGTCGAACTTCAAGTGGATCCTGGGAGAGGCGATGTCTATCGGGCTCTACACCAAGGTCGACTTCGACAACGAGCCACAAAAGTATTGCGGGATCAACATCACCTCATCCATCGTTTGATGGTTTACAGCGTTCTTGTCTACAAAAAATATACATCGAAAAATAATGAGTCATCCGGGGTACGCGCATGCATTGTACACGGTCCTGTGTGTCGCCTTCCTGATCGCGTGGATTTCCAGTTACATAGTGAGGTCGACCACCAGCTGCAGCGACGAGTTGACCTTGGAGAACGTAGGGACCACGTACGCCGGTTTAAGGAATGACCTTGTGTTCTCGATGATAGAGCCTCTCATAATGTTAGCGATCGGGGCGACCGTTCTGGCAGTACTGCACGCGTTTGTCCTCCCAACGATCGTAGGAAACGATAACGATGCCATGTTTTTATGCGGTCTGAATCTCATGTACCCGCATTTAAAGTTGTGCCTCTCGCACTTCATACGCAAGATCTATGATGCTTTGATACTCTTGGAGATGTGGTGCGTGCCCATACTAATGTACACAGTCCCAATGGATAAGTTTGTCATCTGCATGCTCTGGAGCAGCCTCTTCATCTTCATTGCGTCTTTCGCGAGTAGCTGATGGACCGGTCGTTGAAGAGCCAGTTCGCAAAGGCGCCCTGGTCGTTGGGGGGCGGCGACAGTGTAAAACTGACGGAAGCCGGAATTACGTTTGAACACATCGTGTGGCTCCTGCCATTTATCGCCGTGGAAGAGTTTGTCAACTCGCTTTCGGACCGACGGACGCGTGATGTCGCAAGGGGGACGCGTCCCTCCCACCAGCACTGCGCCCATGTCACGATTGCAGGATTCATGAACGGGTTCTCTTTCGTGGCGCGCGCGACAGAGCCTCGCCGTCTCGGGGTCACGTTCGAGACCCTCGTTGCGCATCATCTCGATCGTGGTTCGTTCGCTGTGCCAACGTCAAAACGGTGGACCGCGGGCGGTCAGCGCACCTGTCAAACAGGAATTAGCAGCGCCTTAGGGGAGGCACAGAAAATGCACACGGCGATGCCGTAGTATATGAAGAATCTGAACAGTGCGTTCAGCTGCTCAGTGAGGAGCATCCCTGGAAGGGGTACGAAACTGTAACTGTCCATTTGTGGATGAAAGAATCCTTCGACTGGGTTTTTACTGCTTTTAGGCAGGCGAGCGGATGTTATTGGGGGGGTGGTGGGCGGCTCATTGTATGAATCTGAATCGTTGGCATCGTCATTAGGATGATCATCCGATTCGGAGTCAGGATCATTGTCGTATTCGGTATTATTGTATTTAGGATGCTCTTCAATCTTTTCTTCTTCTTCTTCGGCATGAGATTTTCGATACTCTGTGTCTCGTTGGTAAATGTCCATGATGTTGTCGAATGAGGAATTGAACCCCTGTGTGTACATGTCGCACAACGGACTAGGGTTCTTGTCAAAGACGCACGCGTACGACGGCGTCTTTGATTTCGCAATTGATTCCCCCCCCGCATCCTTTTTCTTCTTCTTCGGGAAGCTTCTCGTCGTCTTCTTTGTTTTGTAGTTTTTGGTTCCCGGAGCTCGCTTGTCCGTGAAGACACGGTCGTGGTTGTTCCAAACCTCGTTCAATGGGGCTCCAGTCAATATGTACGCGGACATATATGCTTGTTGAATGGCTGGCTATTACATGTTCAAACATAACACTTTTTTTGGCACGCGACAAACAGATCTCCATGCGCACTTTTTGACAAAAATATTGTGGTTTGAAGGAAAGAACACATCCGCATGGAGGCTGCGCTTCTCCTTATCGTCGCAGGCGCAGGGTACATGCTTTCAAAGCGACGCAACGAACCGGGAAGGGTGCCGCTAGCTGTCTCCCCGATGACATCATACACGATAAAGAAGAGACCCGGCACATTCCGCAAATCATCATCATCATCAATGCCTATCTCGTTTGACGCGTCTGACGCGGAGGCTCACGACCGACCATCCGTTCACGACCCGTACCGCACGCGTGCAAGATGTCTACGCACACGAAAAGGAGCTCCTCATGCAGAACACATTCAGGTCCTCAATGACTGGCGACCGCATGCCAGCGACGCACGGTAACATGGTCCCTTTCTTCAGAGGGAGCGAGCCTCCAGGATCGGCGTCCGTCTCCACAAACCGAGGACACGAGATGGAGAACTTCGTGGGCGAGAAAGGCTCTCAAGACTTCACATCACTAAGCGGTGGAAAGCGAGAAATTCAGCAACTCTTCAGGCCTACAGAGGCGAGAGTGGACGTCCTGCGTCCGCCTGTAGGCGTCGGGGGATCCGAGTACCGCGACGTCGTGCAATTGCCACGCAATCGCGCTAACGAACTCCCTTTCGAACAGGTTCGTGTTCAACCGATCCCGGAGGAAAAGATGCGCGAAATGGGGGGTCTGCGCGCGCTAACAATGGACGACATGCGTCCTCTCACGCGTCCCAAACAGAGCTTGCCTGGACAGATTATCCCCGGGTCGTCCACATCTACTGCTACGGACCGACCTAAGCACCAACCCATCAACACTCAGACGCGCCCCCCTCCTCTCATCCGCGAGCAGAAGACCACCGACGACTTTATGCGCACCGGTGGCGCGGCCGGGTCTCAGCCCGGGTACGACAAGATCCGCATTGTCGACCGGCACACCGAGCGTGAAACGATGCGTTCCGCCCACCTGTACAAGGGTGCAGCTGCCCCTGTGGGCGTGCACCGGATGGAGGACCGAGGAGGGTCCCAACGGGACCTCATCTTTCGAACCCCACTGGGTGAGATGTCGCGAGGGCCTGCCACGACGACGGTCAAGAGCGTCACTGACTACGGTCGAATCGGTATGTCGGCCCCTGGCAACGCGCGAATGGAGACCGGGTCTCGCACGCGCCCTGGAACTCTCACTACGGCCGTCAAGGCGTTGGTCACGCCTTTGCAGGATGTGCTGCGCACGACGCGTAAGGAGGAGTACCTCGCTTCGGCGCCTGTGGTGAACCTTGTAGGATCTCACGGCGTTTCCAAGCTCACGGTGTACGACTCGCAGGATGTCGCGCGAACGACGCTCAAGGATGTTCTCCTCGATTCGGCGCCTGTGGTGAACCTTGTAGGATCTCACGGCGTTCCCAAGCTCACGGTGTACGACTCGCAGGATGTCACGCGAACGACGCTCACGGATGTTCTCCTCGATTCGGCGCCTGTGGTGAACCTTGTAGGATCTCACGGCGTTCCCAAGCTCACGGTGTACGACTCGCAGGATGTCACACAAACGACGCGCAAGGAGGTGGGTATCCACGACGGACATCAGGCAACTTTGCGGGCGGCTCTATTTCACGCCGCGGTCCTGTGGTGGATCCTGATTCTGGAGCTCGCCACACGCTTCGCGAGGCGACCGCTGTCAACCCTGACGGTCACCAACGTAATTTGTATGCGAAGAACGTTGGTGGCGTTGTTTACTCGGCTGATGACGCGGCGCCTGATGCGACTCGTAAGGACGTTGCGGTGGGTCAGGATCGTGGTGGTGGCTTGCCAACGATGACATCTGGACGCGGAGCTTACAGTGTTTCAGTGTTGGACCCTCCTCGAGCGACTATGCGTGAGACGGCCGCTGATTCGGGAACACGGTTCGGTGTGTCTCGGCTTGCAGAGATTTCTGGTGCGTACGTTGTGGCCAAGCCCGACAGTTTAGAGGCGACGATGCGCAGCACGACGACTGACGGGTCTGAGTACTATGGTACTTCTGAGTCTGCTGTGACCGGACCGGTTTTGCGTGCCGACGTCGGTTCGGTGGAGCCCGCGCTGTCTCGTGAGGCGCTTGTGATGACTGGGCGCGAATTTCTGGTTGACAGGAGGGGGTGTGACGCTCCGGCTGGGGCGCGGTTCGGTGCCGGCGTAGCTGAGATGGGTGTTGTTGGAGACGAACGTGGCGGGGACCCTGCTTTGCGTGACGGTGGGTGGCAGAGTAGGTACTTGAATTCTAGCGTCGCTGGGGGAGGTGACATGTTGTTGCCTTACAACACTGTCGAGCCTGATCCTGAGCCGCGGTACACGGTGGACCGTTTGATGGGTGACATAGAGGGCAGACGTGCACAACAAGACCACCAACAATAAAAAATATAATCTGTATGAAGTTTGTATTGTGTTTGCTGTTGTTGTAGCAGTTAATGGGCGTTCCAGCCTCTCCGGTCGATTTCTACTGGTTGCGAAACATGGTCTGGAGCGGAATTGTGATTCCTCGGTGCCAATATTACGATAAACGAAAGAAAGAGCCCTGAACCCTGGCGCAATAACTTGTTATACAAAAATTGAATGCGTGTGGCAAACTCATTAAAGCGCACACAACAGCTCTATCTCTCACAAATGGCACGTATTAAGCAAATCGCTCGTAAGTCCACGTGTAGCAAGGCTCCCAGAAAGCAGCTACCCATAAAGGCGTCGAAGTATGCTTCAAATGTACCTGCCACAGGTGGCGTGAAGAAACCTAACCGGTACCGCCCCGGCACCGTCGCCCTGCGCGAGATCCGCAAGTACCAGAAGTCTACGGACTTTCTGATTAGAAAGTTGCCTTTCCAGAGGCTTGTGCGAGAGATCGCACAGGACTTCAAGACCGACCTTAGGTTCCAGTCTTCGGCTGTCCTTGCCCTCCAGGAGGCCTCAGAGGCCTACCTGGTTGGCCTCTTTGAGGACTGCAACTTGGCGGCTATCCACGCTAAGAGAGTGACAATAATGCCCAAAGATATTAAGCTAGCTAGACAAATCCGAGGAGAACGTGCCTAAGTTAATTAGTTGTTGTGTACATTTTTTTTGACTTCGTAGCTCCGATGGAGAAAAGCACGAAGAAGCAATACGGTACTTGGGAATGTACGGAAGGACGCAAGCGGATTCACAAGATTCTCAACTGCAAAAGCAGTCAAAGCGGAACTCCACGCCAACAGAGCGGCGGTAGGCTCCACTGCGGGAAGACTTGGGACCGCGACGTGAACGCTTCCAGGAACATCCTGATGCTTACACTCCACCAAGTCTTTGGGAGAAAGAGACCTCTCGCGTTTCGCCGAGACGCGCCTAGAGGCTCCTCGAAAAACCCACCAACACCTGATACTGATATGGGGACACAGACGGTTGAACGGTTTACCACAGAGGCGACTCGGAATATCTTCGAGAACCTCTTCAACCTGCTGCACCCCCCAAAGTTGCCCAAACGCAACGATCTGCAGTCTGGATGATTATAAGGTGTGTCCCACTTTATTTGAGAACAACTGTATGTATTACCATGGAAGAGCACAGTAGTGACTTGAAAACAGTAGGTGAGAGGATCGAACATCTAATACACGAGATGGATTCTTTGCATGAAGCGACAGGCGTGGAGTATTTTAAAGCCCAGGCATTAGCATGGTCCGGATGGGTGTGGATGCTACAAGATAGCAAGCGACTAGAGGGGAAGATTACATTCCCTGGGGATGCTCAGGGAATGGATTGATTGATAATGCAAACACACGCACGCAGAGTGATAGGCGAACGGAGGATAGAGAGATAGAGAGATAAGATTTACATCACAGGATCACGCACGCACGCATACAGGATCGAATGACACATCCATCGACCGAATGCATGCATGCAAGCAAGCAAGAAAGCACGCACACGCATGACCAAACTTCTTTGGAGGAATTCGAAACCTTCAGGCACACGCATGACCTAACTTCTTTGGCGGGATTCGAAACCTTCAACCTGACACCTCTGTCAGACCTATCTGCGTTGACGCACTTGGACATTTCAGGATTCGAAGATCTCGAAGACCTGACACCTCTGTCCGGTCTAAATTCGTTGGTTCACTTGGACATCAATCACACCTACGTGTGCGACATATCACCGTTGTCCTGTCTAACTTCATTGATTCACCTGGACATGTCGAGCACCTACGTGTACGACCTATCACCTCTGTCCGGCCTCACTTCATTGGTTCACCTGAACATGGCGCAGACCAACTTGGTCAACAACATATCACCGCTGTCCGGCCTCACTTCGTTGGTTCACCTCGACATTTCGGAAATCGAAGGCAGGCTCGAAGACATATCACCGCTGTCCGGCCTCACTTCGTTAGTCCACCTGGACATCAATTACAGCGACGTGGAAGACATATCACATCTGTCCGGCCTCACTTCGTTAGTCCACCTGAACATCAATTACACCAACGAGACCGATATATCAGCTCTGTACGGCCTCACTGCGTTGCTTCACCTGAACATGACGCACATCGAAGTGGAAGACATATCAGATCTGTACGGCCTCAATTCGTTGCTTCACCTCGACATTTCGAACACACTTGTGGACGACATATCACCACTTTCCAAACTCACTTCGTTGCTTCACCTCGACATTTCGAACACACTTGTGGACGACATATCACCACTTTCCAAACTCACTTCGTTGAAGTACTTGAAAAATGGAGTGTAGTCATCCAAATCTTGCCAGGCGCGCATTATTTCTTGTAAAAGTATTTGTTAAAGTTGCTGAGAAACATTCTTGCTTCAACACTCTCCCATGCGGGGATGTGATCAGAGAACCAGTCGATTCTGAAGTTTTAAACACACCCAAGTCAGCGACCATTCTTAACGCCAATTTTCGAATGGCGATGTCGTACATTTATTTCCATCTGATATATGTTTTATTTTACTGTTCCGCCGACTGTAGACCTTGGAAAAAAATGGTGCATCGCTGTTAATGCAACTATACCTTGTTCTTCTTCTCAAACAATTCCATGACCGCATCAAGGGTCTTGGGTTGAGCAACGCTTTTGGTAGACGCTTCTGAAGGTACATACACCATAAATGTTTTGTCTTTACGGGCGAGCAAGTATTCGGAATCTTGTTCCGAAATCGATTTTATCATATCATGATATTTCGACTTGATGATAACCTCCAAGAAAGTATCCGCAATTATAGAGTTGAACCGGTAGGTTCCCTTCAAGACAGTTGTCTTACTAGGGCTCATGGCAGATTCCATACCAAGGTTAGTTCTGCAGTCCCTTGAGAAACCATTATTTTTGTTATCATGGCCTCCAAGACTCTTGTAGAGACCGGTATTCTGAGAGGTGTTGGCCCATAAGGTGAACCAGATGCCCTCCATACCTTTGCTCTTCAGAGTTATGTAAACGCTTAGGTAAGCCAAAATCGACTTGAGCCAAAGAGCAAACTTAGATGCATCAGCAGCAGGAGCAGCACGGGTAGAGGGGGTCGCAGGAGCAGCATACGCAGCATGAGCAGCATACGCAGCATGAGCAGCATACGCAACAAAAGCAGCAAGAGCATGAGGAGCATCAGCAGGGGTAGAGGGATGTGCAGGAGCAGCATACGCAGCAGAAGCAACAGTAGTATCACAATATGTATTCAACAACCAATCCATTTCATCATCAATCTCCATATTCTCAGCAGGAGCAGGAGAAGGAGCAGGAGAAGGAGAATGAGCAGAAGAAGGAGCAGGGGCAGGAGCAGGAGCAGGAGCAGGAGCAGGAGCAGAAGCATCAGAGTTACCAGGGAGGACCTGGTTATCCGACACTTGCACCTCATCATGGTCGCAAAGAAAGCTTTCCGCTTCTAAGGGTCCAACCCGGTATGGGTTTCCATTACTGAAAAGGCTTCCCAAACTTCCCAAACTTCCCAAACTTCCCAAACTGAGATGTAGGCTTCCGGGGGGTCCCCAACTTGAATTGGTGTTAAAATCAGACATCGTTGTGGTGAACTTGAGTAACTTGTTGTGATTAACTCGATTTTCATTCAATTGTTTTTACAAAACCCCAAAAACGACGTAGTCTTTGCATGTTTTGGGTGTTTCTTGTTGCAAAAATATGCGGTCACATAATTTTTCCAATAATGGGGGGGGGGGGGCGATTCATGTATGGGATTCATATAATTATTTGCGAGCGGTTGGACGTTCTTTTCGAACTCCCCTTGTACATTTCCTTGTGGGATGAAGTGGAAGACGAGTGAGTACCTGTTCGTGGTTGTGTCTACAGCGTAAGCGAATGTCATTGTTTTGGACCCCTTCCACACGATTTGCGTAAAGTGGCCGGTGACTCCTCCGTTACGCGAATAGTAATTTTTAATTTCTTCGTCATAAAATAGACGGAATGCCTCCTTTATGACGTCCCTCTCCGGGGAGGGCGACGATACATTGCCGTACACGAACGCTATGTTCTCTCCTAGGTCCGGGTACGCGCTGTGCGAGAGTATCGGATCAAACCTCAGATAGTCCGCCCATTGTTGCGTGAACTTGCTCTCTGTGCTTATGGAACCGTATGTCAGCGGGGGTGTATCCACGTGGCGCTTTCGATACTCGTTGGTAATGTCGAGAGCCGCCTGTCTCATTGAAGAGGACGTGAGGGTCATGCGGGCGCGTCCTGCTAAGGAGGATGGTGGCGAGGACAATGTTAGTAACATTCCCAATATTGATGTGAACACATTGAGTATCATCATTCTTTTCGAATGCGGTGTATTGTTTGTTTGTTGTACACTTGACGGAATAATAAAATACACCAAAATGCGAGTGTAAAGGTCTTCGAACATGAACAAAATGTATTAATTATATTTGAGAATGAACATCCTTCTCCTGATCAGCACTCTTTCGGTGTCCCTATTGCATGTTGCGAAGGGATCCTTCCCTAGTGGAAGTTGTTCGATGCGTTCGTGTGCTTCCTCGCCTTACGCATTTCGTTGGATCAACGAGTCGTCGAACTCGGATGGAAGCGGTACTATGTGCTTCGAGGTTTCTAAGGCACTCGATTCTGAGGAAACGTCTCCAGATTGGTGCTGCACATCGCTGAAGAACATGGCGAACAAGATCGTGATGACGTCCCCTATCGAGTGCATTCGCACGGTCACCGAGGTTACTTGGAACAACGAGCGTCGTGGAGGAGGCATCTATTTTGATTTGTTTGATAATGATACAAGAGGGGAATTCAGGATTACCAACATGAGATCAAACTTTTGGACCATGTTCGGATCGATCTTTTGCGTCACTGCTCTTCCTCCTTGCAATCAAATTGATAGCTTCTGTACCGATCCTACAAATGATAACGACCCTACATGCAAGGCGGCCTTCTATGATGTGTACACGCACAAATGTTGCCCAACTTGCGACGTCCAACCACTTGTCCAATCTCTTGTTGGAACATTGGTCCCATGCATGAACAACGATCAACCATCACCGGACACCACCAATGGCATGCCTCCACCCATGGACAATGACGTGCCTCTACCCATGGACAATGACGTGCCTTCACCTCCACCCATGGACAATGACGTGCCTCTACCCATGGACAATGACGTGCCTCCACACATGGACAATGACGTGCCTCTACCCATGGACAATGACGTGCCTCTACCCCTGGACAATTACATGCCTCTACCCATGGACAATGACGTGCCTCCACACATGGACAATGACATGCCTCTACCCAGGAACAATGACGTGCCTCCACCTCCACCCCTGGACAATGACATGCCTCTACCCATGGACAATGACGTGCCTCCACCTCCACCTATGGATAATGGTGGTCGCAATTGGGAGGGAGGGTACGACTACTATGTCGATTACAATGACATCTTTCCCCCGACGCAAACCGACTACCTAGAAACCCCTGTAAATCCTGGAAGTTTTGGAAACCCAGGAAACCCTGGAAGTTGCAAAGTTATTGTTCCTTCATCGTGTGTGTGTAGATGTGATGCCCCCACTATCGATCAGTGCCAAGTTGCTGCATCTGATCCAGCTACAGCTAAGCTCACCATTTCGGGCTGTGTCTGCGAGTGTCTTCTTGATTAAATGATTCAAATAGTAAACAAACTGACTGTTTTACGTGAATCAAGATGTAATCGTGCTACTTTCTGCAATGATCTCCAGAACATGGTCTTGATTCTGAAAGTCGACAAGCGTTCCGTCGTCGTTTTTTAGTGTGATGCCGATACGTCGGATCGATGATAGAGGCGGGTCCCAAGTTTTTGGTGTCCCCATGATGGTCCTTATCCCGCTAGATAGACTTCCGCAATGCTCGGACGTGGAAGTGTTCGTGGGATACTCGATCACTGCGAATGCGGTGTTCACGTTAGCGTTGGGGCTAACAAGTACTTCAGCGCTCGGCTGCCACATCTCTACGACTATGAAACGTCTGAACGCTAGTAGGTCGATACGGAACGGGGCCTCCAGTAGCCAGACGTTAGCGTCCGTGTCGAATGTCGCTGACAAAATCGAATCAGACTCGAATCCTATGAGCCGCGCCGGACATGAGGATTCGTTGCCGAACCAAATACCGACCGCGGCATCTGGACTTGAGAACACGATCCGGCTGTCTACGCCCCTAAAAGACGCAGTGATAGATTGGGATCCTAACTGTGAATTCAAAGCAATAGCGAGAGCTGCACCAGACATGTAATCGCCGCTTTGAAGCGCAAGTGTTTTGGGAGGGGGGGTGCCCACCACTATACCAAAGTCGCTATTTCGATGGCCTGGTAACGTGAAGGCTGCGTTGGGAAGAATAGCTCCTGCAAGATGCACCGACCGGATGTCCCTGATTTCCGTGTCGAGAATTACGGAGTAGTGGTTCGGACTGGGGTAGGTCGAATGGTCACGCGACCGACTATCGATCAAGATCTTGCGTTCGACACGGTACGGAGACGACGACGCATAGCTGCTCCGATCCATTGTTTATTGCATTGTATTTGCCACAAAAGAATAATCGTAAAGAAACGCAACACAGATGCCTGCGTCATCGAAACCACTCACTCCTCTACAGTCGGTGGAACAGTACAATGCGGCAACTTACATTGATGGTATTGTACCAGCGGTCGGTCCCGACTCCGAAACCGGTCGAAATCGACCAGGAGGCAGGAACACCGCCCATCATTTGTAAACCATAATGGCTAAACCCCAGAATATTTTTCTTTCATGATGAAATTGGACTGGAACAAGTTTCTTTGAGAGTGTTATATTTTCGCAAAATTCCACATTGCCCTTGTACACTCGACGGAATACTAAAATGAAACCGCTTTCTGGAGTGTAAGCTACACCTTATGGTGTAGCAACCCACATTGCAGTGGAACACCATCATGTTTTTTTGTAGCCCATCAACAACACGCATCCCTGCAAAATGGAAGCGGTCTCCCTTGACCCAACAGTTCCATGCAGTGCAGCCTTGCGATTGTGAGAGCAGAGGAGCGGTCCCGGTCCGAGTAAATGCTGGTTTCTGGAGAGAATCGCAGTCCTCGTACCTCAGGGTACCGCTTGATCGAGTTGTTGTCGACAAGAGAGGGGGCTAAGCCACCCCTCCTGTGATTTTCTTGGATTTGTTTACGTGTGCAGTACACCCTCACCGCCAACTGGTCGCGATAAGAGACCTTTGGAGTCTCCTTCAATGGTGAGTGACCCAACAACTCGTAACCTAGACGAATCTGACCTTCCGTGGTTATTGTTCGACACGACAGTGCTCAATGTCCCACTTTAATTGAGAAAAAACTGTGCCTAGTATTTACACATCGACACATATGTCCCTCTTCAACGTCAATTTTGTAAAAAATCTTAAATTGACATTCGCATGTTTTAGTGATGAGAAAGCGAAGGAGGTAGAAGAAGATGTACGACTCAAAAAGCCCTCACCATATCCCTACAATCAGTCGACGACATCCAACAACAACAACAATCTTTCCATCATTCCCGTGTCCGACACATACCACATCGACAACCTGTACCCCATAACGGACCACGTTGAGTTCTGGAACATCTTCGTCGTGGGCAACGACAAGACGTACATCCTTGCGAACGTGAAAGACCCGCACATATTTCTCCCTCAGGTAGACCAAATGACCAACGAGAGGGGGAACAGGATTCTGCCCCCGCTCTAATGAAGATGTTCGACAATATATGGACGAAGACGCTTGCAGGAGTCAAACTCCAGTTTTACATGTTGTGGGACGGAAAACTGTTCTTTGTGAACACGTACCCCTTTCTCAACGGAAATCAGTTGGTCATAGGCGCGATCATGTTCATGCGCGTATTCGACAATGCGTACATCAAAGATGCTTCCCCCTCGCAATAAGTACTGGACATAATTTGATTTCTACGTCCTCCTACGGTTTCTTCATGCGCCATAGGCGGCCGTCATACTGGTAACCGCGCATGCACAAGAACTCGGGGCGTCTGGCTATGTCACGAGAAGACGCGCCGCCTACAACCCAGTCTTCAGGAGGCACGCTGTTAACGTCCGCATCAGGACGTTTGAACACGACGGGGTCAAACGTGTCCCATCGTCGCTCAGCCAAGCGGTCCACGATGCGTCCGGACTCACATACAGTGGTTGGAATGGAGCAAGCGCGACCCGTGGATCGACCGTCATCAACGTTACGCTCCATGAGGTGGGTGTCACAGAAAGTCGCAGGGGCTTCGTCTATCGTGAAAAACCTCCCGGATCGGCGACCACCGTAGATACTGTGAAATCGAAATAGCGATGCATCCCCGCCACCGCGGCGCGTGGTCATACACCCCTCTTGGTGGCGCTGCGCGCAACCGGCGATGATCAAAGGCGTCGGTTCGTGTGCCCCAATGTGTGGCGCAGCAACAAACGTCCGAGGCTGCACAGTAGTACTACCGTTCGCATCATCATCATCATCACCATCATCATTCCATCCAGGGGAAGGGACGCAAGCACCCACACCGTACCCGTCCCACACGCGCAGGTTCGGGAATCGCGAAGCGACATCCTCAGGGTCCCGCATTTTATCCGACGCGAGAGAAAGCTTCTTCTGTTCACCAGACCCTGGATCGCAACCATCTCCGTCACTTTCACTGTCACTTTCACTTTCACTGTCACCGACTAGTCTAGTTTCAGAAATCATGTACTCGTTTTTTTTTTTTTTTTTTTTTTTTTACTCGGCATACCCATAGTCCTCCCTATCACAATCGGGTGCATTGTCAAACCCAACGAACGAATGATTGAGAAAAAACAAACTCAGAATACCCACAGTCCTCTTGATCATAATCGGGAGCATTGTCAAACCCAACGAGCGAATGATTGAGAAAACCAAACTCGGAATACACACAGTCCTCCCGATCATAATCGGGAGCATTGACAAACCCAACGGCCCTATTCGCTTGAAGTCACCTACTACACTGCTAGCTGCCAGGCAGATGCCTGGTCACCAGCTGCTAGAGTGGGTGTCGGACCTAAGCCCGGCACCGTTACTGATACAGCTATAGGCTGTATTACATTCCCCCCAATCCCTGGTATTCTGGTACCCAGAATTCCTGGGATTCCACAACACAAGTCATAAGGAGTAAGCCAGACAAATATTCCCGTGGAGAAGAAAAGTAGGGGGAAAGCAATCCTAAAACCAGTCAAGGCGTAGGTATGACATCCGTGAAAAACTGTCTGAACAGTATCCAAAGCTCTTCTTGCACGCATCCGCTGATGCAATGGACAACAAGAAGACTAATCTTCCTCAGTCACGCCACTTCTCACATACAAAGAAGACCGCAGGAGGTGAACTTCTAAAGACACGCATCATGTGTGAGTACAAATACAGCGCATGTAGGACATGTCCTCCCGATCATAATCGGGAGCATACACAGTATTTAAAACTTGAAATGATTACTTAACAAAATAATGCTAATATTCTGACTTCATGTTTCCTTCTATGTTAACTCAGGATTATTCTCCCAGGGAAGAGGCTTCATTGGTTATTGGGCTTTGCCATTCTACTCGCAGTCCATCAATCTGAATATATCATGCTTCCAACATTTCTTCAACCGGGTCCTTGAAGAAGAGGGGCAGCTTCCACCGTATTGCTTCTTGCAAATGGACAACGCGGCAAAGGGCAACAAGAACGCTTTCATGTTCGCATACTTGTCCTTGTTGGTTGAGATGAACTGGTTTGAGGAAGTGTACGTCCATTTCCTCCCTCCCGGACACACACATAGCAATCTTGACCAAAAGTACTCTGTGATCTCGCAAGTGTTAAAGAACATGGAAGTGTACACCCTGGACCATCTGATGGGCATTGTTGGTAACTTATTCAAGAGAATGGGCCCTTACACAAGGCAAGACGTCGTGACCTCTATAGGGGACTTCTCCGCTGTCCTCCTAGACAACGTTTACAAGTTGTTCGGTCATGCCACTAGCACCGTCAAAGGAGTTAATCGCCGTTTACACGCATTCAAGATAACGAAAGGTCCCAACGGGAGAGTCGGTAAGAATACTTGATATACTGATATTTACAAATTAAATGCTACCGTGCGTGTATGTACTTACATTACATTACATGTTAAAGTCTACTTGACACCGCGAGGGTGTATGAGACTCTGTGCTTTAAACCAAAAGAAAAAGCACCCACAAAGCAAAAAACCCCATTACATCAGGGGTGTGTCGAGGACAAACAAACCAAACTCCCAACCACCGTTTTGGTGGCGTAGGTATTAAACCCCTTAGAGCCGGACCCAGATCTCAACCACTTACAGTGGCGGAGGTAAGAAGCTAACAAATGAGAAGTCACAAGAAGAAGAAAAAAAGGGATGATAAATTACGGTGCCACTAAGCAGTCCAGGGCTTCCTGTCTTGCTCTTCTACAAGTAGAAAGATAGTCGGCTAGGTTGCTCCAAACTTTGGAGACTAATATGGAAAGGCCAGAGGAGGAGGATGTGTTGTACTTATATTCTTCACAAGGGACGAAGCCGGATAGAAGAATAGCCTACGAGCCCACTACTGATTTGGTTGTTGGTCATGTCGCTGTGGTCAAGGTACAAATGGATGACTCTAGCGGATTGAGAGGATGGGACGTGGTGGAGGTCAAATCACTACCAGTGAATGGAGAAGTGGAATGTGTGTATTTAAAGCCCTTGTACTCTGGGGCTCAGAAGTTGGTGTACACTGAAACACAATACCCAACTTGGCCAGAAGATTGGATGGACCACAAGCTTGTGCCTATTACCGTGGGGGTTAGGAGAAAAGCAACATGGACGGGCGATATTCCCATTGACGCATTTCAATTTAGCTGCGAACCCACCAAGGGTATGAAGATCCAGAGAAAGTACCACACAAGCATGCTCCTAGCTTGTCAATCCATTGAGAAGGACACCAGGGCAGAGGCTGTGCAATCGGATGGAGACAATGCAGACATTGCTGAGGAGGAGGAGGTGGAGGAGGAGGAAGATGGGATGGGGACATGGAGGAGGAGAAGGAGGAGGAAGAGGAGGACGAGGAGGGGGGGGAGGAGGAGGAGTAAGATGTTTGACACATAGCCGTTTTTTACTAAATTAGGAAAATTAAATGAATTATACTTACGATTTTTATTGTAAGATGTAAAAGCTGAATTCTGCCTGCCGACTTATAACCGTCCGCTTTCCCTTTATTTCTTACAATTATAATTGTAAGACACGAATTGATGTTAACACCTTTTGTTACAAAATATGGCATTTCAACGTTGTAACATTCGCAATCTGTACGTTTCTCCGTCTTTCAAGCTCATTTTAAGCATATTTTGTCAAAATTGACTACAAATTGACTACAAATTGACTACTGCATTTGGAAAGCATCAAAAGACCCCCAAAAAGTGATTGTAAGATTGGAAATCCGTTCGGAAGCAGGAACGCCCATTTAGACACTGGTTCCTAGATGTGTTGTTGGCCATATCGAAGTGACGCCGAGTCACCAAAAGGAACGTCTCGTCATCCGTATTGTAGTCGTCGTCAGAATTCCTGTTTTTTTTGCCATTGTTGCTGGGATCACATTCCTTAGTAGTAGTAGTAGTATTAGTAGTATTAGCAGCAGTTGCACCGTCGTCTTTCTTTCCGGTGATGTAATCGCGTATGCGGGTATCACAAACAATGTTCCGCTGCCTATCGCGCATACGCAGGTCCGTCAGAGTCATGTCTGCAAGCTTGCGCTCGTCAGAGTCGCGAAGTGCCCGGAAGCATCGGTCGCTTCTCAAACGGTTGGCCGTGTCGTACAAGGGCATTTTGTAGAAACGTACAAAAAATTGTAGGCGCGCAGAACTCCCGTAAAAAAAATCTATGGTATTATTATACAAACTAAATAATCTCACAAAATGGCTGGAGGACTCATGCAGCTCGTCGCTTTCGGTGCACAAGATGTGTACCTCTCATCCAACCCCCAGGTTACCTTCTTCAAGGTCGTGCACCGCAGGCACACATCCTTCGCCATGGAGTCCATTGAACAGGTCTTCAACGGAAGCGCAGACTTCGAACGCAAGGTCACCGCAAACATCTCCCGAAACGGAGACCTCATCCACAAGGCATACCTAAGGGTCGAGCTGCCAGCCATATCCGTCCCAGAGGGAACCGCATTCAGGTGGCTCAACTGGATCGGACACATTCTCATCAAGACCGTCGACATCGACATCGGAGGACAGCGCATCGATCGCCACTACGGAGACTGGATGCACATCTGGAACGAGCTCACCCAGACACCAGGACATCAACTAGGATACGCGTCCATGCTAGGAAACACGCCCGAACTCACCCAGATATACGACAACTGCTTCGGAACAGCAGGAAGGGGGGCCATGACCGTGCCATCCAAGACCCTATGGATTCCCCTGGAGTTCTGGTGGTGCAGGAACCCAGGACTCGCCCTGCCACTCATCGCACTGCAGTTCCACGAGGTCAAGATCAACCTAGAGTTCAACGACGCCAAGAACTGCTTCTGGGCAGGACGCAACACTGCACTCACAGCGTCAGACCCACCCACCTGGGCAACCAACCTGAACCTAGTATCAACACCATCTCTAGCAACAGCTTCACTATTCATCGACTACATCTTCCTGGATACAGACGAGCGACGCAGGTTCGCAAGCGCACCACACGAGTACCTCATCGAGCAGCTGCAGTTCGGGGGAGACGAGTCAACCTCGCAGACATCAAACAACTTCAAGCTCAACTTCAACCACCCGTGCAAGGAGATCGTGTGGGTCGTCCAGCCAGACAACAACATCTCAGAGTCCGCGCCATTCGGAAAGCAGTGGTTCAACTACACAGACAAGGTCATGGCATCACCCTCACCAAGCGTTACGGACGCAATGCCAGGAATCGCATCAGGAGGAACATACGGAGTCTACATCCCAGTCGCAGCAGACGGAGGAGAGAACCCAACCGCTAGGGCAAAGCTGTCTCTAAACGGACACGAGCGACTGTCAGAGAGGGACGGAGAGTACTGGAACCTGGTGCAGACGTACCAGCACCACGAAAACGTACCATCTAAGGGAATCAATGTATACTCATTCGCGCTCAAGCCAGAGGAACACCAGCCATCAGGATCTTGCAACATGTCTAGAATTGATAACGCCAACCTAACAATCAACCTAACCACAAACGCAGTCAACCACAACGGATCACCAAGGTCAGTCAAGGTAAGGATCTATGCTGTCAATTACAATGTACTAAGAATCATGAGTGGTATGGGGGGACTAGCGAGTTAGATACAATGTTCTTTGAATAATCAAAGGAATATAGATATTTGCGAGTTAGATACAATGTTCTTTGGATAATCAAAGGAATGTGTTATTAAATGGAATCTTATAATGGGCGTTCCTGCCTCTCGGCCGATTTTGACTGGTTGCGAAACATGGTATGGAGCGGATTTGTGATTCCTTGGTGCTGATGTCTCAAGCTAGCGAGTCGTTCAGGAGGCTCTAAATCCTGATTAGAAATTTAAAAAAATCGGCCGGGAGGCAGGAACGCCCATTTTATCTGTTCGTCTCAAAAAGTGTAAACATTATGTTGCAACTCACGTTGAGACACAAATTTTGGTCATTGCTACGCAGACAATGGCCCGTCCATAAAAGAAACATCTTTACATCGACAAAAACGTTACAATAATTTCAGTCATTCGCGTCAACAAGACAAGCGATGTGTGTACAATGTTGTTTAAGAAGAACAATCTAGATAGAAATATGGACATCCATTACAGAGCAAGAGTATTGTCAAACAAGAGCAAGATGAATCAAAAGCACTCGTGTTTCATTCTCAGGCTACAGTCGGCGGAACAGTAAAATGAAAATAAATGTACGACATCGCCGTTAGCAAATTGGCAAACCCCGCTATAAAAGTACGGAATAAAACTGCTAAAAGTTGTCGTCGCATACGGTTATTCTAAGATTGACCCAGGTGGCAATGGCGAACTTTCTGTCCATACCACGGGCAATTTCAAACGAACCGTTTCAAGACACCAAAACACCGCCCAGTGGTCGCGGCATCATTAGGTCGCACTCCGGAATACGGTCAACACGTCATCGACTGCCAGTGCCTGACTGGTCATTGCTGGCTGCAACTTTTTTCTCCTGCCGAGTATTTCAACTGCTTTTCCAGTAGATGACAATGGTGACTCCGTTGTACGCACTGAACGAGACAGGCTCTCCAGATCCATAGAGAGCATTGTTGTACTGCGTATCATCGCCAATGACACAGCTGCTCGTGAACTTGAAGATGAGAACGACATGCACGAGGAACTCGGGCTCTGTGAGATCCTTCCTTCTTCATGTAGTTGCACCGTGAGCAACACCTTCTACAGTTGTCAGAAACGTCGTAAGGCAGAGAGCCCGCACCCTTCACCCCTCTTGTTCATGCAGGTTCTCCCGTCCTTATCGAGGGCGTCCCCAGCAGTTTGGCACGATACGCATTTCACACAATACCTCCGATTGTCGACGTACAAGTCGAACTTGAGTTCTTTCCCGCTACCGATGTTCTTGCACGCTGCCCCACTGGCACACGCGGACGGCATCCTGGGTACCTTATCGCACTTCTTGCACACGTCCACCACAACATTCTTCCGGGACGGGATGGCAGTGAGACACGGAACATGTCTTATCCATTTTGTTTGGTACATATTTTATGTACATTGTCAATACAGCAGTATTGAGTAGCAGTGTCAGTGTCAGTATCGGTAGGGGAAGGATAGGTGATGAGAACACTTTGTATCATTTATACTCATTTTGTAAAATGCGGATTTCAATGACTCCGCCATCCCGAATATGAGTGTAAATAAAGCAGATTCTTTTTTGTATTCATTACTGCATCAAGATGGTTACACAATCACCGGAGATTTTCGACATGGTCGCATGTTTGGTGTCAATTTACTCTACTCGTATTCCGGAGAAACCTTTGCCGCGCTTTCTCTTCGCAAGGGTGCGCAGAGCAAGGCCGTGGATGCTGATGCGAATACGTTCATGGGTTTGATGGACGTTTACGACCCGGACGTATTCGGTATCAACGTCCACGTATCCACCAATGGATACGTGCGAGGCAAGGGTGGATTCATTCACTCGATGATCCTCAATGCCGGTGGTTTGACTGTGGACCACATCAACCGCATCCCTTTCGACAACCGTAGCAAGAACCTTTGCGTAGCATCGACTAGCGTGCAGAACGGCAACCGTGTGTCGTGTTCAGAATTATCTCCCCACGATGAGCTAAAGACATACTTTGACGAGATGCCAGCGTTCCTCAGATGGGACCGCAGCTATCTTCGGTTTGTAAGCGACAAGTACAGCATCAACGGTACGAGGAGTGAGACCGTCAGCATCGTGAACAAGTTTCGAGATGCCGCATTGAAGTTGAAGACGGCGATCATCGAAGACGTTGAGTACTCACGACACCTTGCAACGTTGAACCAATTGCGTGACGAGTACATTCAGATCAACAAGTTGGTACACTCTCTGTACCCTGAGCACTTTGACATGTACGACGACAAAGCCGACAAGGTGTACCGGGGCACTCCCGATTTCATCGACCAATGCCTTTCGAAGTTACCTGCGGCAAAGAGTGGCGATGTCATGCACGGCCCTATGGCTCTGAGCACCACTTATCGCCATGACGAGTCCTCAAGGGTGTGCTACATGACTCGCGGAGATTACCATGACAGGGAAATCGTGTTCGACCTAGATTTCATGGATCACTTTCAGACCAGTCGCGTGGTGGACGTAGATTCTGGCAGCCCCATCATCCGGGTGGGCGATTCGAAGATCGTGTTGAGGGCGTATGTTTGGACGAACCTGCTTAAGCGTGAGGTCCCTCATGGTTTCAAAATTGGGATCCGCAACAGCAATCCCATGGACGTCCGTGCGTCCAACCTGTTCCTTATTGACGAGGGCGTGCGCCAGCGCCGAAAGACTGTCGTCGAGGGCTTCAATGACGAACTGGTTCGGCCGATCGACCCGGATGCCACGGCTTACTCTCGTACCAGCAAGAACGGGGAGACACACGTTGTGTTCCTGGACTTCACCATTCACCGTGTCATGCCTGCCCTGAGCTTGGAGCCCCGCAACGTGAGCGTGCTGCGTCCCAAGATGCTTCTACGGGAATACGTGTGGAACGGCCTATCGACGTCCGGTGACGGCAGCTCGGGTGTTGTGGTGCCTCTGAATTACGACATGTTCGACGTGCGCACTTCTAACCTGGTCAAGGTGCATGGCCTCTCCTCTTTGAAGAGTTTTTCAGCACCGGCGAGCTCCGACGTGCCTTCCGTGGTCCGCGCCCGCGTTCCGTGGGAGTTCATGCCATTTGGCCTGAAGTACTGCTTCAACAAGGCTCAGAGCATGGAGGGTTTCAACCAGAGCAAGATGATCGACCCCAAAACCAAGCATTGGTACCTATCCATTAAGGCGGACGCTGGCATCGACTCCGTCAAGGTCGCGAAGATTGAGGAGAGCCTCGGTGCGTGCTACCGAGCCCTGGTCGAGTTCCCTGGTGTCGGGAGGTTTCCGCCTGACTCTCCCCCGATTGACGTGTTCCGTACCGTTCATTCCCGGTACTGCCGGGCGATGCGTACTCTGCGCGAGATGCAGGAATGTGTGCAAGGGGGCACACTGGATGTGTAATGGGTGTTCCTGCCTCCCGGTGGGTTTTGACTGGTTTCGGAGCCTTGTCTAGTCGGAATCGCAATTCCACGGTGAGCTAAATCTCTGGCTTGCGAGTCGAGTGTAGGGCTCTAACTTCTTCTTTGAAAACTCAATTATTTGAGAACAACTGTACGGCGTAATACTTCTTGTCATTAAAGCAAGTGTTCCCTCGAAGTCGGCAGATGTTTGGTTAGCCGCACCCTTTACCACTATTGTTCATGCATGTTCGCCCGTCCGTCAAGGGCATCCGCCGTTCGGCTCGACAGCATTCGACCACTTGAGTTCTTTCCCGCTACCAATGTTCTTGCACGCGGCTCTGCTTAAGGCATACCGCGTGTTTGTTCGATGTTCTTGCACACGTCCAGATTTCCGTGAATAAGAGTATAAATATCATCGTCATTTCTCATTGTGGATTGGATTATTTAATCAAGATGGTTTTCCTCATCACCGGTGATTTTAGACATGGTCGCATGTTCGGTGTCCATTTACTCTACTCGTATTCCGGAGAAACATTCGCCGCGCTTTCTGTTCGCAAGGGTGAGGAGAGCAAGACATTCATGGTTTTGATGGACGGTTACGACCCAGCTGTCTTCGGGAACGAGCTCACAATATCCACCAATGGATACACTAAATGCAATGTTGGGCACATTCACGCGATGATCCACGACGCCGGGGGGGTGACAGTGGACCACATCAACCGCATCCCTTTGGACAACCGTCGCAAGAACCTTCGCGTATCAACCACCATGAGCGTGCATGACGGCAACCGCATGTCGTCTGTAGAAATAGCCCCCCCTGAGGAGCTGAAGCCATACTTCGACGAGATGCCAGCGTTCCTTAGATGGGACCTCAACTATCTCCGATTTGTAAGCGTCAAGTACAACATCAACGGTACGATGAGCAAGAAAGTCAGCATAGTGAACAAGTTTCGAGATGCCGCAGTGAAGGTGAAGAATGCGATGATCGAAGACACTGAGTACTCACGACACATTGCAACTCGGATCCGGTTGCGAGACGATTACATTCAGATCAACAAGCTGGTACACAGAGTGTACCCTGAGCACTTTGACATGTACGACGACAGCGCCGACAAGGTGTACCGGTGCACTCCCGAGTTCATCGACCAATGCCTTTCGAAGTTACAGGCGGTAAAGGAAGGAGACGTCATGTACTCCACCGGTAGGTCGCCCGGGCTCTTAGCGCCACTTATCGCCCTGACGTGTCCTTGAGGGTGTGTTACATGACTCGCGGAAATGAAAGGGAAATCGTGTTTGACCTTGATTTCCACGATTTTTTTTCCATGCTTGTCGCGCGGTGGACGTAGATTATAGCAGACCCATCATCATTGTGGGCAATTGTCTGGACGCACCTGCTCAAGTCGGGAGGTTTCCACCTGACTCTCACCCGATGGATGTGTTCCGTACTGTTCATTCCCGGTACTGCGAGGCGATGCGTACTCTGCGCGAGATGCAGGAATTTTGCAAAGTCGGATGTGCGATTCGCAAAAAAAGAATCGTCCCCAATGATATACTCGCAACATAACACAATGCCGACCATTTCTCTAGCGTCCCTTAAGCATATGGCCACCCATAACAATGTTGAACCACTACATAGTGCTACCACCAAGGTGGTAAGTGCTCCCAAAGAAGGTTCTCATGAGGAGAAGGCGAGTGCTCTTGAAGAAGGTTCGTCTAGGAAAGAGGAGGCGAGTGCTCATATAGAAGATCCGTCTTCTCCGGATGAGGCTGGGGGGAGTATTGAAGAATGTTCTCCGGAGGGGGAGGCGGGTGCTCCGGAAGAAGGAGCGTCTCAGGAGGAGGAGGCGAGTGCTACTGAGGAGAAGGCAAGTGTTCTTGAAGAAGGTTCTCCGGAGAAGGAGGAGGCGGGTGCTACTGAGGAGGAGGCAGGTGCTACTGAGGAGAAGGCGGGTGATACTGAGGAGAAGGCGAGTGTTCCTATAGAAGGTTCTCCGGAGCAGGAGGAGGCGGGTGCTACTGAGGGAAATGCGGGTGCTCCGGAAGAAGGTTCGTTTCAGGAGGAGGAGGCGAGTGCTACTGAGGAAAAGGCAAGTGTTCTTGAAGAAGGTTCTCCGGAGCAGGAGGAGGCGGGTGCTGCTGAGGAGAAGGCAAGTGTTCTTGAAGAAGGTTCTCCGGAGCAGGAGGAGGCGGGTGCTGCTGAGGAGAAGGCAAGTGTTTTGAAGAAGGTTCTCCGGAGCAGGAGGAGGCGGGTGCTGCTGAGGAGAAGGCAAGTGTTCTTGAAGAAGGTTCTCCGGAGCAGGAGGAGGCGGGTGCTGCTGAGGAGAAGGCAAGTGTTCTTGAAGAAGGTTCTCCAGAGCAGGAGGAGAAGGCGAGTGTTCCTGAAGAAGGTTCTCCGGAGCAGGAGGCTGTGAGTGACGACACCACCTTTGCGGATTCGCGAGCAAATGGTGGTGGTGGACGTGGACGAGGGCGTGGTCGCATTCCGCAAATTTCTGCGCCCCCTCGTCCTCTTCCTGACCGCATCATGTCTTTGCGCGCCACCCATCGTCACCCAACAAGAGACGTTCCTGAGACGTTTCCACCACCATCGGCTACCGATAATTATACTAGTACCTATAGTACACCCCCGTTTATCGGTACCAAATCTCCATTTGCGAGCGCACCCTCGCATATCTTTGATCAGATCTGTGCTTCGCCCCCGATTATTATTGTCAATGGGAACAGTCGGCGCTTGATTTCGAGTTCCTTCCGCCCTTGCTCCGTCAGGTTTGGTGCAGGCGGCGTAGGTCGCCGTGCCGCTCCTTGAAAATTGTTTTAAGTGTTTGTGGATTTTCCCTAAATGATTTTTTGCAACACTTAATTTAAGAACAAATGTAAGTGTACAGATGATTCAATTATCGGATACATCATCCATTCATTATGGCGGCGCTAGTATGTCGGATATCGTGACACCTTCGTATCCCTACATACCAATATTTGAATCCGCAAAGCCGTACATACCAGGCATCCTCGCGAAGTCAGGCTGTTCGGGGTCCCCGACCATCTCCTTTTCCAACGCTCCTGACACAGGTCTGTTCAATCCAGTGGCTGGAACACTAGGTGTGGTCGCAGGAGGGACATAGATGGTGCGTGTGTCAGACACAATAGTATCATTGATGGGGGATCTTGTGGTGTCATCGAACATAGTCCCGATGACGAACGCGCCGCAGTACATAGGGACATCGACCATGCACTTCAAAGAGGCGTGGATCGACGAGCTCCACATCTCGTCGAACACTCTCTACATCGGGGACACGACCGTGGTTTGCGCTGATAATGATGCCGTGTCCATCCGCGCTGACCCGGGGCAAGGCATCACGCTAACGACCACCGGCGATGGGAAGACATCCCTGGTGTCCGCCAAGGGAGTCAATGTAGTGACGGAAGGGGGTGTCACGATGCGTGTATCAGGACCTCTAGGGAGAGTTAACATCCAGTCTAGCGGAGCAGGTGACACCGTGAATTTAGGAGCGGAAAAGGAAATTGTGATGACAGCACCTCTTACGACGATATCAAGTAACATGATCGTAAAAGGTGACCTGACTGTAGAAGGCACACAATTAACGGTGAACACGCAGACGGTGACGGTTGAGGACAATATAATTGTACTTAACTCAGGTGAGATAGGATCAGGTGTCTCAAAGGGTGAGGCAGGATTTTCTATAGATAGGGGAGATGCTTCCGAATATCAACTTCTTTTTAGGGAGTCTGACAACGCATTCGTAATAGGTCCGCAAGGCTCCCTCACACCCATAGCGACCGAGACATTTGCAAGAAACGCAAACAATATATCCAGTGGAACATTAGCGGTTGCTAGAGGAGGAACGGGGGTATCCGTCAGTACCGGAACAGGTAGTGTTGTTTTGAGTGTTTCTCCAACGTTTACGGGAACAGCTAACTTTGCATCTATAACAGCTTCTGGGCCTTCGACGATAAATGGTAACATGACCTTCGGAACTGGTGTCAATCTATTTGTCAACCCTAACGATTCCGTGACTGCTCCAGGGTACTCTTGGGATACTGATGCAAATACGGGAATGTATCGTGTTGCGGCAGATTCAATAGGGTTTACTGTAGGCGGGGTCAATAAAGCTACTATAAACAACACTGGGATAGTGGGTAGCGGAGCTAACATAACCAGTTTAAATGCTGGCAACATATCCAGTGGAACATTAGCGGTTGTTAGAGGAGGAACGGGGGTATCCGTCAGTACCGGAACAGGTAGTGTTGTTTTGAGTGTTTCTCCAACGTTAACGGGAACAACTAACGTCGCATCCCTAACAACTTCCGGGACGTCGACGATCAATGGAGACATGACCTTCGGCACCGGAGTGAATTTATACGTAAACCCTAACGATTCCGTGACCACTCCAGGGTACTCTTGGAGCAAGGATAAAAATACCGGAATGTATCGTGTTGCGGAGGATTCAATTGGGTTTTCTGTAGGCGGGGTACATCGGGCAACTTTCAATTCTACCAGATTGACCATGACGGGAAATATCGCACTTGAAACAGTGGGTACTCAGCTATCGGGCGCTGCGACCGATTCTGTATCAACGCCTAGTTTCAGTTGGACCGGTGACTTAACCACCGGGGTGTACCGAAGTGCTGCCGGAGCGGTCGGTATTACGACGACTGGCGTAAATCGAGCAATCATTAATTCTTCAGGATTGACAGTAGTTGGGGCTTTGAGCGCCAACTCTCTGTCCGGATCTTGTATCAACTCTGATATAAATAGCACATCTAGTACAGTAGCTGCAAGTTCCGGTGCGGTCAAGACAGCTTACGATTTGGCTAATACCGCTAACAATACAGCCAATAATGCTCTCCCTAATACGGGTGGAACGGTTACAGGGACCATTACCGCACCCAGTCTATCTGGATCTTGTATCAGCTCTGTTGTAAACAGTACATCTGTTACAGTAGCCGCAAGTTCTGCTGCATTCAAGACAGCTTACGATTTGGCTAATACCGCTAACAATACAGCCAATTCAGCAGTTACTACCGCAAATTCAGCAAATAATACCGCAAATTCAGCATCTACTACCGCAAATTCAGCAGTTACTAACGCAAATTCAGCATCTACTACCGCAAATTCAGCAGTTACTACCGCAAATTCAGCAAATAATACCGCAACTACAGCAAATAATACCGCAAATGCAGCAAATAGTGTAGCAACTACAGCAAATAATACCGCAAATGCAGCAAATAATACCGCAAATGCAGCCCTACCAAAGGCTAATATTAGTTCTTCAGTTACGTCCACTTCAACTACAACCGTTGCAACGTTTAGTGCTGTAAAAAGTGCTTATGACACGGCAGTAAATGCAACTAATACCGCAAATTCAGCAAATAATACCGCAAATTCAGCATCTACTACCGCAAATTCAGCAGTTACTACCGCAAATTCAGCAAATAATACCGCAACTACAGCAAATAATACCGCAAATGCAGCAAATAGTGTAGCAACTACAGCAAATAATACCGCAAATGCAGCAAATAATACCGCAAATGCAGCCCTACCCAAAACAGGTGGAATTAATTCAGGGAATATAAATGTGGGTTGGGTAAGTATCAATGGTAATAATCACCCTAGATTAAATATAAATTCGGACAGTGATAGGTCAATTTTGTTTAATAAAGCTAACGGGCTCCAAACTATACAACTGCAAGCTACGGGTAGCCATAATTTAATATTTAAACTTAACACGGTTCCAAACGCTTATACGGATAGGATGGAAATTAACGGAACTAATGGAAATGTAACTGTTTATGCATCGATAACATCTGGCTCTGATGATAGAAATTTATAACAAATGCCACAAGTACATTAAATAAAATCCGCCCACAAACATATATCAAATGGGACTCCCTAGATTTTGCAACAAATAGCAATTCTAAATCATTCTATGAATCTGGTATTATTGCACAAGAAATATTCTATGATGTACCAGAATTGCGACATTTGATTTCTATACCATCAGATGCCAATAGTAATGCTATTTCAACTCAAATATTACGTCTTCATCAGATTCATCAATAGATCCATCTTACTCTGATTGGGGTACTAGTATAACATCTGTAAATTATATTGGACTTATCCCATATTTAGTGAAATCTATTCAAGAAAAGGATGTACAAATTAATGACTTATTGTCCCGCGTATATGCTCTAGAACATCCTGCAATTTGTTGATTCAAAATCATATTGGTGTTCCACTGCCCGTGGATTGCTACACCTTTAGGTTACACCGTAAGGTGTGCCGTACACAAAGCGGTTTCATTTTAGTCGATATATTCAGCATATATATCCGTCGATATATTCAGCATATATTTTAGCCAATAATACTCTCCCTAAGACGGGTGGAACGGTTACAGGGCCCATTAAAGCACCCAGTCTATATGGATCCTGTATCAGATCTGCTGTAAACAGCCAATCGGGTACAGTAGCCGCAAGTTCTGCTGCGGTCAAGACTGCTTATGATTTGGCTAATACCGCCCATTATACAGCCAATTCCGCATGAAAAAGATAAGGACATTCAATCATAAAAACAAAGAATGGATGCCATGGAGAGGAGTTAAGTTCGTTTCATTAAGCTCGTCCCTCATTCATTGTTCTGCCTGCTCAAAAATGTCCGTAAAGTCGAGCACGAGGCGCGCGCTCGGGAGGCCGTCGCAGAAGGACTCGAGCACCTCGTCCGGGACGGTGTCGAACCTGGCCGGACCCTTCTCCTTCGACGAGCAGAGCCACATGCGCGAGGCGCGTATGTGTATGCGCGGCACGGGAATACGCTGCCCCCTGTAAATGGCAATGACGGCGTCGAGCTCGTCGAAGACCTCGTTGTAGTAATCGAATATGTCTTCGCCGTTCACGAGAATAGTAAACGGGTCGCGAACGTCCACCATGAGGTGCTCAAGGAGGTCCCTCAGAAGATTGAAGAGTATCATTTATTGGTTTACTTTCAATTATTTATTGGTTTGGATTACTTACAAATTGTAAATAATATTACAAAAATGTGTTGGAACGCGCAGATAAGTTTGTGTACGTTCATATTTGCGCTCGCCGCCTCGATCATATCGCTCGTCAGCGGGTACGGTCACTGGCGAGAGTTTGTTTTCTTCATGTCGTTCGCGAGCATGCAGTTGCTGGAGTTTTTCGTTTGGACATACATTGGCAACGCATCCGTCAACAGGATTCTCTCAGCGCTGGGGCTCGCTTTGATCATGTTGCAACCCATCGCAGCAGGACTCTACATTAATGGGGCACGCAACGCATTGATTTATTCGGCTTTGTATACGGTGTTCCTCATTTTCTTTTTTGCATCTCATGCGCCATTCGACTTCTCAACCGTAGTGAACTCCAACGGACACCTTCAGTGGAACTGGCTGAATACGTCTGCCATCGTGACTATCCTGTGGACCGCGTTCGTATTGAGCGCGATCTGGATGTCTTGCAAGACTCCCGCGAGCAAACTTCTTACGACTACCCTGATTGTTTCGCTGACACTCGTATCTTGGTGGAACTTCAAGCGTAGCGGGACGTGGGGTACCGTCTACTGCTCATTTGTGAATATTGCGTTTTTGTTCATCATGACCAAAGTGTTTCACAGGTTGTACACGGAAACTCCCCCTACAGTCAGCGGAACTGGGTGTTTCTTTGTAAAAGATTCTCCTCATGTATAATCTACAAGTTCTACAACGTCATCATGTTGGTCAGCCTCATGTACCAACATGACCCCATGCTCCATCACAATTGTACCCCTAAAACGTTTTGATATAATCTGGATCTGCAGACAGGCCCTCTCGAACATTCCTAACCCAATCTCTCGTAATGTAGGACGCAAAATTGATTACAAGCTGACAGGTTCTTTACAGAACGCAGTGTCGAGCGAAGTGTAGAAGGTAAACACATACAAGAGGATTTCGGGGGACTCGGGATATTATGTAACATAATTCCCTTGTCCGAGTGTACAGTGAATGATTGTGTATGTGAGTCCGCAGCTAACCGCAGCTAAATCCCACTGCAAACTGAGACAATGTAAAATAATTACATTTTCATACTGTAACAAACATGCCGTTGATATCCATCCCCTGGGAGCGATTGTCATCCCGTATAAGTGACTCGGACTTGCGGGGCGACATGGTGCGCGGCGCATCCTTGTCCCTGATTCCCTACGCGTCGGTCATGCGCGAGTACCTTGGAGAGGCTGCGGGCGCGGCGGTCGAGGCCGCACAGGAATTACTGAGTCCTCGGCTCGTCGGCTTCGATGAGTTCGAGGCGCGTTGGATTAAAATGGTGGACGACATTTCCGAAAAAATCCTCCGCGAGACGGACGTTGAGTTCTCTTTACTAATGATGGTCTATAAGGCAAAGTCGGACACGTGGATGTTCTACAGGACCATGCAGATGATGCGGACGCGCGTCCCCCCTGACCGTTGGTCCGATGTCAGAAAACGAATTCACGTTGTGTACTTTCAGGACTTCGTCAATAAGAACAGAGACATCGTGTACATCCCCACACTGCCGGTAGTGATCGTGATTCTTGACGAAGTCGTTTACTCTGGTATGCAGATGCGGTCAAAGATCTCAATGGGTTGTGAATTCCTCATCACGACAGATTGGTTAATACAAGAGATTCTAATATTGCCTATTTTCTCTTCTGATAACGGTATGCAAGTTCTTTAGGAAGATAATCAGGAATGAGCGACGGAAATTCGCGTCTAAAAAATCAACGAAGACCCCGAAAATCAAATTGAATGTGCAAGAAGTTTTTTCGGATACCAAAACTGATGTCGCGAGGCGTTTGTACGAGACTGACGTTGCTGTATGCATAAGCATCAATCGTCCGGATGGAAAGATCACGTATGCGTTATCTCTTTTCGAGGTGATGGAACTTTTGAATTACAGAATTATGAACAAATACACGAACAATGATGATGATTTACTTCCTGATTTATTCCAGGTACATAAACTGAAGAGCAAGGGCGCCACCGTTCATCGCACTGGAGTCATGACAGTCGTGTTCTCGCACAAGGTGGCGGACACTGTGTCCATCCCGACGAAAGCGATCATGATGGGACCCACACTGAGGCATTTCATTTCACAATCGTGTGTCAAAAACGCGATATGCGATGGCTTGATACCCAAGGACGCGATAGTACAGACATGCAGGATGCGGGACTTGGTGCGGTGCACACCTGAGAAGTTTGATCACAATATTATAATATTCAAGGACACACAGAAAATCGTTCGGCATCCGAGTCAATTGACATTGATCCCCGATAAGGTGCACCGAAAATTTGAGACGATGCCGTTTTTCATCCCCATGTTGAAACCTTCATCCTCATGCGGCATACGCTTCGGAAAGCTGATTCACGATATCGATACGGACTGGTCCGTGGACGTCGAAGAAGAAGCGATGCACAACCGGTGCACACAACCAACGTACAAGAAGATAATCAACAAAAAAAGTAATGGATCACTGGGATTCACATGATCCATTACTTTTTACAAGCTGACATGTTCTTTACAGAACGCAGTGTCGAGAGAAGTGTACAAGATAAACACATACAAGATGACTTTGGGAGGACTTTGGATTTTATGTAACATAATTCCCTTGTCCGAGTGTACCAGTGGTCAGTCAGTGTTCGCGACACCATTGGTGACAAGACTTTTCATTTTTATTTTATGTTCAGTGTATTGAAAAAGGAATGGCTCAACCCCAAACAAGCGGACGTGAGTTGGGTCGCGGCGTTACCGCGCGGACTATCAAAATCTCAAATCCATCCGAAGCTACCGATACCGATACCTTTAAGCACATCCTTGTGTCTGCGCTGGCAGATGTAAAGAAAACCAAGAGCCGGCGGGCGTGGATTCTGTATGTGTTGGAGAAGAACAAGAATGGAATCACCCGTGTGAAATTGACAACCTCCGGGGAAAAGGAACAATTTTGCTCAAATGTGTTAAACACAAAAGTATCCGACAAGTTTGTGTGCAAGGACCTAAACAGCGCCACTGCGTTCAATGAGGAGATCCGTACAGCTGAGCTGCTTTTCTGTAACGTGAGCGCGTCCGGTCTCGCGAAGTCGACTACCTTTTCTTCGATTCCATTTAAGCGCTTCAATGTGGTCGGTATTGATCTCGGCGGAAAAGCTATTCTGTCTCGTGACAGCGGCTTTTACGTGTTCTCTCTTAGGTGCTGGACGAGCGCCGCATCCAAGGTAATCTCCTCCGATGCAGACATGGACAAGTTCGTCCGTGAGACCCTCGAGAACTTCGACGTGATCCACCGTGCCGGGATCATCCACGGCGACGTCAAGCTGGACAACATGATTTACTGTGCCAAGGACGACCGGTACCGGCTGATCGACTGGGGCAAGACTGCCGACCATGCTGACATGCTTGCCAGATATGTGGACAATACGCGGTTCGGGTTCGTGAACAACACCTCCTCTCCGATGGCTTGGTTCTGCAGTGGACTGAATTACGCCGCTTCGCTCGTGTTCATGACCATGATCGTCACTCGACACATGGAGCGAGTGGCGATGTGTCCTCCGATGCGTGCATTGGTAGCGCACGCGTACACGTCCTTCAACCTGGCTGTGCGATCGATTCTCGGCGGTAATCCACTGTTCAAGCTTGACAAGGTCACCGACAAGAAGCTGCGTCTCGACCTTCTTGATCGTTACGCGCAATCCTTTGACCTTTACGACATCGGTCTGATCTTGACGGCGTTCGTGTGCATTTACGACGATGCTCTGTCGGTTCGCATGCGCGAGCGCGCGCTGGAATTGGCGTTCCGTCTGGTGGACTACGGCGACCCATCGGCGCACCTGTCAACCGCGCGTGATGCGCTGCGATGGTGGGTGCAGGAAAGCAAGGGTAGTACCAATACTACATCGGGGCGTAGCCGCAGCAAACGTTGACTCTTAAGATAAAGATGCGGGCGGGGTATCCCATTTTATTGAAGTGTACATTATTACCATCCTGCTGCCGTGATTTGTGACTCAAGAGTTGCTATATTACTATGCGCAATCTGGAGATCGGCATCTTGTTCTTGAATGGATTTTATCAGGTAAGGGATGAGACCAATGTAGTTCAAGAACGCGATGTTGGAACCCCAATCCTTGTAATCCGGATCGATGGATGGATCGGAGGAGGATGTGATGGCAGTAGTGTACAGAGCGTTGCTGTCGGCGCCCTCGGGATCGTCACCAGATGCCTCAGCTCAGGAGCATCGTAAAAGATCTCCTGAGCTATCAGACCCGACTCTCTCGTAAAAGATGCGTTGCTGTTGGTTGTGTAGTCCATGGCGGACCACTTGTTGTATGTCTGCGGCCTGAGCTTTTTGAGAGTGGAGGTGGCTTCCTCGATGAAAACTTCATCGGATTTGATGCGGTCATCGGAAGAAGGGGTGAAGGAGGCGGCTGTCGCCGCGCCTACTACTGCCAGAGTCCCGTTACCTCTGATCCTAGCGAGCTCAGAGGATGTGGTTGATGACGTTGCGGCGTAAAATGCATGAGCGGCTTCTATTGTGTTGACTTGATATCTAAGAGCAGAGAGATTAATACCGAACCCATAGAATTGATGGTCGTTATCAGAGCCACCGTTCCACAAAACTACCTTTTTGTTAAGAATTGTATTATCAAATGTGAGCGCGTTCCTCACGGTGATCCCATTGGGGGTAATTTGTAAAGGCATCTTACCTGCCCCTGCAGGGATGTTGTTTGAGCCGTTGAATCCATCGCCCACACATAAAAAATCCAAATTAAATCCGTTGTTTAGCATAGCCCATCCCAATTTGGTATTGTCATATCTGTTGTAGCTATTGTTTCCGTGATTCCAATTGTTCCACGTAAGCCCGCAATAGTTTTGGTAACCACCCCATCCGTTCGTGATTGCAAAGTTGTTCACGTAGCCATTGTAAGGCAAACTTGTGATATGGACAACTTCTTGAGTGGAGTATCCGTCGGAATTCAACCCGTTATTTCCGTTTCCATAAACATAGAACGATATTGTTTTGGGTTTCAGGTAACCGGTGACAGCTACGGTTCCATTGAAATCCGCATTCGAACCGTAGATGACGCTATCGAATCTTGCGTCTCCTCCCGCCACATGAAACTTTGAGGCAGGAGTAGTGGTGCCGATACCGACATTAGCTCCAATTGTACACAAGCCTTGAACTGTCATGTTTGAGGAGACCGTTGATCCCCGGTAATGAAGGCACATTACCTTGGACCGTCATGTTTGAGGAGACCGTTGTCATGGGGGCGTTCAGGCTGACCTCCGCTGTTGCTCCGACGGCCACGCGACCACCCGACCCGCTGGCCAGAAGGTCCACTACAGAGTTGAGCCCAGAGGTGGTGATCTCGACTCCCTTTACGGATGTCATCGTGGATTTTCCGAGACCCGTCGTCTTTATCACGATGCTCTGGTCCACATCAGCCTTGATCGCGATGGAGTCATTGTCAGTTCCCAGGACGGGGGTGTCCCCGAGGTACAGTGTGTTTTGGGAGATGTGAATCGTGTCGATCCACGCCTCCTTGAACGGGTTGAGTGCACTGCCTATGTACTGCGTGGACGAGGTCGTCGGCATAATGTTTGACGCGACGACGATGTCCTTATCCACCGTCAGCGTCCCGTTCACGGACAAACCTTCGCTATCCACGGTGACCCTTTTCACTCCGCCTGTGACGATACCGATGTTGTTTGTAGAGACATTGTAAATGCATGTGTCCGTATCGTTCAAGAAGGCCAGCGTCGGCGCGTTGGAAGTTCAGGAGAGCACTCTCACCCCCTTGATGGGCGGGTGGCTATCGTTCACCATGTTCGACGTCGATGTAGCCTGATTCGCGACATCGCTTAATAGAATAAAAGACTCCATGTGTATGTACAAAATGTTACAAAAAAATATTGTCAAGGTACTGCCTTTTTTTTGAGATGTACAAGTAATAAGTAAAGTGCGATGTCGGCCTCCCCCTACCCGTCAAAACCTCCTACGGCATCCTCTGCACCCGCGTTCGGGAGCAATCGTCCGATTTTGGGTCCCTGGGTTGGGGATACAAAAATAGCATTGATTAATAACGAAGCTAAGAGTTCTTATCCCCCATCTGCTCCGTATTCTAATGGTTCCAAGACGCAGATTCCGGTGGCAGCAGGTGTGGGTGGGCAGAGAACGACGACCATTCGCGACCTTGTTAGCAAGACTTTGCTTGTGGTGGCTATCGTCGAGTCATTGAAAGCCGTTTCGTCTGCCTCCTCAGCGGAGGTCTGGAGCCGACTCTCTACCCTCATTCGCACGATCGAGGGGATTCCGCGCACGACGATGTTGCCGGACGCGACGAAGACTGCTTTGGTTGATTATTCAGCATCGAATGCGGCAGTCTTCTCGGATGTCCTGGCCCGGTGGAAGGGTTTCTTGAATGATAAAGCTGCCTCCGTGAAGAAGATCCGCGATAGCGCGCAGAAACTGAAGGAGGTTGAGGTGTTGATCAACTCATTTGAGAGTAACTACTCTCGTTTTGTATCGATGTCCAATCCCCGGAGTGTGGGGTGGGGTGGGTGTCCCCAGCGACATCGGACCTGAGGATCTCATTAGAATGGCTCTTGAGGAATCTTTTGACTCCAACACTGGCTGGGTTCATGACTTGCGTTGTGCTCTCCACAAGCTAGGATCCAGTAAAAACATCAACATTTTGGAGGCTGTCGATGTCGAAGGTATTATGTCTGAAGTTTTTGAGTCATGGAGGTTTAAGTACCCAAGTGACACCAATGCAGTTACAGACATCCCTGATGAGAGAAGGGTTGGCTTTAAGCGCCTCCGATACCAAAAATGGTTCGCAGCCAACAGCAATGATGAGAATGGCTTGATTCCCTTTACATCCGCCTTACATAAGCAGGATCAGATTCGTTCTATAGCACAGTTTAGAATGGGTTCCCATTGGCTGAACACAGAAAGAATGAGGGTGGTGGATAGAGCACACATCCCTCGCTCAATGAGACACTGTCAAATGTGTGGGTTCCAAAAACCTGAGGATGAAATGCATATGTTGAGTGCCCTTTTTATAATGATATTCGCCTCCGCTACCAGAAGCTGTTTACAGATATTTATAGGCATGTCCATGAGGATACCAACTTAACCGTATGGAATGTGGAATTCTGCGATTCCACATTCAGAACCTTTATGAATGGAAATGGCACTAAGTCTTTTTGGAGCAACCTAGCCGACTATCTTTCTACTTGTAGAAGAGCAAGACAGGAAGCCCTGGACTGCTTAGTGGCACCGTAATTTATCATCCCTTTTTTTCTTCTTCTTGTGACTTCTCATTTGTTAGCTTCTTACCTCCGCCACTGTAAGTGGTTGAGATCTGGGTCCGGCTCTAAGGGGTTTAATACCTACGCCACCAAAACGGTGGTTGGGAGTTTGGTTTGTTTGTCCTCGACACACCCCTGATGTAATGGGGTTTTTTGCTTTGTGGGTGCTTTTTCTTTTTGTTTAAAGCACAGAGTCTCATACACCCTCGCGGTGTCAAGTAGACTTTAACATGTAATGTAATGTAATGTAATCGGATGCTTCGAAAAACCGGATGAAAGTAAACATGATCGGTATCCTGAATGACATCACGGAGAAGATCGGTGGTATAGACGATATTTCCATAGATCCGCGTGATTTCACCCCTGCGCCGGACCAGATTGTCATGGACGATGATGTTATTTTCACCCAGTACCAGCGTCAGGTTCGCAATCTGAAGGCCAGTCTGTTAGTAGCGAACAAGGAACTTGCGACAGCGCTTGCAAATGCGGATAAGCCTTACAAACTCAGGGACCTTACCGAACGCAAGGGGGGTAGCAATAAAGAAAGCGGGGATATCGATCAGTTGTTGAGTCCCGACACATTTGTGTCCTTGGTGAAGGAGCCTTTGGACGCCACTGCGAACCTTGTCCGAGACGGTACGACCAAGATGAAAGATGAGCTCATTAATATTGTTTATCGGCATAATAAAACTGGAGGGGACAATATCGGTGTTCTCCAACAGCACATCGATGACTTGACGTATATTTTCGAGGCGACGAAGGATTTGCAGTACGTGGGTCTTCTGCTCGATGTTGATGAGGTTGTTTCTAAGTTGAAGAAGTTCTTAGAGGTGGCGAAGAAAAAGCAGGGGGTTATGGATCGTTTGAAGATTGAGGTTATCGGTTCTTACAAAGAGACGACGAGTTCTTCTGCGGATGCCCCCAAGTCTATTTTTGACGAGTACAACAAGTTGAAGACTCCCTCTCGTACTCGTAATCCGACGTTGATTAAGAAGTCGGGTGGGTTGATGCACCGTCGTATTGACGACGAATTCCTTGATACGTACATGAACCAGTTGAGTGGTTTCTATGAGAAGATCAGTGAAAACAAGCTTCTTTCCAGTGGCATCGATAATGCCAAGGGCCAACTCATTTCTCGTTTGAGTGGGTTGGACAAGCAGACTGCTTTGGATAGGACGAAGAATGATGGGAACATGTTGTTGAATATGCAGTCCGCCCGTGAAATGAAGGTTGCCGCTTACAAGTCGTACATTTCTACCTTGCAGAATATCGTGAATACTTTTCTGGATGAGAACACGTCTTTCATTCTTGAGCAGTATCGAGACGCCTTGGCTTATGTGATGTATTGGGATGAGAAGATGCAACAGAATCCTGAAATCGTTGACGATCTGTCTCGGAAACTTGTTACGATGTACCTTGAAACGCGTGACAAAATCGTGGATTACATCAATGAGAGTGTAATTCAGGTGATCATATCGGATGTGGACAACACGCTGGTAGTTACGACGAATGTCACTAACGGGGCAATGATCGTGCGTTTGGACGAGAAGCAGGAGAAGATGGTTATGAAGTTGTTTGGTAATTTCTTCGATTGGGTTGAGAAGAAGGGGAATTGGATTGTAGACGTGCACATTCGGGGCACGTTGTCATGGGTTGACGTGTTGATGTCCCAGGTGTTTCTGGTATCGTACGTGATCAAGGTCGTTCGTGTTTTCTTCATGTGGATGTCATTGCGGTTTGCGTACTTTATGTTTCAGCGTCGGATCGAGAGCGATCCTACGACGTCGTACTCTCAGAATCCTCCATCCCCTTCGTATTTCGTTGCCTTGTTTTTATTGTTTGACCTTGCATTCAATGCTTTGTTGTTCGTAGTCCTTTTGATTGTTGACTGGTTGCTTTCGGATCCTGTGGATCCGATGATCAAACGCAATCTTTGGGTTGCCATTGTGGTTGACTATTGCGTGTCTAATGTTGTAATGAGCATTCTTGCTGTTTCGATCGGGTTGGTCGTGAAAGATAAGAGGTTCTTCAGGTACAGGTATGACCCATTGATAGGGATGCGTGCAATGAAGGACATTTTGTTCAACACCTTTATCGTTATATTGTCTATTCCGTTTTTCCGTCTGGTCGTTGAATAAACTCGGACAAGGGAATTATGTTACATAATATCCCGAGTCTCCCAAAATCCTTTTTTATGTGTTTATCTTCTACACTTCGCTCGACACTGCGTTCTGTAAAGAACCTGTCAGCTTGTAATCAATTTTGCGTCCTACCACAACTTCCAGTTTGCAATATTTCTCTTGTCTCGCAAGAATTCCGGGGCGGATTGGGTACATTGTAAAGCAATTGTGGATGTTAATGGCTGCATTTAGGTCACGGTTTACAAACAACTTGCTGTTCTCCATGATGGAACTGCACCATAGCAAGCCTCAAACCGTGCGCCCTTCTTTTTCGGACTGCACATGCTGAATATGCAGGACGGTGGTGCTGTCCTTGTGCCAGATCTTTGTGGTACGGAATTCGTCAATGACGGCAACTCGCCCATTGAAACGGTCGCTAAACGCCTTGAACGCGCTCGTTGTAGGGACAGAAAGTTCACCCTTGCCACCAGGGGCAAACTTAGCAGAACCGTATGCGACGACAATTGTTTTCCTCTCACCGACATCCTCCTGGACCTCGTTGAAGAAGCGTGTTAAGACACGTTTCTTGCCACTGTAGAGCCGCAGGCGCTGCGCGCCCCACCGCGACTTGGACATCTCCCCCCATCGAGAATCCCAATGGTTGACCATTACAGTCACGCAAGCGTCAAACGACGCTAGAGATGTGCGCTTGGGACTGTTGTCCTTCAGGTCGTCAAGGCAGTCCTGGATGTTGGACAACCACTTCTTGGTCGGCCCTCTAGATTTGAAGACCCCGCTCCCGCGTGAGACTCTTGCTCCCAAAATCGCAGTGCCTCAACAAAGAGGTTCTTTTGGGCCACGGTACCGGGGAAGAGGCGATGCTTAAGTGCGGCTGGTCCTTCAATGGACACTCTCGAAAGTACGACAAAAGAAGTCAATACTTCTTCATGTTGTTGGTGTTGAGTGACTTGAACATTTCGGCCATGAAATCACCCATTCCTGGTGGCATCATCGGGGCGTTCCCAGCATTGTTGTGATTGTTCTTTCTTGTTGATGTCGAAATCGATTTATCGAGATTCTTGCTCTTGCTCTTGTTGTTATTGTTTGCGTTGGCGAAGGAGTTACATTTCCCGAAGGATGACATGATGCCCATCGCCTCGCCTACCAAGTCTGAGTCTCCGTTAGCCATTTGTTGTTGGATCTTTGAACTAACTGAGCTGACTATGTTTCCGAGGAGCCCATTGTTTTCGAATAGTTTTGAGATATCGAGTTGTCCGTTACCACCATCTCCTCCTTAAAGCGATTCCGCAATACTGGATATGTCGATATCGTTTGCGATTTCCTTTGCGATTTTCCCTATCTTGCTGTTACCGCCCATTAGCGCCTGGAAGACCGCGTCCATGCCTTCTGTACCATCATCATTGCCTTCTGTACCATCATCATTGCCGTCATCATCCTTCGCGACTTCGTTTGCTAATCTCTTGAGCATCTCTCGTACATCCAGGTCGTCTATGTCGTCACCTATGAAATTACTGGCGCAGGTCTTAGTATTGGTATTTTTATCATTATTATCACCATCATCATTAGCCTTTTGCTGGATTTTTGATATGTTGTCTAGGACCACTTTCACGAGTGCTTCTCCATCTAGTGTCTTCGTTGGGTCATCAATCTTAGTCCATGTGAGGCACAGTGTTGCTAGGACTGTGAGGTACACTCGCACCTTGCTCTTGTCTTGTGTGGACGTTGCGATAGCTAGGGCCCTACCTGCACTGATTCCAGGATAGAACTCGAAGGAGTCGTGCACTGTCTTAAGTTTCTCTTGATCCATGTTTGTGGCCGCTCTGCGTATTGCTGCGTCCTCTTCCGTTGAGGCATGGTTAGTTGATTCCCCTTGACTGACCGTCTTGTCGAACTCCTGCAGTTCCGCAAGAAGATCTGGGGAGTACCTGTTGTACACTAGGGAGAGCTGCCTGTTGTGTGTAGCTGACATATTGTTTGGTGTTTTACTACTTTCACGTGTTGGAAAAAAGTGGATTTTCCAAACGCACTCCACATAGACGGTGTAAAGAATCTTCAACAACAAAAATACAAATAGGATACGATCGCATCCTTTGATTACGTTAAAATGAACCTGACCACCGTTTCAGAGTTGTTGTCTACAAAGAACCGCGAGTATGAGATCGCACATTCCCGTTTGCTGCGTTCTCTGAACCTGGACCGTGAAGAGACTACCCTTCTTTCCTACCTGACGCTTGTGAAGAACGACGTTACCGAATGGATTCGTCTCACCTCCATGGACAACACTAAGCCTAAGACGGCTCTTTTGTTCCTTCTGGAGCGTTCTGCGGATGCGCGTGCAGATATTGGTGAATCGGAGTGCGACGAACTTGCTGAAATGGTTCGTAGGGAGTGGAAGCGTCTCCGCAAGTTGTGGTTGGTTGAGAAGCGTGCAGGGGCTTCTTCGTCATCTTCTGGCATTGAAACAGGGAGTCGCGACGTGGACATGGTTGAAGACGCGACTGCGGTTTCTATCGGTAACTCTTTGGAGATTATGACTGCTCGGAACCAAGTTTTTCGTAGTGTGATCAATGTTTTGAAGGGCGTTATTGAGGACGTTACATGTCCTAATGCGACTGACACGGAGAAGTTGCAGATGGTCGTGAAGGGCATGTTTTCATTGATCGATAGCGGACGCGATGACATTGCGTGCGATGACATTGCGTGCGATGTCACCTCCCCCATCGTCGTGAACAATGTTGATTAATTTTGAATTGAATGGATTGGATTGTGTGTAAAGAATTGACTCTTCCAACATACAAAATAAAAACAAACAAATTGTAAGATGAAGAATCCTTCTAATTCCAATACTGACGGTGATCTACGGTCCGAGTTCCGTTCCTTCGCATTATCAGAGGGTGTTAGTGAGAGCTCTATCTCCAACTACCTTAACCGATTGTCTACTTTGGAAACATCTGTGTTCCCTGAATTGAGCTTGGATATAATAGTTCTTGGCGTACGTTCTGTTGTGAAGAAGTCATCTGCGAAGAAGTCTTTGGTGGTATCATCATCTCCGAAGAAGTTCTTGGTGGTATCATCATCTCCGAAGAATTCATCTTTCACAACGGTAGTTGACATCGACGCTGCGTACGACGTGTTGCGTGTGCGTTACTCTAACATGTCTACGCGACGTAACTTTTTAACCGCCATATTGGCCTTTCTGCGGTACACTCCTTCCTTACGTGACGACCCCCGCGCTGCATCTGCACGTGCTCGTTGGAAAGAATTTCACGGACATGCTCGCGCGTTTCAAGAGTCTCGTTACAAACAGCACATGCCTTCGGAGCGGCAACTCGAGAAGTACGTCGGCCTCGACCAAATCGATTCCAAGTACCAAGAGCTGAAGGGCGGAGATGCTACTAACACTACTCTTCAAGATTCCCTTGACATTTTGTTGTTGTCATTCGTCATTTCGATGCCTCCTAAACGCGCTGACATGGGAGCTTTGCGCATCTACGAGGACACGGACCCTCGTTTGTCTTCAGAAAACTACCTGGTATTGCGCCGGGCGTCTTCTGCGTCATCCGTTAATGCCACCGCCTACATCGTATTGAACAAGTACAAGACGTCCGCGTCCTACGGTCGTGCCGAGACGGATCTTCCTCATAGCGCCACCGCAGACCTCCTAGACAGTCTGCGTCACTGGCCACGCGACTACGTGTTCGTGACCCGCCGCGGACACAACCGACCGTTCGCCTCGAACAATGCGTACGGACGGTGGGTGCAGAGCGTGTTTTCTCGTCTGTTCGGACGTGCGACGGGAGTGACCATGCTACAACATATCTTCATCACTGAGAAGGTAGACCCGGGTTCGATGAACGATGACGAGCTGGAAGACATAGCGCGTCAAATGTTGCACTCGACCAACCTGCAACGGAAGTATAACTGGGACCGCGCAAAGATCTGCGAGACGCTCTCTCAAATGTGTGAGCAGTGTACTGGAGGTAAATTACAGACAAAATCAACGAAGAAGAGGAAGTTCGGCTCCGTTGTGCATCTTCCCATCAAGTAAATTCTTCCACAGGCTAAATAAATTATTATGAACTATTACAACCACTAAAACAAAACTATGGCGACTGGGATACCTTTGGCGACATTAACGATCGCTCCATTTTCAGGATATCAGTTCACTAACTCTGCAGTTGGAGATTTGCTGATCCACGGTATCAACGGAGGCTCTTCTCAAAAGATTCTGGTAGGAACACAAAGCAATAATTATGCGCTAGTTTCGTTCGAGCAAACCGAGGTCACAGTGAGGGATGCCAAGTTCTCCATGATGAACGACTCAGGCGGAGTGCAGCTCTCCGCACAGGGGGATGTAATGTACACCACAGGGTCCATCATCCCAGCATCGACATGCAACGTGACCTTCGGATCTGATGCATCTCGATGGGAAAGTATGTACGTCAATAACTTAACCATGAGCGGCAAGGCCCAGCTGGGGTCCAATGTGTCCATGTCCAATGCTACAGGTAAGGCAAACATCTGGTCCTCAGGGACCTACTTGGGTGTTAACACTCCCAACCCGACCCAAGAACTTGACGTGAACGGGTCCATCAACGTGTCATCTAACGTCACAATCAGAGAGACGCTAGATGTCGGGCTATCAACCACCTTGCAGGACACCCTACTGGTAAATGGTGCTGCCACCCTTTCCAATTCTCTGACTGTTGACGGAGCCACCACCCTCGATAATACCCTACTGGTAACTGGTGCTGCCACCCTTTCCAATTCTCTGGCTGTTGACGGAGTCACCACCCTCGATAATACCCTACTGGTAACTGGTGCTACCACCCTTTCAAATTCCCTAATAGTTGGCGGATCTGCCACTCTTGCCAACACTTTGTTGGTGACCGGTGCATCCACCCTCTCCAATTCTCTGATTGTTGACGGCGCTACTACATTGGATAATACCCTAATGGTGACTGGTGCTGCCACCCTTTCCAATTCCCTAACGGTGGACGGTGCTACCATTTTGGACGACACCCTGCTGGTCATGGGTGCGTCCACGTTTTCAAACGAGGTCTCTTTCGCGAACAGTTCCACCTTCCTTAGTATCGTGATTGTCCTCGGGCAGCTCAGCGTTGACACCGTCACCTACAATGTGAGCAACATCGTTGTCTTTGCATCCGAGGAGTTGCGCAGCAACTTGCTTGTGGAGGGTGTCCTGGACGTGCGGAGCAACGTGTTCTTGGGTGGAAAAACCTTGATTGGCGACAACTTGACTGTCAATAGCAACGTTTTTATACAGGGGGTAACCACCCCGTCCAACGACTTGATCGTTACAGGCAACACATTCTTCCTAGGATCTGGTGGTGCGCAGACATTCGAAGGCAACTTGGTAGCAAAGTCCGGTCTCCAGGTGGATGGGGTGGCGTCATTCTCCAATGACGTTTACGTGTCGAGCAACTTTGCGGTTCAAGGAGTCACCACATTTGGGGACGCACTCGAGGTGATGGGAACTTCCACCCTCTCCAATACCCTAACTGTCGACGGTGCCACTATTCTCGACAACTCCCTGTTTGTGACCGGCGCATCCACGCTCTCCAATTCCCTCACTGTGTCCGGAGCAGCCACTGTCGACAACTCCCTTCTGGTGATCGGGGCATCCACTCTGTCCAACATCCTAATGGTCGACGGGGCCACTGTTCTCGACAACTCCCTGTTCGTGACCGGTGCCTCGACTTTCTCCAACACAATGGCCGTGACCAGCTCCGCAAGCTTCCTGAGCAACGTGACCATCCTTGGTGAACTGAGTGTGGACTCTATCACTTACAACCTGAGCAACATCGTCATCTACTCGTCCGAGGAGATTCGCAGCAACTTGTTGGTGGAGGGTATCCTAGATGTGAGAAGCAACTTTAGGGTGGAGGGAACTAGCACGCTCTCCAACGAGCTTCACCTGTTTTCATCGGCGACCCTGTACAACGGAGAGTCCACTGTGACTCTGAGCAACTTGGGAGGATCAGCGACTCTGTCCGCAAGCTCCAACATTTTTGGTATTAACATGTTCCCTACCAGCAATGCGGAGTATACCGTAGACATTAACGGTGACATCAACTTCTCAGGACAGATCTACCAAAATGGGTCCGAGTTCAGTGGCTGGAACTCCAACCAGTGGGGCAACTACATCAACTCGAACGCCGCATTCAGCGGCCCCTCAACCGCCACCGACGCGTTGCTAGTGTACCAGTCTAACAACCTCGCATTCTCATTGAGCAACACCTCAGGCTAGGTGTCAATGTATACATCGAACAAATTCGTCGGCATGGGCACCTCTAATCCATCGCACGAGCTAGACGTGGTGGGATCTGTGCGCGCAACTGATGGCGTCTACGTGAACAGCAACAAGTCTTTCTTCAGGGGCGTGCGATCTGACTGTGTGGCAGGAGTTGCAGGCGCTTCCGTCTTCCGCGGCGACGTGTGGGCGAGTTCTACTACCTACACAACCGGCACCGGTATCCTCAACAAGGTGCAGCTGTTGGGCAGTGGTGCAATTGTCGACAACCTCGCCTTGGAGAAATCCGTCCCTGGCACTTCCAACAGGAATCTCCCGCTTGCATGGGACGAGTTTATCACCTGCGCGGGGTGACGTTTGTCGCCAAAAACCTTTTCACCACCGGCGCCTCTATGGTCGACGGCTCATTGTCCGTCATAGGGAGGCTGACAGGAAATAGCGCAGTGCTCAAGTCCGTGGTCATCAGCGGAGGACATTCCAACTTCCACACGGATGTGGGATCAATCTCATCCAACACGACCACCGTTCTTTCCGGTACATTACCGATGGCTTCTTCAAACGTTGCATTGGGGTCTGTCCTTTTCGAGGTCAATGGAGACACTGCCCTGAACAGTTCTCTTGCCCTGCGTTCTAACGCTTTTGTTGGCGGCGCTTTGTTCGTGGGCTCCAACATGAACTCGAATGCTCCTTCTCTGCCTAACGCCCTTGCCCCCGAGTTTTCTAACGTTCACCTTGACGTTCAGGGTGACGTCGTGATAGAGGACGGTCTGTTTGTGCGTAGAACTGCTGCTTTCGACGGGCGTGTGGGTGTGGGTATTCACGAGCCTGGCTACCCCGTGGACGTGCAGAGTAGTGTAGAAGGTGTTTCCATGAACTGTTCTGCGAAGGTGACCGCCTCCGAGTTAGTTATCTTCTCAGACGCCCGTATCAAGACTGGCATTGAGGCTTATGTTGCGGACGACTTGATCGAGCGTCTGTCCGTGAAGCGATTTGAGTACGTTGACACCGTGGAGCACCCTGGTTCCATGGTCGGTTTCATCGCTCAGGAGGTCGAGAGCGTGGCTCCTGATTGCGTGAGCACGACCTCGGCTTTCGTGACCGACATTTATAGCTCCCTCCCCATTATTTCCCGTGACGACAGGGAGTGTGTGGTCTCCATATCTGATGTGCCTCTCTCCGCTGATACGAACGCGCGCATCGTCGATGATGCAGTGCTTAAGTGCCGTGCCCAAGGTGGCGAGACCTTCTTCGTGACCGTATTGCATCGTGAGGGTGACCTGGTGACCGTTTTGTCTTCTATCGCGATGCCTGGTATTGAGGACGAGGACGTCCTCTTCGTGTTGGGAACACGTGTGGATGACTTCAAGATGGTTCGCACTGATCAGATTAACGCTATCGCCGTCGCTACATTGCAGAGCCAGAACAAGCGAATCGGCGCACTGGAGTCTGAGGTCCGCGCCCTTGTGGAGAGTCTCAAGAAGTAACATTTTCTTTGGATACTTGGTTGTTGTTGTCCAAAAAAAGTTCATAAGGTTGCAACAATTGACTCGTTTGCTTTCCGAAAATAAGTAAACCTAACAGTGTATAAGGAATTTGCATGATTATTGCATTGTACTAAATATCAGAATGCCATGTATGGCAACCAACGCTTCTGTAAAATTGGCAAGGCCTCCGATGCCCTTGGTGTCTCCAGGACCGTCCTCCGTCGATGGGCGGATAATGGCACGATCAGAACGATCCGGACTCCAGGCATCCAACGTCTCTTTGACCCAAGCAGCATCCAAGGCTACCTCATCGAGCAGGAAAAAAACCCAGCAGTCGTCAAGTCATTCACTACGCACGTGTGTCCTCACACAAACAACAACCCGACCTGCTCAGACAGCAATTGTTCTTGCAAACCCATATTTCTGACAAACATTCCGGATGCGAGCAAGTCATTGAAGTCAAGGACGTCGGATCAGGGCTCAACTTCAAGCGCCCAGGACTTTTACGAGTATTGGGACTCGTCACGGCAGGACTTGTATCGTCAATTGTTGTGGCTTCCAAAGACAGGCACGCAAGGTTTGGTTTCGAGCTCAATGAATGGATTTGCTCGCAGCACTCCTGCTCGAGCATCGTTCTCGATCACCAAGACGGAGCCCCTGAAGACGAGCTTGGAAAAGACCTCATGTCCATCGTTCAAGTATATTGTTGCCGATGGAACGGTCGAAGACGCTATAAAGTCAAATGCCAAACCCAAGTTGAGGACCTTAAAGCTGAAGCTGAACCCAACCAAGGCTCAGAAATCGATGCTGGCAGAGTTTGCAGGGTGCAGCCGGTTCATGTACAACAAGGCGGTGGCAGCACGGTTGGGCGTCGGAAGCACTCACAAGTCTGTCTTCCGAATTCGAGACAGGTATGTGACGAACAAGGTGAGGGGGGAGGGGAAGATGCCAAACCCGTACTTCAAGAATCGCCAATGGTTGCTTCAGTGCCCCAAAAGCGTACGCCAAAGTGCAATCAAGGCTGCCTTGGCAAACATCAAGGCTTGCTTTTCGAATCTGAAAGCATGCAACATCAAGCAGTTTTCAGCTCCGTTCAGACGGAAGAAGACAAAGCTTGAGAGGGGTTGGGCCATTGAGATGGATCAGAAGAACGTTTCCAAGGATGGAGACAAACTCTTCATCTTCAAAGACACATTGGGCAACATGCGCTACTTCGGTAGCAAACAACTCCATAAGTTGATGCCTGAGGAAAACCCGACCCACGATCCAAAGGTCCAAAAATCCCGCTTCGGCGAATATTTCCTCGTCTTGTCTGTCGCTGCCAGGGACAGGAGGGCAGAGCGGAAGCCTGTCCATCCAGACAAGGTTGCAACTGCATCCATCGACCCAGGCGTCCGCAAAACAATGGTCACGTACTCACCAGAGAATGAAGAATCCTTCATGCTTGGTCAGGGACAGGCATCCGACCTTGTCAAACTCCTGCTTGTTCATGACAAGCTGCAGTCAAGGTTGGATACTGAGAAAACCTTACGATCAAAAGAGAGGATGAAGATAAAAATGCAGATGATTCGCATTCGGAAGAGAATTTTTTACCTCAAGAAAGAGTTTAGGGACTAGACAACAAATTTCTTGGCCGCTCGCTACGATGTGTTGTTGGTACCTCAATTGGAGACGGCGAAGATGACAATCAGTGCTGAACAGGAGCTGACAACCAAGGTTGCCCGTCAGATGCTGACTTTGAGCCACTCTGTGCTGTTCAATCGGCTGAAGGAGAAGTGTGAAGAGTACGGGACAGCGTTCTTGCATGTGCTTGAGCATTACACAAGTCAGACATGCCCTATGTGCGGTTTCTTAAACAAGTGTGGAGAGACATACACCTGCAAGAACTGTCAATTCACTTGCGACAGAGACATTGTGGGGGCAGCTGGCATCTTCCTGAAGGCAGTTCGAACAGAAAATCCCTGTTCGTAAAGGACAGCATCCCCGGGGAGTTGACCCCTATGATACCCCTATGGAGAATTCATTGTCTTTCTTACTACATGTCCCCCGGACCCCCGGATGTGTAATAAGAAATTCATAGGTTCGAGGATATACGGGTAGCTTAAATTCAACGGTTTATGGGTTGGGGAAAATACAGTCGGAGACGCAATTTGTGGGACACCTTACCGGTGACCCTTGAACCCAATAGGTAGATCAGCTAAAGGCGAGTACATATTTTTGCCCTGTACTTTGTGGAACTTGACGTTCTTCACCACAATCTTCTGCTTCTCAACAGTTATAGACCCGTTGATTGGGGACTCTTTGCAAACTCCGCGCCAGACTACGCTGTCTGCCTTCATGTTGACAAGCGAAAATATCGCTGCATGTCTTTACATGCCTTGATTTTTTTGTGTCAATCACCTGAAGACAGTATCTGTATTGACAAGATCGGTTACAAATCTTGAATTGGTCAAATTTTCAGAATCCCCAAAATATAAGGTGTCCCAATATCAAATGTCCCTAGCTGTATGAGATCCCAAAAGACATGCAACATTCGTACGGGGATATTCTCCGGGTCTATTATTTTAGCTATCGTCATTATTGCATTACTGATTGCATTACTCTACCAGAGGATGTTAGGGGCAAGATATCGTGAGACATTCGAAGAATCCTCCTCTAACAACCAGAAGTACTTGTCTGTCGTTCATACCCAGCCTTCGCATCGTGTGTTTATCGATGACATTGAAGAGTCAATTACGACAGACGTCATGTCTGTGTTGGCCCCATTGGATGCTTATGGTCTTACGGTTGTCCGTGGCTCGATGGGACCTGATGCTCTTCGAAAACTCGAAAAAATCACGTCACATTTAGCAGATTGATCGTTGCGGATGCTCTCTCCGCTTCGATATCTTTGCCTACAGGTTCACTTTTGGTCGTTACCTTGTTCGACTCTTACAGCGTCTTGTTGTTGTTTGCGGGCCCCTCGATGTCTTCTGCATCATCCTCATCGACGCTCCATGGAATTGCCGCCGAGAAGGGGTCATCATCCCTAGTTGTCCAATATGTGGGGCAAGTTTCCGCTGGAGCTGTGAGTATTCTCGAGAAGCTAATGCAACGCCAAAATAACACGAAACCTGTTGTGCCCGCAATGACACTAATTACCGCACCTAGAAATATAGATCCGACTCTGACTGCTGATACTTCATCTAAACTTCATAAATACGACGTTCTGGCAGTATGGGGGTCTCCTGAGTTCATTCGTGTGACGGTGAATGCAATGGGTAGCAACACTAGCGCTGGTGTGAGGTGTTTGCAGTACACGGACGTTGATGACACGGCTGATTTGATGGCGGTGTCTCCGTCTGTGCTCCCATCCGATGTCGATGTGAAGAACATTCTGCCTGATGCCCGTATTGGAGTAGAGCCATCGACCCGAGTGATGGCGGTGTTCAAGAGCTATACGTCCATACTCACGCCACCAAGCATCTCTACGTCTGCTTCTGAATCCGCATCGACTTCGGCTTCTGGCTCCGCATCGACGTCTGCTTCTGAATCCGCATCGACTTCGGCTTCTGGCTCTGCATCGACTTCGACTTCGGCTTCTGGCTCAGCATCGACGTCTGCTTCTGGCTCCGCATCGACTTCGGCTTCTGTTCCTGTATTGAGTGCTGACCCTGCTTTGTCCGCGCCTATCATCAGATCAACATTCCTGTCTCTGTCTAATAGCGAGGATGGTGCCGACCACGTGGGCATGACGAACTTAACTCTTTGGCAAAAGTCTTTAAAGATTTCTTCTGCTGTGAAGGATGTGCTTGCGCATGCGAACGAGAAGCTTATGGGTGGGTCCGTGTCGAAAGAAAAAACGACCAAGACGTTTGATGTTGGTGAAGGTCGTCGTCGTCCTGATTCTATTGGAGGTTATTATGACTCAGACGACACTCCATTACTGATTGTGCCTCCTTCGAACCTCGAGATGCGTTTGGTGCGCACGGAGTTATTGTTTCACCGGGGGCGGCGTGTGGACCGTCACCGTACGTGGCTTGCTTCTGTGGGTGGCGACAGCGCCATTGTCCGTGCTGGTGACGTCGTTGTCCTAGAGCAACAGGTTGATGCGAGGAGGAATGGGTCTTACTATGTGTTGGATGTGACCTCTTCCACCTGGCTGTTGACGACACACTGGGTCTTGCGTGAGGAGAATTCAAATTCAGATTCAAATGAAAAATCGGACTCAGTTTCGGTGGTTAATGTTGACTTGCGCGCGCGGCGCGCCCAGGTTATAGTGAATAGGGGTGGGCACCGTGTTCAGTGGTGGCGCGGTTCCCCATGCATAATCCGCTTGCGTTCTTCCTCCTCTGCTTCTACTACACAGTCTTTTCTGGTGGGACGCATCGATTCGTTTGACATGGTTAAGAACACCCTTGTCGTGGATATAGTATCGGCTCAGCCAACGGACCGTGTGTCCGACGAGGATGCCGTTGTGGAGGACGATATGTTCGGGTCTGGGTTCGTTTGCTCCACCACGTCGTCGTCTTTGGGCGTTTTTAATACGCGTGTAGCGTGTATGAATTCAGGTGGTGTGTGGGACAGACCGTGCACGGAAGACGAGGATTGTCCCTTTTTTCGTTTGGGTAGGGGTGGCAGCGTGCTTGGGGGGTGTCAAGTTCCGTCGGGGGGGACATGCGAGATGCCGCTAGGAGTTCAACGCGACAGGTTCCGAAAATACAAAGGGAAGCCTGTTGACACCCCCCCATTATTTGCATTCGAAGGCGTGGCTCCGTTGAATTTTAGTTAGAATTCCCTTTACGAACATGTATTTTCTGTTCGAACTCCGCAGTAAGGTAAGTTTTGCGTTTAACGATCATGTATTTTATTGTTCCGTTGACTGTAGGATAATGGAGACGTCAGAGGATATTCTCCAAATTGCTATAGATCTTATTCGCCGTAGCCAGACCTACGAACCTAAGATAAATCTGGTTAAACCAGCAATCTCTGAAAAACCAGATGTCGGTCGAACTATAATTTCAAACACAAACAACGAGCCCGACAACACAGATCCCGACGGGTTCGTGCACGTTGACGCTTCTTCGTACGCTGTAGGTACATTCAAAGGATCTCCAGAAAAGGATCCGGTCAGCAGAGATCCTCTGGATCCGGTCAGCAGAGATCCTCTGGATCCGGTCAGCAGAGATCCTCATGATTATTATTGTGGTAGCAATCCTAGCGTATCCGGAAGTAGTCTTGTAAACACGACAGGGAGTTCGGCGTTACTTTCCATCGAGTACGCTGAATTCGCCCAGAAGTATCCGTACCTCTTCCGCATGTGCACGAACGTTCCTTCTCCAGAATCAGCAGATAACTTGTTCAAGATTCTGCCTATGATGCTGCGTCAAAGAGACCGCGTCCTTGTTGCAGAAGGACAAGGTGATGGTGACAATAATAATAGTAATAATGTTTTATCCGACCGACTTAAGTCGGCTACGGAGATGGTCATGCAGCGATTGAATGACACGTACATTGCCCCTCTGGGTATCAAGCCCGTCAAATCGAGTAAGAAAAAGTAGGTCTCTGACTGTAATTTTCAATAATTAATGAAATCGAATAATCTCCGGACCTGTATCTGGGAATAGGGTGTCCCAAAAATAGTTATAACAGTTACTCTCATGTACACGAAAAACCCATGCATTGACGTTTTTCTCACGGCAGGAGGGTTAAAGGGAGCGTACCAATACGGGTTCTTCAAGGAGTTGTACGCGATACGTCCCACTGTTCGCATCAACCGCATTTTTGGAGCGTCCGTTGGTTCTCTGAATGCAGCTCCGATATTGTTGCGACGCATGGACATTCTGGACATGTACTGGTGTAACCTTGATGGAAAACACCCATTTGATCAGATCATGGTCCCTCACTACAATCGGTTCTTAGTTCAAGGCAAAAAATCTTACACTTTAAAGGATAATATTTGGCGTGTTCTTCGTAATGGAAGTATTTTCACGTCATTGCGCATCGATGAGGTAGAGAAGTTCTGGTGGAGTCTATCCCATGCAGATATGTGCGCCCTTACGGAACGCCTAAACATTGTAGTTTACGACCGCTTAATGAACGCACCTGTGTATTGTTCCATTTCGAATGTGCATCCTGTGAAACGCTTGGAGGAGCTTTGCGTGTATTTGAATGCCTCCACAAGGTTCCCGGGGTTGGTCAGAATGCGTGGAGATCGTTTATTAGACGGCATATTCGTGTGCCGCGAGGATGTAAAACGTCACATCCGTGCAACCAGGGACCACGAGGATGACATGCTCCTTGTCCTCGACACGTGCTCGGATTTGTTAATTTCTGCTGACGATAGTTACTGCACTATCACGTTCGGCCTCGTGTGACCAAATCAAAAGTGATGTCATTTTGCGCGTCAGAGATGGACATCGATGCCCTCATTGACGAGGGTGAACGGGACGCGCGCCGTTTTGACATGCTTTTATCTTGTACGACCAACCGCTTCAATGAGTGAGTGCGGTACACGGGGTGGGGAGGGCCATTGAAGCGGGGAAGAACGCGGCTAGAAAGATAATTGTCCTCAATAGGAGCTCGAAGTTCCTTGCAAGTGCTGGTGAAGCGGTTCCTCCGGTGATCTTTGTCGGAAGAAAACGGACTAGAACACGTGTCCATGATGCCATGGGTAACAAAGTGACGAGTGCGAAGACGAGGCCTGCCACTAATGATATCATGATCGCTCCCCATGGCACACTCGTAGTAGTAGGAGTATTGGATTGTTGAATCTGAGGCATCTTTACCTCTGTCTGCAGATCTTGCAGAGACGCGTCAGTTAGACCATGGTTGACATGGTTCATGTTTCCGGTATTATTGAGGAAGTTGTTGACATGAGCCACGCTTCCGTTATTATTAGGGTCATACGTAGCGGTTTGTTGCAACGCAACTTGTTGTTGTTGTTGTTGTTGATTCTGCATAGGTTGCATAGGTTGCATAGATTGCATAGGTTGCATAGGATGCATATTCTGCATATTTTGCATATTCTGCATATTTTGCATAGGTATGTTGGGGGTGTACGTTGGTGGTGGAGGTGTCTGCATTTTGTTGGGTTGGTTATTACTATTATTGTTGTTTGAGTTGATGAAATCGAGTGTTTCGCAGACGGTATCTTCGTCATCTTCGTCCAGGTCTGCGTCCTTCATTTTCGTAGAATGCGGGATGGGCATGAACGTCGTTGCCATCGGGTTTTGTTGTTGGTGGTGGTTGGGATGGGGTGGAGATGCGTTCAGCATTTGAATTTGAATTGGGATACAAAACGAATCGTCACGAATCAACGCAGGAGAACAAATAGGAACAACCCGGTGGTCATTGCGGATAGCGTGTGGAATACCTGCGTCTCCTTTATCGTGTTGTTTGTTTTTGTAGAAGGCGCGTTGTTGTACCCGATGTGTATGCGGACCGCATTGCCTATTATCATTGAAACGTACAATGCGAACATGGTGACCATCGTTGGGGATATAACGTTCAGCTTCCAGACCTTTTTAATTACGCGCATTGATCCAATGTACACGCCAACTGCGAGACATGTAGCGACAGTTTGTATCAGGGCTATCGCTGCTCTATGTTTGATGTTTGATGAAAAGAGGAGCGTTGTTGCGAGTCCGGCCGTTACCACACAAACGTACACGAACAGTTGTTCTCCAATCATTTGACAACTACTTGTGTTTTTTTTGCAGTGCTCGGAGCACGAGTTTCTTTCCTCCGCCCCACACGATACCTCTTGCTCCTTGAAGAAAAGATATCGTTATGACGAGGAGACATGTCTTGAATAGGTATAACAGCACGATGTATTGTTGTTGCGTTGCTAGGAACTCGCCGATTTCATTTACGTGCACGTGTTGATGTTTGCAAAACGCGTGCAGAGCCATGAATGCTATTCCTGCTATACCGGTGATTACGTAAGGAAGAATTGTCTCTGATGTTGATCCTGCTGCAACCATGTTTACAATTACTTTACAAAATCGTACATCTTTCTTTATCATGTGCACATGAAGGGTCGCGCGTGATTCTCTTGGACCAGTATGTCGTTAACGCATTGTGTTGTTGTACAGTTCTCGTCTAGGAATACGCGAGCTAGGACTCGTCCGTACTTGTCGGACTTATTAGGAGTGCACTCTGCCCATGCGAAGTACGACAATGTACTGTCGTTGAAACGGATCTTCAGTCTTCCTTTCTCGAGGATGGGTGTTTCCGAACGGAGCAAGAGTTGCGCTAGACGGTTGCGGGCATCTCGTCCTCTTACTCGATCTTCCACGCGCATTTCCGGAGTGTCGATGCCGAATAGACAAAACCTGAACTTTGCAAAACAGGCAGACGACGCCTCTAAGTTCCCAGATGGCACCTTCGTGATAGCGGTTATTGTGTCACCGTCATACACGTCATCGACTTTTATGAGCACGCGGCCTGTGAGCGCGAAGTAATCGGAATTGTTTGACCAAAGCGATTCCATTTTGTTCAACTGTTTTCGAAAATACTTTATATTGAAAAATCGCCATTCATCAGTTTTAAATTGCGTATAAGGATTTTCTTCTCTCAATGATAAACGTCAGCTACACCCAACATGGCTCCTGTATATGCCAACCATGCGTACTCGTCCGCTCGAGCGAAGGAACTGTACATAGCCTTCTACCATGATGCCAAGACCCTTTTGCGAACGATATCGAATGACGTTCCTCAGATGGCTGCGGAACTAAGCATCATTCTCGCTTTGATGAAGGTGTTGAAGAAGGTGAATGTACGCTTGCCGTTCAAGGACTACTATGTTATGATGGAGGGTCCCTTCGGGGACCATTTGCGCACGTGTGACAAGAAATTCTTCATGGAGGACCCGCGTTTCGCTATCGATGGATACGATGCGCTGACGCAACTCATCCGCAAGCAGTTGAATCTTGTAGACAGTGAGTACGTGGACGCCATTTTTTTATCGTTATCCAAGTTGTCGGCTCGATGCACTGATATCATCGAGCATAAGAAACTCAAGTACGAGAACTGGAAGCCGCGGGTATATATTGAACAGTTGGAAGAGAACCACCAGTAGAACTACACTCAAAAGATTGTTGTATTGTACACATTTTAGTGTCTCCACCACCCTGTTCGTGGTCGAGTGTAGGGGGGGCTGTCAATGGGAGGTGTTAGATGATGGTCAACGAATGTTTTTTGTAGAGGTACTCCTCTACACCGAGCATCTCTGCGTTTGTGAGTTCCCTGTCGAAAACGATGACTTCTGCACAAGCCCAATCTGACGACTCGCCGGCTACAAAGTCTCCATAAGTTATCGTTAATCTTGTAGAATTCCCAATAAAAATTGGGTTGTTTCGTTGTACCTTGTTCGACCTGTAAAGCTGTTTAGTATCACATGAGACAACCCACTCCTCTCCATGCAAATTTTCTTGTGGAGTCAACCAGGAACCATGATAAGCTACACCAATACCAAATCCATGAAATCCAGACAACCAATTGTTACCCAAACCATCAAAAATACGCTTTCGTATTCCGCCTGTAGAGTATCGAGCGAGATGGAAGAGGGTGTATGTTTCAGGTAGCACATCTGCTGGAAACCTTATACCCGAGCCAGTACCACCCGATATGCATGTTATAGATCTCCCCAAGGGATCTGTAGAGTCTCCAACTGTTATGGTACCCGCCCTGGTTTCGTTGGCGTGCCTCCCGTTTCCTGATATATCATTCCAACTCTTTGTGCCGACATCCCAGCTCTCTGGTGTGTACCACGCGTATAGCCCGATCACGTCCGCGGGGCTCTCTATGAGCCCTGCTCCGCGGAAGTCGGCGAATGATATGCGAGCCGGCTCGGTCGCCGCTAACGGGATCCTCGTGATGGACGAGATGTACTTAGGTGTACGAGAGCCCCTGAACAACTTGTCCATGGCGTAAGGATTCTTGCCTGATGACCCTCCAGGGTCCACGAAGTCGAGAATCGATTTAATGCTCAATGGGCCTAGGGTAGGGATGAAGTCGCCAAAGTGCTTGATGCGCATGTAAGACACGACATCGGAAAGTTCAGAATCTGTGAGGGAACGGTCGTAGAAGGCCATCTCGCGGACGTCGAGACATGCGTAGGAATCGCCTGCCCAATTGGATCTCCCTATCCAGTTGTTAGTGAGAGTGCGTGCCGCGTAACTTGTGATAGTTCCAGTCCCAGTGACTTTGTTGTCTATGAGGGTTGAAGAAGGATCTTTCCATGTTTCTAGGAGGTTTGCGTTAGTTACACGCATCACAATGACCATCCATGAACCTGGACCGAAATCCATTGTAGTGAGTATATTGCCCGAACCGCCTGAAAAAACATGACTAATAAGACGCGAATTATTTGGATGCGTGCAAAATAAATTGTTGTTAGCTGCACCGTTACCAAAATCGAATATTCTTTGCCAAATCTTTGATTGATAAAATCTCACAACGCCCACGAAAGTGAACCCGTTCTGGAGGTTCCATGTTTGTGTCCCAAGATTCAAATAATTTCCCTTTGAATTCGTAGCGTCGGTCGTCCCGAAGCGCACATACCTGTTGGGTTCATTGGTCCTGAGTTTGGGTAGCCCCGCGCCTCCAACCTCGGCGGTCGCGAACGAGTTCCACGAGGATACATTGGTGTTATCAAGAGAAAGCTGTGGCAATTGGGATGCATCCAAATGAATATTGGGGCCCTTGCAAAGCAGTGGGTCGCTGAAGTATTTGTAGTGGAGGTGCCCTACTATATCGGAAAGTTCAGAATCTGTGATGGAACGGTCGTAAACGGCCATCTCGCGGACGTCGAGACATGCGTAGGGATCTGCTGACCAATTGGATCTCCCTATCCAGTTGTTAGTGAGAGTGCGTGCCGCGTAACTTGTGATAGTTCCAGTCCCAGTGACTTTGTTGTCTATAGGGGTTGAAGAAGGTTCTTCCCATGTTTCTAGGAGGTTTGCGTTCGTTACACGTATCACAATGACCATCCATGAACCTATACCGGAATTCATTGTAGTGATTGTATTGCGCGTATCGCCTGAATAAACATGACTACTAAGAAGCGAATTAGTAACCTGCGTGCAAAGTAAATTGTTGTTACGTGGACCGTTACCAAAATCGAATATCCTTTGAAAGCTCTTTGATTGATAAAACCTCACAACGCCCACGAAGGTGAACCCGTTCTGGAGGTTCCATGTTTGTGTCCCAAGATTCAAATAATTTCCCTTTGAAATCGTAGCGTCGGTCGTCCCGAAGCGCACATACCTGTACGTCTCGTCCGTCTTCAGTGTGGGCAATCCGGCTCCTCCGACCTCGGCGGTCGCGAACGAGTTCCATTCGGAAACGTCTCCCCCTCCTGCGGGAAGCTGTGTCGTGTCCAGGTATATCTTCGGAGCTGTCAGAATCAAGGGGTTTCTGAAGTTCTGCATACAATTGTTCTAAAACATTGTATATATATATACAGTTGTTCTAAAATATTTTTGTGACACTCTGAAATGTCCCTAGCTTTATACGTTGAAAAAAGAGAATGCAAATCCGAATGACACGCCTGTGACGACTGAGATCGTCATTGTGTTGCGCAGGATGGACACCATTTCTTTATTTTTCCCCTCTTCCGGAGAGTAGGAAAGTGTAAATACCGCTGTCACTCCTGCAGCTAGTACTAGAAACTTTCTGAAGACTTCGAACGTCGTCCACGAATCGTGTCCAATAGTGAGCCAACGGATATTTGTATATTTCTGATCGATTTTACCAAGGACAAAGCTGATAACGGCTACTATCCCGATCTGCAAAGCGGCTATGATTACTTTAATGTTCTTTATGTTCGTTTTGGGTAAGACGTACTTTGCGAGGGAGAACATTACATGAATGGGCAAGATCATAGCACCCACGAACCACGGTACGGCACGGATGTCTATGGGACTGGGTACAATCCATGGAATATTACAAAACATATTGTACACCAAAGATTGGGGTTTCGATAGAACTATGGACAATGCCATAGCCGGTGTTTGGCGTAACCGCCTGAACACAGAGGCCACATGGCACTTGTTCGTGTCCAATACGAACGATACAACGTAAATGAAGGCAGATATGCACAACACTTTCAATGAAAACCACTCTGCATCCTCCAGGATTCTCGAAACTTTTTTCTTTTCATTTTTCTTATCATCTTTGTGGTAAACGTGGATGACTATATATAGTAGAACGATTGCAATACATAGTATCAGGATGGCATATAACTCCATGGCGTATGTGTTATTACCACGCGCCATAAGATTTAGGCAACGACGACCGGATTGTCTGCAGGTTGTTGGTGCTGCCCTTAATAACGGTGAAATGGGGGTTGATGTACCTCTGCATGTTGAAGTAGTTAAGAATCACGTCGTCTTCGATATTCAGCAGAGCCTTCAGCTTTGCGTCGGGTACGATAATGCGTCCATCATTTGGAGACTGCAACTTGTTCTCCTTGATATATAGGTTCAACCTCTGTACGACATCTTTCTAGGAGACCTGATTCTCGACCGAAAGACCCAGGAACTGTGCCATAGACTCGGACATTGAGCCTAGGGCGACCTTGCGAGGACCGGTGCTGCTTGGTGAAGCCTTCTTCTTGCGTCCGCTTGAAATAGAAGCACTGTGCACCTTGCAGATGCGCACATACTCCTTTTGCAGGATCTTGGTAATAGCGACGGCGTCCTTCATAACAATCGAGATGCTGGCGATCTTGTCGGCGAGCTCACCCAACTTAGATGTCATGACATCCACCTCAGCGACTGAGGTTGTTGGGGTCACGGTCTCCGTAGTTGTAATGGTCTCCGCAGTGGTCTTGGGAATGGTAACAGGTGGTGTAGTGGTAGACGATGATGTGGCAATGTCGGCCTTTTTGATATTTGCCATCTTGGTGACTTTCTTGACGTTGTTGGAGTTGGATGTGGTGGTGGCCATTGCGTTTTCTTTTTTGTTTGGGTAGATGAAGTAATGCAGAGGAATTGCTTTATACCACTTCTCGGGTGTTGTCGGGTCCTGTTTTCATAATGACGGGATGAAGTCCCACCTGACATCCTCGCAAATGTATTTCCATATCTGGTCTTGTTGGTAGAGTTTCTCTCGGGAATTTAGCAGGGGGAAGTTCACGAGATACTGATCCTTCTCTAGAAGCTGCATCATCTTGTGTAGGCAGTACGAGTACGACAAGAAGTTCTTCCTCTTTGGGGGCTGGTACTTCAGGAACGGGATTTGGATGGCGCAGAACATACATCGTACCTTGTCTTCCAGGTCGGGGGGCATGTGGATAGTGGGGATTCCGTTAAGGCGGTGCATTATGTGCGGGATGTGTTCGTAGTACTTGTTGCTATCGATCTTCTTGAGTATAGCTCGGATCCGTTTAGGTGTCAGTGTGGCCATGTTCGTGATCTTCTGCTTTTTTATCTCCATGATGATGTTCATGAACACGTCCTCGGGGATCTCCGTTGTCTCCTTCCCCTGAACCTGGTTAAGCCACTCGTTCAAGTGATTGATGCGTTTGTAGGCAAAGCACGCGGCATCCTTGGGAGGATCCTTGTATGTCGGTTTGTCGTGATCGATCAATATGTACTCGACGGATCTACACTGCATGCACACGATGCACCCGTCCTGCATATTCAGCATGTGCTGGGTCGATTCGCAGTGAGGGCAGACGCGATCAACTCCTGTGGTTCCAAATGCTCGTTTGCTATCATCCTGTTGAACCGTAGGGATGCGCATAGGACCGTCATCGTAGGCTATCGCTATGTAGCGGTCCAATAAGGTAGCTCGGTCTGTGTCGTTGGGGGAAAATTTGGTTGACGCGCCCTCGTGACTCGATATGGATGGTGATGATGAGACTGGTGAAATATTGTGCAAATAAGAAAGTGATGTCGCTGTCGAAATCGATGTTAAAGATGCAACCGATGCGGATGTCGAAATCATCGATGTTGGTGACGAGGATGATCCGACCTTCCCCAAAAAGTACGTCAAAATACCAGATGTAGATGACGAGTACGAATTGAGTGACGAAGACGGCGACGACACAACCGTGCTTGTGTCCGATTTCTTTGGAAATTGACTCTCAAGAACGTCGTTCCCATCTTTTTTGGAGTCGTTCTTGTTCGAGTCGATGATTTCGTAGTATTTGTATAGAATGTCTCCTGTGCGGAGGAAGTAGTCGTTCTCGTCACCACTGTTTTGCAAGTATTTGACTTGTTGACGGGTGGTGTGCAAACGGTCGGACATCGTCGCGAAACGCTCGAAATCGTGGTCTGCCCATGCGCTCCTCGGAGTGTTCTCCGTCAGTTTATTTAGTTCGCTTTGGATGCAATCTTGGTCGGAACGCATTGACGCAAGTTGCGATTGTTTCATGCGCATGTGACCAAGATGTTCTGTGTGCCTAGCATCAAGGGTCCTCTTTACGTCCACGGATGATGATGATGCAGAGGAAGAAATACCGTGAATGTTGCGTCCGGGCTTGACATTTTTGTAGGTACACGAAGCAATGTTGCTATTCGTGCGGTGGATGTCAGAAGTCATCACACAGAGCACATACAGTATAAACAAAAATGTGCTTATGCATTATTTTGGTCCACTTTAAAATTTAGTGGTTGGTAAGAGATCATTGCAACAATGAACAATGTAAGACGAAATGCTATCGTGTTGAGAGGTACAGCGCCTCGTATAGAAGCTGACGCGGCATCTCTTAACATTATTGTAGCCCACCACGACAACACATTGGTAGGCAGTAACATCAGCAGCAACATTGATTACAACGACAACAACAACACTGCATCTTTCGTCTTCTCCCGAGGGAGCAATGTGACCTACCTCCTAGAGAGTCAATCTAATGACGGCGTTCACGTCTGTGTCACAGACCTGAAGTCGTCTGAACTCGGGCCTACCACATGGCCACGAGCGGATCCTTACATGTCCTTCAGGACTACATAAGACCAAGAGGTCATGCGCATTAACGCAGGGGGACTCAAATGCACGACGTTCAACGCCGACGTTTACGCATCCCTATCGAGCTCATTCAACAGCGCTAACGTGTTCCGCCCTCCTAGCGAGTACGCGCTTATCGGAAGCCTACATCACCCTATCAAAACATGGTCGTCAAACGAACGGTATCACTTTCAAGCAACGCGGTTCTGGATGACTTTATCGCTTGTGGACTCTTACATTTCAGAAATCTGTATTGGAGGCGCCTACTGCATCCGCCCTTAGAGGCGCCTACTACTCGCTCAGCAACCAGATGGCTCTGAACTTCGCTCATCAAGCCATCGCTATGAAACTCGACTCCAATCTATTGGAAGCTGCGTCGTCGATCCCTCCGTTCCTGCCGACGGATATGTGGCTGACATCAACCGACGTGCAACAGCGTTTCCGATTCGACAATGACGGAAGCACATGGATAGCGGCCTCGTCCAACTTCACATTTTTCGACAACGTGATGCAGAGACAGATCGCGACACTGTCAAGCGAAAGGCTCTCTTTTTCTGCGAAAAGACGCGAATTTTGCGGCGACCTCACAGTCGAAGGGGGCGTCAGTCTGGGGTCGGATGTCGTCATCACACACGATGGGAGCAACGTCGGTGTCAACATGCGCACGGAACTGTGCCGACATACACGCTCCACGTTAACGGAAGCGTATTCTCTACGCAACAAATTTTCGCATTGTCCGACAGACGTGTTAAGACTGATATCAGAAGCGGATAGATGACCCATTGTATATTGTAGAAGCGATCAACCGTGGTACACGTTCAAAATGAACGGAAAAGCGTGCGTGGGTGTCATCGCGCAGGAGGTAAACACTGTCATGCCTGAAGCCCGTCTCGATGGTCAATAACGGAAAGGATGACCTCATGTCCGTCTCGTACGACAGTCTCGTCGGGGTCCTTTTCGCAGCAGTGAAGAAACTGTCATTGGATGTGCAGGAGCTCAGGTTGTCAAATATTTGTCACAAGACTCTACGACGCTGCTTACAAGACCTACGACGCTGTCACAAGACTCTACGACGCTGTCACAAGACTCTACGACGCTGTCACAAGACTCTACGACGCTTCACAAGACTCTACGACGGTTGTCACAGGACTGTACGAAAGCCGGAGCTTATGTTCGTTGCTTGAATCGTAATACCTTGTGTGTGTGTTTGTTGTTTGTTAGTCCCATGTTCATATTGGTGTGTCTGAGGAATCAAGTTACGGGACTTGTGAAGAACATTCTGTTGTTGGACACTTTGTTGTTGTTGTTGTTGTTGTTGTTGTTGTTGTACGTGTTCTTGTGTATAGTTGTAGTTGGTAGCAGAGTTGGTGGGTACATCGTTCTTCTCAAATGTCTTAATTCTTTCAGTGAGGTACGCGAGCGAGGACTGCATGCTAGCGATGGCGCATTCGACACGAAATAGTTGGGACAGACAAGACATTTAGTTACAATGCTACTCGTGTGAAGCTAGATAAGCCATTCATCTCTACACTACCTAATGGCGATACAATCGAAAGGAAATTCAGGACAGACGTTAAGGCCATTGGCAAGTAAACCGGTACACTCGGGGGAACAGTGAACCGCTTAAGTGAGACTAGTCCTTCAATGGACACACACGAAAGTACCGACAAAATAACGATACGGAGTCTGTAGGATGACATCTTGCAATTTGTTGATTCAAAATCGTTGTTCCACTGCCCCGTGGATTGCTACTCCATTAGGTTACAAGATGTTTAGGTTTAGTATTCCGTCTCTAAGCGTTATTGAATGTCAGCTTCATGGATTCGTCCAACGTGACTTTGTTGCTGCCGATGAGAGGCTTGCTACGCTTCAACTTGATCTTCTCCTGAAACTTGCATACCCTGTTCTTGTCTAGCGAAATGTAGCGGTACTCGCTGTGCATGTCCTGCTCATTCAGCTCTCTTTCTGCTGTGCTGGACAATGGATAGCATCGTGTCGTGTTCACGATCACGTGCTTGTCAGTGAATGGGCGTTCCTGCTTCCGAACGGATTTTTTATTTTACTGAAATCTTACGATAAATATTGTAAGATCGTTTTCGCACATTAATTGATTTTGCTTTTTTGGTGGCTTTTACGAAAATATCTTACAATTTATTTTGTAAGATTGTTTTGTAGTATTCCTGAGAAAGAGACTATTCCCTTCAATTTCAATTGTAACATTGATTTGCTCGTTTGGAGAGAGAGAAAGTATTGGAATACAAAATCAATTGTAGAGGACAGTCAAGAGGAAGGTGAAAGCTGTTTACAAAGTCTTGAACGCATTGCTCATAATTATTACAAACCGCCGGTGACGACCGTGCAGGACCCGTAGCTGATGTCCGTGTACGACACGCAGCGGAGGACCTTCTAGAACCAGCAGCCGATGACCAGCAGCCGATGGATGAACCAGCAGCCGATGGCCCATCCATGCCAGTCCTTCAAACATATTGCCGATAAGCTTCGTGAAACTTGGGAAGCCAGCAATAAGTGGGACTGATTTCTTCAACGTTGAGAAGAGTTATTGGAGCACTCAACCAGATGATGCTTGTGACTGGGGAGTACCAAAGACCAACATTATGTCGACTTCCCATCGGAGTTGTCAGGAACCAGTCGTGTCGTTGACACAGTCGAGAAATCAATGGCCAAGCGCTTGATAGCAGCATTGGGAATGAATTGGTCCATGGATGTTATGCAGATATTTTACATGCAAGTAACGAGATTGCCAAGACTATGAAGCGTCGCACACACTTTGGAGACTAATATGGAAAGGCCAGAGCGAGGAGATGTGTTTGTACTTATATTCTTCACAAGGGACGAAGCCGGATAGAAGAATAGCCTACGAGCCCACTACTGATTTGGTTGTTGTCATGTCGCTGTGGTCAAGTAACAAATGGATGACTCTAGCGGATTTGAGAGGATGGGACGTGGTGGAGGTCAAATCACTACCAGTGAATGGAGAAGTGGAATGTGTGTGATTTAAAGCCCTTGTACTCTGGGCTCAGAAGTTGGTGTACATAAAACACAATACCAACTTTGGCCAGAAGATTGGATGGACCACAAGCTTGTGCCTATTACCGTGTGGGGGGTTAGGAGAAAAGCCAACATGGACGGGCGAATCCCATTGACGCATTTCAATTTAGCTGCGAACCACCAAGGTATGAAGATCCAGAGAAAGTACCACACAAGCATGAATCCTAGCTTGTCAATCCATTGAGAAGGACAACCAAGGGCAGAGGCTGCGCAGTCGATGGAGACCAATGAGACATTGTGAGAGAGGAGAATGGAGGAGAGGAAGATGGGGATGGGGACATGGGGAGGAGAAGGGGAGGGAAGAGGAGGACGGGGGAGGAGGGGGGGGGAGGAGGAGGAGTAAGATGTTTGACACATAGCCGTTTTTTTCTAATAAAGTTATACTTACGATTTTTATTGTAAAGAATGTAAAAGCCTGAATTCTGCTGCTGACTTATACCGTCCGCTTTCCCTTTATTTCGTCACAATTATAAGATTGGTAAGACCACGAATTGAAATGTTAACACCTTTATGTTACAAAATAGTGGCATTTCAAAGTTTGTTAACATTCGCATCTGTACGTTTCTCCGTTTTCAAGCTCAATTTCAGCATATTTGTAAAATTGACTACAATCGTTAAGCGGATTTTAATCGTAAGATTGCATTTGGAAAGCATCAAAAGACCCCAAAAAGTGGATTTCTGTAAATTGGAAATCCGTTGGGACAGGAACGGCCCATTAATGGGTGCTCCTCGAGTCATCGATTTGCATGTGTCTCGTCAGAACATGTCGAGCGCGAGACGACTTGGCGCCGCTCACGGGCACTTGTGTGAATCCCATGCGCGTTGCATAATTGTATCAGTGTGTACCTAGCGAGACGTTCGTCAGGTGTTGGTCGCGGCTTGCGAAATTGTAATGCGCATGGCGCACGTCAGAGGCTGCAAAATGCACTATACGTGGAAACTTCTTGTCCGCTTCCATGTTTCATCTTCGTAGAGAGTCCGAATGGCACGCGATGAAACTTGTGCAGGCATCAGTAGCAAGCTAACGTTGGTGCTCGACGGCCCCGCGTTCCTGGGCCTTTACTCTCTCAAAGGTCGGCAAGAAGGCGAGTCACGCCGTGGTGTCTTGAATGCTCCACTCCTACGGACGCGCGAGGAGATGCTCCGCCGCTTCGTAGTCGGATCTTCTGATCTCATATGGTGAAGAGAAGGGGGGGATATGAGGATCGCGTGTGTGGGATGCTGCTGTAGTTTGCATTGCGAGATTCTGTCTAAACGACGAATGCGTTCTTCGCTTGTTGTATGGTGGCGGTGTGCGGCGTGTAGGGTCGACATCAGGAACATGTGTATCTTTCTTATGCGTGTTGAGTGCAAACTATCATCCTTATCCTTGGGCTGGGGTGGCACGTTAGAGGTTGCATGATGGGCTCCTCACAACGTCATAGTTAGATTGTTGAGATGGGTACGCCAAAATTGGTCTTGGGAACGTGGGAGTACGAGAATGGACAATATGTACGAATCCTTTTCCTCGGCGTGGATTGTTGTCTTGAGAACTTGGAAAAACTGGGTTGTTTTTTGACGACCGAGAAGTGTTTCACCAGCATCTCCGTCACGTATCGCCCTTGGAAGGTGGCTGTCTTTTTTTTAACGGCAGCTCATGAGCTATGTGTATGATATGATTTCAAGTACAGTTTAATTTTATACTTCGCAGATTACACATGTCTTGTCCGAATACTCATGGGTTGTTTTGGGGGCGATTTAAGAACACGCGCCAAAATGAGACTCCTGGACGGTGGTTGTCACTGTGCGTTCCACGTCTCTCTTCAGCGCGGCATCTGATGCGATGCGGTAGAATATCGCTTGATTGTGGATATATATCTGTCGGATGTTCGCGTCACATGTTTGCGGCTGATCGAATAAATGTGTCGTGGTGCGGATTTACACGGAGCAAGTAGCTTTCCATCGGCGCGCGGTCCTCAATGTCATCCTGCACCACAATAACATCCTAAGGGCGGGTGGTGTTGCCGTCGGGGGATCATGATTGACACGACGTTCGCGCCTGGCACTCGTGTACTCCAACACTCGTCGACCTGACACGACCACACACTTTTTGCATGATGCCGATGTCTCCATGGTAAAGGGAACCGCCCCGCTTTCCTTGCTTATGAGCGATAGACGATAGTTGAATATATCTGTGCGAGTAAAGCGAGGTGTTCGCGCAGTCCTTTCAGATGCATCACGAATCGTTTCAACGGGAGATAGGTCCAAGTGAATTGAAAAAAAACAGGTGATGCATTTCGCACCAAACGTCGTGGTAAAAGGCACATGCGACGTGGTTTGCACAGCAGATGCAGGCACTGCGTCATCGAACGAACGAAGAAGGCAC